>CM064575.1:68022324-68469824 GCA_032716605.1 Paralithodes platypus | reverse complement strand
TTAGAGAATTGTAAATAATATGTCTATCTATCTATCTATATGCTCAGGCCCAATCCCCATTTTTGGGGTAGCCGACTCAAGACAGAGCAAGAACAGGGAAAACACAAAAACAACATAAAACAACAAATACACACAGATAAAAAGCACAAACTCACACACCTCCAGGTCACCCAGGAGAAGACCCAGAGAAAGAGTAAATAATATGTAAAAACAAAAAACATACTTGTGTGATTCTACTCCTGGAAACTTTACTGTAAACAAAGAACATTTGTGAAAATTGCTGAGTTTCATTGGCTATATCAATTATTCTGGAGTATATTTATATACAAAGCCAATAATTTGTTTATGTCCCTCTAGAACCTAAACCCTACAGAGAGGAAGCTTGGCTGGGGTACTCAAGGGTTACCCTCGAGTACAAATCTGAAAAGTTACACAGAGTGTATACCCAATAGAGTTTATTTTTGCTAGATCAGGATATGCCTGCACAGGATGTAGGTACCTTGGCAAGTAATATACTGTATACTGTATTTTTTCCTTTGCTTTGCTTGTGTGTGTGTGTGTGTGTGTGTCTGTGTGTGTGTGTAAATAATTATTGTAATACAAATAATAATCGGTTTATTTTGAGCCAACATCAAATGATGCTGAAAATACACAGACTGAACGTAGATTTTATCCTAAGGAATCCACATACTAATCTTGGCTGCTAATACCACCGAGGGAGTAGGACGTGGGCAGGAAACTTTGTGAGTTCCCCGAGACGGTCCGTCCAGACCTAGCCATCAAGGGCAGTGTAAGGTTTTGAGAGAACTTCACTTGCCGGCGAGTAGGATCGAACCCCCGACATCAGAGCGTCTACCCCCCTATACAGTGACTTAGCGTGCTCGACCACGGTGTGCGTGTGTGTGTGTGGCTAGGGTTTGAGTATGCCCAGAAACAGGGCCCTAGGAAGTGGTTGAGGCATTGCTACGTTGAGTCTTGAAGAGGCTAGAGAAAGTGGTGTCCTAGATGTGAAGTTTTCTTCCGTTGATCTAGCATTCTGCTTTGACCCTTCACCAAATTTAATGTAATAGTGTGCTCGGCTGCTGGCTTTTGCACATCCTATGTAGGATGGCTCCCCTACTCTCTCTCTCCTTATTTTAATTTTCCCCTACATGGTCTCACTTCACACGGCACCTTAGACTGATGGACTTCTATGAGGACACTATCATGACTACAATGCACATGGTTGAGGAAGTACTTATTGATTGGTAGAACAATATACTGACAATAACGTACCTGTGGTAATCTAACGAAGTACTTATGACTGTTAAGGATGACCCTGTTGTTATTAACCATACACTTGAAGGTTGGTGCTGGGGCTGCCACCACCCAACACTTAAGACGACCACCACCACCCACCACCGCAAACCACCGACCACCACCGCCCACTCCACCATTAGGGGGCGCAAGCGGTCTGGGTAATTCTGTGGAGTACACAGTAAGACTTGTTAGGAGAAAGACATATTAGTACTATAAAACGTTCACTATAATTTCACCAGAAATCTTGGCTTTACCTATTGCATCTCAAAAATGGTTGCAGCAAATGGGCTGTAGTTTTCCACACCTCTTTCCTTGTCAGCTTTCCCCATATGGTAGAGAGGACAGGTCGATATTTCAAGTTCTTTATGAGATATAGGCTAAGAGGAAAGGGGTCATGATCTCTGGCCAAATTATAGTGAATACATGCATACCTACAAGTTGCAAGACCATTTTATCCACAAAGTGTGTGGTTTCTGTCTAATAGCCTAAATGGCGGCATTCCAGGCAACCCTGTATTGGGTTGCCTCTGGCATCAGGTTCGGTATGTTGAAATCAGACCGAAGTACCTGATCCCACATTTGTCTAGGTCTACCACCACTCGCAGGTCCCCCCACATTCATAGTCTGAAATTAGCCAATCACCTGGAAGTAGAGTTCTCTAGCTCAAACTAACTAAGTGCAAATACGCCAGGTTAAATAAAGAACTAATGTGTTACTCACGCGCCACCACTATGGCCGTAGTACTGGAAGGTGCCGAGCCTATGGAGTTATGGGCGTGACAGTTATAGAAGCCTGTGTCTGTGAGTGATGCTTGGTGTAATAGCAGTATGGCCTCTCCCTCTCCTGACCATGCCATACCTTCCTCCGACCTGTTGTGATAGATTGTAAGAGTGCGATATAGATCAAAATACATCAAATTGTGTATGTATGGGGCTTTGCCATTTGTATAGGCTTTGAATATACTTAAGCCTAAACAATTGGTACTGGTCTCAGCCTCACCCTCAAGGACACTTACGAAATGGCACGGGCTAAACAAAACTACTGCGGTAATTTGTAAGGATAATAAATCTTATTGAAATGTGTGTGTAATATCTGACAGAAAATGGTTGGCTTAATCCTTTGTCATCTTTATTCCTTTGTTCTATTTTGTTAATATTCTCTCCATCTTTCTGTGTGTGTGTGTGTGTGCGTATGTAGTGGACAACACTACTGTCACTGGTACGTATGTGATGAGCTTGACATTCCTTAGTGTACATTGATTACACAGAAAATTAATTAGAGAGGATATGATTAACACTAAACAACTGAAAGACAGCCGGTACAAATAGCTTTAATACATCCAGACCGATTAACGCCAGTATGCAAGTTCTCTCTAGAACATCAGTCGTGGTCGTAAGTTTTCGAAGCTGTCCCGAATTGAATCCAATCTTCTCAATGATCCTTTGCCAAATATTTGCATTTCGGAAGTTCGTTTATGGTCTTTGAGTGTTTATATTGGGCCAGGAATTGTGTCTTTGGGTGGTGTCACGCGAGCAATTTTTCCGTCAATTTTTTCGGACAAGTTTACTTTGGCAGCATTAGAATGTTATTTCTATAAGAATGAAAATACCTAACAATATCTACCTTTGATCTAGTTTCCGCTGCCAATGTGAAAAAGTCTCAAACTATCACGAAAAAAATCTTGTTCATCGAAAATTGCCAGAAAGCTCGTGTGACACCGGCCTTAGAGTGTAATGGCCTCTCAAACGAAGATGTGGAATGGGAATAATAGTATGCAAAATATTAGATGATAAGAAACTCCCAATACACAAAAACATCATATAGCCTGTCCTACTCAGTTCTACATTGTGTTGATATTGCATTATCTATATATCTATCTATCTATCTATCTGTCTGTCTGTGTCTGCATGTCTATCCATTAATACTGATAAATAATATATATAGTTTTCCTCAATATATAATGTTCTTTCCCTCTAGCCTACAGGTAGGGTGTGGCCAACTTCTTTACTATACCCCAGTTAACCTGTATACCTGTCTATCTATCTATTGATGTATCTATCTATATATCTACATATTTATTTATCTATCTATATGTCCTACTATCCTATTATCTATCTATCTATCTATATCTCCCACTATTCTACTATATGTCTATCTATCTATCCTACTATACAGCTATCTATCTATCTATGTAATGTGTGTGAGTGAGAGAGTGGGTGTGAGAGGATTTATTGAGCACCACATCACCCTCAGACCTGTAGCAATATATTATGCGAGAGAGAGAGAGAGAAAGAGAGAGACTCTATTCAGACCAGCATCGTTAATTCCTCAGATCTGCAACTATACAGTGCGTGTGTGTGTGTGTGTGGAGGGGGGTATGTGTGTATTTACCTATTTGTAGTTTACAGGAATTGAGCTGCGCTCGTGTTGTCCTGTCTCAGCTTCCATTGCCTATCCAGTATACTTTTAAAGTCGTGGATATTTCTTGCGTCTACAATCTCCGCACTTAACTTGTTCCACCTATCTATAGTTCTATACGGAAAGCTAAATTGTTTTCACATTGAACTCCTTTCTTATTGTATACATATGCCCTCTGGTTCTTCCCATCGTCCAGCCGAATATAATCCTCCTTATCGAGTCTCTCGAACCATCTCATGCATCTATACATTGCTATTAGGTCTGCTCGAACTCTTCTCTCCTCTAGTGTGGAAGCTCTAATCTGTCTAGTCTTTCAGGGTAATGTAGGTCCTTTAGTTCTGGGATCAGTTTGGTTGCCATTCATTGTACTTTCTCCAGTTTGTTAAGATGTGTTTTTTTTTTTTAGATGGGAGGACCATACTACCGCTGCATATTCCAATCTAGGTCTGATCGTGGATGAATTATCTGAGTTAGCATGCTTTTATCCAAATTATTTAATGCTAGTCTCATACTTGTTATTAATATATATGTTGCTCCAACTATATGATTGATGTACTTCTCAGGGGATACATTTTCTTGGATAATCACTCCTAGGTCCTTTTCCAGGCTTGCCTTGCTGATTTCCTCATTTCCTGGGGCCCACCACTCTTGATTTCTGTCCAATGTGAAACTTCGCCCCTAATCGTTGTTCGCATGGTTCTCCCCTGCAGATAACTTTTCATCCAATCCAGTAGTTTTCCTCTCACCCTCCCTGCAGTACTTAATTTCCATAATAATTTGTTATGCTGCATTCTGTCAAAGGCATTCTTTAAGTTTATGTATATACAGTCCACGCAACCGTCTCTCTCTTGCACTTTATCTATGACCCTGTCCTAGAAACTGATCAGGTTGGTGATGCATGACAATTTGTCTCTGAATCCGAATTGTTTGTCTGATATTATTTTCTGTTGCCTCAAGAGGTCTATCCATTGTCTTATTTTTTTTGTCCGCATAGTTTGCCCACCACACTAGTTAGTGAGACAGGTCTATAATTTAGGGGGTCCTTCCTGTCACAATTTTTATAGATGGACACCATATTAGCTCTTCCCTTCTACTGGTACTACTCCTTCTGTTAATGATTGATTGGATTATGTCATAATAGTGGTATGCTTAATTGATCCGGGCAGTCTTTGAGGATCCATCCAGATATTTCGTCAGGCCCCATGGCTTTTCTTACATCTAGGCACTCTGTCAAAGGCATTCTTTAAGTTTATGTATATACAGTCCACGCAACCATCTCTCTCTTGCACTTTGTCTATGACCCTGTCCTAGAAACTGATCAGGTTGGTGATGGCTGTTCTTACATCTAGGTCTCTCATTAGAACAGGTAGTTCACCTGGGTCGAAAGATACTTCTGATATTGCCGGATCTCGATTTCCTCTACGACAGGTGCGATGAAATCGCTCTCTGAGGTGAAAACAGTTTGCTATTTGGTGTTCATTATCTCACACAGCTTCTTTTCATCCTTGTAAATTACCTGGCCATCTTTCATCTCTGTGATCTGATCTTTCACCTTTATTTTGCTGTTTACACATTTGTTAAACAGTTTTGGTTCGCCTTTGGCTTTATTAACACCTTATTGGCGGCCTAGGCGGTCTATTTGACCGTACCGCACAGTGTTTTTTTTTTTAACCCTAAATAGGGTTGTTTCCGTGCTAATTTTCATGCCTAAATAAGACCCAGAGTGTAAAACAAGTACCTATCCCTGAAAGGGCGGAAACAGAGCTTTCCAATGACACCTGAACCATCCTTGTACGACCACTGGTTTTCTTGCAACGATCGTGCAACACAAGTGCAAAAACCCTAAAATAAGGTAATTTCCTTACATAATTCCCTGTGTAGCGAGTGAGAAAGGGGGGAGGAAAGTAGAATACAGTTCAGTACGTCCACGGTGGTCGTGGGGAGTGGTCATAAGGTTACTACGCTCGTCCCACCGCTCAGCTCTCTCTCTCTCAGCAACATTACGTGCTGAAAATGGCACTCGACAGCTGTCGTGCACCGCCACTTAGTCCAAATTGATTTCACTCGACATATGTTGCGCGCCGCCAGTTAAGGGTTAACAATGTTTTTCTCATAGTTTGCTTCATCTTCTCTTCTGATGTTAACATTGTTATTTCTTGCTTGGTTGTATTCGTGTCTTTTTGGTATGTCATTGGGGGTTTTCCTAGCCTTGTTCCAAGCTTTGTCTCTGTTATGCCAGGGTTTTTACCGGTTTTTATTGGATACTGGTAGGTTCTTACTCGACTGGAGAAGTTAAAGTCAAAACAACACATGCACAAAAGCCGTAAAGGGTAAATATAATACTGAGTACACACATATGTTTCCTTTTAATATTAACTTAATTACACAACATATATAATTCACTTAGCACTGGTACATAGAATAATTCACAATATATAAGTCCTAGCACAGACGAGCATCCACGAGGGAACGATAAAATACACTTAGCTTTCTTTCACTGATATTAACTCCTTCAGACATATATGACGCTACTGCGTCATATGGCCGAGTGCGCCAAAAACTCATATGACGCTAGTGCGTCATACTTATCTTCATGGCTCTCTAATAAGTTATATGACGCTCTAGCGTCATATGGAGCTCAGTAAGTCCGATAAGTTAGCTTACGATAAAACCGTTGGTGGCAACCTCAGCCACCTCCGATAATTCTAACGGCCGCAGTGTTGTTGTGAGTGTAGTGCGAGGCGGTGGCAAGGATACCGGGCTCCCGCCTCCGTAGACTTACTGGAACATAATATGTCTGAAGGAGTTAATTAAAGAGATACACCTGGGACGCACTGGTGAAAGAATTAATATAACCTCTGTGCCACTCCTATTCTAATCACTGTGCAGATCTGAACTGCAGGCACAGGTGGATGAAGTATGAGTCGCTGAGTCCTTTCTCTGAGTTCCGTCGAGCCGCTTAAGGCTCTGTCACACTATGCCGATTTAAGTGCCGACGCTCCACGACTTAAGGGTCGGGAGCAGGTCTTTGCTTACATCGCCGCGCGACGTGGGTGGGAGCCTACTCAAGAGAGCCGTCGGGAGAGGTCGTCAGGGGCCTCAGGAAAAGTTCGACATGCACAACTCTCATGAGTTGAGTCGGCGGCTAGTAAATTTACGGCACGGGCACGGTAGGCTGGTGGCGTCGGGCGTCGTCCAGTATGCGTCATACATTACAAGGGCGCCAGCTTGTCTACGTCAGACGCCGCTTATAAGGTAGGTCGCCTTCAGGCAGCGACCCGGTAATGCCCAGGCGCCGTCATAGGGGGAGGGCATACCGTGAGTCCGCGACCTGGCAACGTCGCACGGGACATCGTTGATAGATGGTTTTGGGGGTGTTTTTGTTTTAACCTTGATGGAGGTCTAGCGAGGAAACTAAAAAATAAATAAATATATAAATAAATAGACCCCAAAAATCACCACTGTCCCCTTAATCCGATCCCATCAACGAGTGACTATCTATAAACCCTTTCAATAGCGGTGGGCGTCTGTTTTGCCATAGTTCTGCTATACTTAGACGATTTTATGCAGCTTAAGAACGGTCTGTGGGAGTTAAAAGAGATAAATAAGAGGAATGGAGGTCTTGTGATTGATACAGGCCCTTTGTAAGCATAATACAATAACCTAACAGTTGCCAGACTATAAAGACATCACCGGTACTGAAAGGGTTAACTATAGATGGCCTTGTTTTACCAATTACTTAAAAAAATAACACTTAATTAAGGGGAGATGGGCGCATTTGTTTGCACATTTATGGATCTTTTTGTTATGTTTTTAGTTTCCTCCCTAGATCTCAAGCTTAACTCCCCCCCCTCCCCACCCACACACACACACACACACACACAAACGTCGCCTCCGACGGACCGGTTTGCTTCGGTCGGGATCAAGTGTGACGGAGTAGGAGTCCAGTGTGACAGGGTGGCTGTCCATCGCCGCCGTAGTATCTATCGGCGCCGCCCTACCTCCTATAGGCGTCGCTCGTCAGGAGCATTGTCGCCAACCAGTTTTCGTGCTACGGCGCATGACGCCGCCCCAGCGGCGTTATTTATCTTCCTTAGGTCTTGCATGGTTGCCTCTCGACCCCTTCCAGTTGCCGGTATGTGGCATGCCCGTCCATAATGCCCGCCCTGGGCGTCCCGCCCCTCTATCACCCACGATACTCGGCAGTAGTCTCCCCCTTGTATCGCCACTCCTTAAGTCGTGGAGCGTCGGCACTTAAATCGGCATAGTGTGACAGATCCCTTAGGTGGTCCTGCCATGTGGTTAGTGGTAGTTGGGATACAGGTGGACTATTTAGTTTTGGGTCTTGAATGGTAGTTCCTCATGTCATGACATAGGGTTAATACCATCGGACTAACGCAAGCACGAATGAGGACATGTCCTAAGTTATGAGTGCTCGTCTATCCTGACCTTTATACTAGTCGGTGATGAAGTTTGGTTCCGGTACTCTTGGTGTAAGGTCTTTAATACTAAGTTACTAGTGTCATGACACAGCAACGAGGTATCGGGCTAACGTGAGAAATACGAAAGATCATGAACTTGCTATTTTGCTCAATCTGCCTCTGACCATTGTAAGAGTGTTCAAAGAACCCAGGGTCGGTGATTAAACCTTTTTACAGCATATGTCCTGACCATGGTGTTGGACAGATACAGTATGGACTTCTGTGTGCTAATTGCCGTTATTCAGACAGTATCTCGCAAAGCCCGAACCATTGAGTTGGCTTGCCATGGCAAAGCTTTCTTTAACAGTTTGTTAGAGTGCGGGATTGAGACTGGAAGTCAGTTTGTGGCATGCCCTTCGGTGCTACTTCCAATATCAAATTTGCAGCCTAAAACAGATTCTAATGTTTTTACTCTGCCAGGCAGTAGGGAAAAGAACTCTACAGACCTTAAAGTACCTTGACCATGGCCAGATATACTTCCTGAATGGGAGGGTAATTCTAGGCTCAAAACTCTTACATGTAAGTTTTGTTTTGAGCCGTTGAATTGCTGACTCTACCTGGTTCTCGTCGAGATGGTCATGACGTTGGCTGCTATGTCCCAGGGCTGGCATTTGGAGATCAGAAGGTCATAAGAGCAGGGGGGGAGTTTTTAGGGGGATTAGGTAGACCCCCTAGAAATGCGCGCGCTGGTGGTAAGACAACTGTGCAGAAGATCTCTTGCTGTTGTGGCCTTTTCCTATTCCTTGTTTCTCCTTTGTTTGTCAGGGGTGTGGTGGCTTGTGGTATTTTCATAGTTTCTCTTGGTTTGTTGATCTTCATTTTCTTTCTTACCGTTTTCTCTAATGTGGCTTTTTCTGCTATCCTTTCTTTTCTCTTTAGTTTCTCCTTCCGTCTCTCGGCTTCGTTTTTCTTGTCTTTCTGGTATGGTGGTTATCTCGATTTTGGGTATTTTAGTCTCTCTGTTGCTTTGCTACACTTATTATTAATTTAACCACATTTTTTCCCTTCTTATGTTGGGTTTATACTTAGGCACAAATCTGTTGATCTCTTCTCTGTATATATCAACGAAATACGAGTATTTGTCTTTTACATTGTTCATATGTTTTACAGTGTTCCAATCAAACTCACCAAAGCAAATTAAAATTATAATCCCCTAAAATCTGATCTATCATAGTTTGAACGGTCTTCCTTGTATTTCTCTGAAATTGTATTTGTATGCTCCATTGTGCACTCCGCTTGCAGCACTATATGGTCACTTTTTCCTAGTGGGCATTGATACTTCTGTTTCAGTATATCATTTGGATCTTTTGTAAAAACCAGATCCAGCCTCGAGGGTTCATCACTCCCTTGTGATCTTGTATATAAATACGACATAGCAGTACTCTATATGCCACCACGAACCAGAGGATGGGGAAGGAAAGAACATGATGAACTAATAGCTGATATCCTAACTGATCTAAATGCACTCTGTGACGTGTTGAGTCAGGAAGTGGTGTGGTGATCTTGAGTAGTTTGTGTCCCCAATTGTTTTCATTGCTGCCTGCATCTAGTCTGTCCCACCTAACCACCTTGCAATTGAGGTCACCTGTTAGGATTAACTTGTTGCTTCTATTCAGCAGTGCATATTTTAGATCAGCTATTAGTTCATCATGTTCTTTCCTTCCCCATGCTCTTGTTCGTGGTGGCATATAGAATACTGCTGTGTCGTATTTATTTTTTCCGCCGTTTTCTTCAATTTTGATTGCGAGTAGTTCTGCTTTGCTTGACACAGTACCAGCATCTATCTTTTTTGCTTTCAGATTCTTATGAATTAAGATTACCAGTCCTCCCCCACTTATAGCTTCTCTGTTCTTTCGCCAGATTTCGTAATTTGACCAACCCATTAAATCCAAATTAATATCCTTCTTGAGTTTTGTTTCCGTCAAGCATACACTCTTGGTTGCTTTATCTCTTATATAGTCGCCGAGTTAGTTTTTTATGATACTAATCCATCAATAATTGTGTACAATAGTTATACATGGTTATTTGCACTACACAGATTCACTATACTCGTCCCATCCCCATCTATAGCCCTCTCCACTACGTCGTTACCCTCAATGCTCCTTATTGTTGTGTTTCTTCTTTTTGTTCCACGGTTTGGTATTCCTCCTTCCTCACCTGTTCCCTTTCTACCCTCACTGGCTCCTTTTCCTCCCTCTGGTTCCTGATTGGCTCTGTTTCCCCCCTCAGGCTCTTGGTCGACTGCTCCTCCTGTGGTCTTTCTTCTGATTCTATCCTTTGGTCCTCGGTCTCTTGTGCCGCTACTTGTTGCCCCTGTACTGTGTCCTTCCTTTTATTAACCACTTTTTCTTTTTCATCCCCACCACTTTCCAATAAAAATCCTTGGCTTCGCTTTCTGACCTCTTGGAGTTCAGATCCCTAACTTCATCCCTTAGGCTTTTCAGTTGTCTTCGTTCGTGCATGTCCATATCTTTCCTGAAGTAGATCTTGTCCGTGTTCCTTCCATCCTTTAGTTTCCACTTGTTTTTCATGATGTTCTCTATGGCTCCAACTGAGTGGAGTTGTACTTTAATAGGCCTTGGCTCACCCTGTCTGTACTCGCCAACCCTGTGCATGTCCTAGATCGCATAGTCACATTTTTTCACTCGGTCATCAATAACCTCCAAAATCTTCCTCACGTTTTCCCTCTACCTTTCATCTCGTTCATCTTTCTTGGTATTGTGCTGCTCCACATCCCTTCTGATGATTATATGTCTTGTCCTACCTACAGTTTCTAGAACAATGTTTTCTTTCTGCTGGATAACTTTGAGCACCTGATCTCCAGAGCGCTTGCCTTCAACTATAGGCCTATTTTGCCTTATTTCTTCCTCTGCTCCTTAACAATCACACACAACCACTTGTTTTGTAAAGATTCACAATAACTTCTATTTATATTACCGTACCTATTTATGTTTACCGTACTAAATTTTCGATACATCTTTATTATATCTTTATTATATATTGTCTTTGATTATTATAGACTAAATAATAAATGGGGCTTATATGACTGAGTGAACATACGGGAAAAACAATGCATGAGTGAACATCAAAGAGTAAAATATAATGAAGAGTATGAGAGAGAGATAGATAGAGAGAGAGAGAGAGAGAGAGAGAGAGAGAGAGAGAGAGAGAGAGAGAGAGAGAGAGAGAGAGAGAGAGAGAGAGAGAGAGAGAGAGAGAGATAATAGGAGCAACTATTATATAATCATCCTGGTATCATCAAAGGGTTGGAAAGAGGAACATTAAGGGACAACAATGCCTGAGTGAACACCAGAGAGTATATTATATTGGAGAGAGAGAGAGAGAGAGAGAGAGAGAGAAATGCACGGGTGAACACAAGAAAGTAAATTACAGTGGAACATACGAGAGAACAATATAGGAAAGTTACAAGGATTCACAAGGACCATATTCTCTCCTTCATAACCCATTTAATCAGGTGACCACTTATATTTTAGTCTGGCTAACAGTAGACGACTTTTATTCAGTTGAGTCCAGACGATTGTACACTGGTGGCCAGGAATACTTGAACACTTCTTAACGATAAAACAAGACGGTGAACATTTGCTATAGTCTTTATTTTTTTCCAGCTGACGGTAAATTGCCATGTCTCATGATTATGCAGCTATTATACAGAGTTTGTAGCGAAATATTTCGTTAATTACCGTATAAAAACTTGGTATTAATAAGACGCAGAGACAGAGGAGATTCATCTTTTTTCATTAAGTATAGATATATCAGTTGTTAACACCTTCTTTACCGGCGACGTTTTTCATATTTTACTTTGGCTACTATAAGACGTTTTTGTTCAGTTTAAAAGGGGCTTCCATCAATTATTAGGCTTCGAACTATCTATATTAACCCTTTTTACTGCCATAGATCCTCCTTAAGCTGCATAAAATCGACTAAATATAGCTAGGATATAATACAAAAGACGTGGCCGGTACAGAAGGGGTTAAGGGATTCGACTTTCCGTCAGTTGAAATACAACTGACTATAGTTACTCCCAGTAATATGATCTTTGTGGCTCAAGCACTAAATCAAAATAGTTCACCATATCATAATTGACCACTGGCGAGCTTTAGGAAATTGGAACCACAGACATTGATATAATCGTAGTTTAGAAATACAATAATAATGTAGATTTGTGATGGATAGAATATAGGATAAATTTGATGTATGTATTGTATACAGTATATAAACCGTATTTTAGTTGTTAATTCTGCTATATATCACTGTCTATACCTTCAACTTCCTTATAGCATTGTAACAAAAATGGTACATACAAATAGTGTTTTAGTCGTTTATGTTATCGACATTGACCAGATAAACCAAATAACACTGTTTATGTTTACCAATAATGTTACAATTAAGTGTCCAAATTATAGATGTTCATCATAATATTACCTCCCTTGCTTTAGTATATAAATTATGTATCTCCCTTTCCTTCTGACTTCTCCCCATTCCTTCTTTACGTTTTACTACACACACACACACACACACACACAGCCATACCTACACCACACAAACAAAAACAGAAAAAAGTGGAAGGTGTGAGAGATAATGCTGCAGCTCTAGGCATTTATATGCTTCAGAGAAGTTGTTTTTTATTTTCCTTATTGTTTTGTCATTCTTTAATATCTTTGAAGAATATTACGCATTTTAGCGGTTTATCCTGGCTATTGTTAGAAAATTGTTACTGCTTAGGAAGGATCTTTGGTATTAAAAGGGATAATTGAGAAAACTTTAAACCCTTTGCGTATAAAATAGGTTCCTAATGCAACTGCAGAAAGTCGTCTAATGATAGCCAGAGTAACATTACGAGCTAGACGCGTCCCCGAATACTGAATGAGTTTAGGGGATGCTTTCATTTTGTTTAAACCCCTTCTATTGCATGTTTGACCACATTTGTTTTGAGATTTTAAGATGTTTGCCCCATTAGTTTGGCAATTTTTAGACCTTTCGCCCCATTTCTGTAAAGTTTAAGTCTAATTGTGACATTTAGATGTCAGTTTTATTTATTGGCGAGCGATAGCAATCCTGTACGTAATTTAGGAAGAACAATACTTTTATCGACAAATTTACACTTCCATCTCCAAAGGGGTTCTTGAGGGTATCTTTTTAAGCTTGATGGGGGTCTACGGAAGAAACTATAAACCTCCCCTTAATTAAACCTAACGCCTATTTCTATCATAAAGCAATATATTCTATCCTAACCTATTATAACGCTAGCTATCCTAATTTGTCTTATTGAAAACTATCATAACTAATCAAAACAATCTTAATGTAGCTTATGATATTGTACTGTATTCTATTTCAACATAACTTATCTTCATCCCCATTATCTTCAAAACCTCTGTCAAGCGAGAATATTTGGCTTCATTCTCGCCTAAAATCGTAATTTTACCATAAATATCGTTATTACTTATTCATCTGCGCCTATTTTACGTTTAATATTAAGATATTAACATGTAACAGCAATAAAACAAGTGGGAATAATATTTGGCCTTGGATCTTAAGAGTACCGTCGCCTTTCACCACCTAAACCTCTTAAGAGTTTCGGCGCCGTTCCCGGGTTAATCAAACTAGCCCTACCCTAATATATTCCAACTTCCTATTTTTTGTTTATCCCATCGCAACCTAGCCTATCATAACCTATACTGATTTCATATTCCAATCGAACCTAACATATTTTAACTGAATTTAGTATCCTAGCCTAATCTATCATATTGTAACTTATTCTAATTTATCCTAGCGAAACTTAGCCTTACTTAACCTACCCTCTATTTCCTCATTATCCCCCTTCATTCTAACCTACTGTATACTATCCTTTACTAATTAATCATAATATTAGGGATAATATTTTAGCTACAAGCAAACTCTTGTAAGAAGGTGTTTTCTTTTACTTGAAGGAAATTGTTGATTTTATATTTCTTCCTGCAGCTTTGAGTAACGCCCTAATCTAAACCAATCTAATCTAAGCTTATTTAACCTAATCTAACTTACCAAAAACTGTTTTCCTTCCTTCCTACCTTTTTCACTCTTTAACGTAAAATAACCTTAATCTTAATCTAACATATCCTTACCTAATCTGACCTAATCATACAAGTTATAAACGAGCCATATAAAGTTGTAGCAACACATACAATTATCATAAATCTAGAGTCTTCAGTATTAATTTAAATGTAGGTACCGTGATAAATGTGTGGAGAAGAAGGGATGAAATGAGCGAGAAAATTTTCTAGCCTCAAGCATAGCTTACTTTTGAAGGAAAGTGCTTGCTTTAAGTGTATGCTTTTACTTAAAGTGTGGTAATCCTAATATTGACGTACGGGAGTGAAGCATGGACGTTTTTGGATATGCACAAACCAAGAGTGATGATTTTTTTTGTATTTGAAATGTGCAGTTACATGGAGGGATATACAAAAGAGGAAGTAAGAGAGCGGTGTGGTGTGGATGTGGTTGTGCTGGAAGGTGTGAAAAGGAACACTCTGAGATTGCTCGGCCATGTGGAACGCATGGGAAGCAAGATAACGACTAAGAAAGTGTACGAAAGTGAGGTGGAAGGACGGAGAGGGAGCTGGAAGGACAGAGTTGAGAGGTATATGAGTGAAAGTGGTGCTGGGGACAGACTGAGGTGGTTGGGGCCAATTATTTCGAGGCCACCCATTATGTGATGATGTTTTCGGCCAATAGATAGATAGATAGACTTACAAACCCTTTCTTTCCTCCAATATATGTTACATTTAAATCTAATCTAATAGTGTAACGTAATCTGATATAACCTAGCCTATCCTTGTATAACCTAACGTCTAATTTTGTTTTATTATATTCTGGCTAATTTGCACTTGCTCGCTTTGGGGTAGAGAACCTATTTGGAGGTGATTGGCTGCTGGTGTTGTGAAATATACTGTATTCTTTGTGTTTGTTGTTGTAGCTGTATTATGATATTTGGACACAGTACCATCAGCCAATCAGCTCAAAGTAGAGTTGTCAAGCTCAGAGCGACCAGGTACAAATTCGCCAAGTTATAAAAAATAGACTATAATTACCTAACCCCCGACCCTCTAACCTAACCTACACTGGAGTGCATTTACATAGATAATGGTGACATACTGTAAGGGTTACAGGAGTCAAAACAATATGGCCCCCAGGGACTTAAGTACTCTCATAGACATAGATTGATGGATTGTAAAATATTAATATGCATAAATATAATACTATTTGGTATATAAACTGAAAAAAGTTAATGAAAAACTAATAGTGTGTCATGGGGTAAAGCGTGAGGTAAAAACATTATGACTGCCATAAGTCAAGTTGATACTACCCTCTTATAAAGGTACCCTTATCCACACTACTCTAACCAATCTTAACCAACCTTAATCATAACACGTGAAGACGAGCACATATAGAATTATCATACGGCTGTATGGAAGTCTATAAAAGTCAGCAAGTATCGAAAGTATTGATTTCAAAGAGAATATGTAGAGAATGTGTAAAGGAAGCGGAAGTGGGTGATAAAATGGGTATGGCAAGGGTTACTAAAGTGTCCATTATAATCTACCCATTTAAAGGTATATTGACAGTAATGTACAGTCACAAGCATAAGTGTTGCGACGTCAACCAAAGGATTAACTCCTTCATCACGAGAGGTTTATACTAAGCTGAATACACTCATCTGACGGTAGCTAGAATTAAATAAAGAAGTAGTTTTGAGTTTGAAAATAAAATATAGCAATGCTTTTCCAGACGAAAGGGGCCAACGTTATCTGGCTAGTGGCGCTGCATCTATGCTCAAGACTGTACCCAACTAGTACAAGGACAGACATTTAAATCACTGTTAATTATACCCAATCATGAGATATACCTTCTTCATACCCCTTTTAAACCCTTTTTTCGTAACATTGTATTATGTTATTGTACCCTTTTACTATATAATTTATATAATTATTTGTGTTTGTTAATTGTTTCTTCCTGTCTATTTCTGCCACACTGTCCAGCAATATATAACTGTCTACTCTTTCCTTACATTTAACCTACCCTATATAATCCTATCCTAAACATATAATATAATATCCAATTTTACCTCATCTGTCATACTCTAATCTAATCAAACCGTAAATAAACTAAACTAATTTAACTTAACCTGGCCTGACCTAACTTAATTATAAAACTTGAAACTTTAGTTGAGAAAATACTAGCTATTGATATATATTTGAAGGGAGATGTAGTAAAAGTGGCCACCTTATTTTGTTTTATTACTCCAATGTGATTAGAAGTTTGTGTGTGTGAGAGAGAGAGAGAGAGATAGTTAGTTACAAGGAGTTACAAGGAATATTTAGTATCTCAGAGACCTTGCGGTCCATTCCTAGGAGATACTCGAAGTGAAAGGAGAGAGACTGTTTACTGAACTACGCTCTGTACAGAGTGTGCAAAATACTATCTACTCTCTTCTTGAACTGCTCTACTGAAGGACTATTTACAAATTAGGAGGGAAGTTTGTTCCAGGTAGAACAGATCTTATATGTGAACAAATTTCCGCATATAATAGTGATGAACCTTTTTAATTCTAATTTCCAGCCATGGTTGCGTGTTGTATTCATATTGAGGCTAAACATTTTGCAATAATCCACTTTGTCAAACCCATAAAGTATTTAAAAAACTTCAATGAGCTGACATCGTATTCTGCGGGTCTCCAACGGGAAGAGATCAAGAGCTTTCAACCGGTCCTCATAGCTCATTCATCTAAGCGATGGAATAAGTTTAGTAGCCCTAGCTTGTACTCTTTCCAGTAGCTCTATATCTTTCATGAGTGCTGGAGACCAAATTGAACAGCATACTCCAAGAGAGGCCGTATTAGAGCATTGTATAGTGTGAGGACTCTTTCCTTATTTCTATACTTAAATTGCCTCTTAATATAGCCAAATAATTTATGAGCTTTTTTCTCTACTTCAATGCACTTCTTGGAAAACTTTAGGTCACTGCTAATCAGAACACCCAAATACTTTTCCAAGTCAGTCACTTCCAGAGGCATTCCCAATAGTGGATAGCCTGAATTGGGGTTTGCTTGGCCAATATGCATCATCTTGCACTTTTCCAAGTTTAGAGGCATCTGCCATGTCTCCGACCATTCACCCAGTCTGTTGAGGTCCATCCTGAGCTGTTCAACACCTTTGGGGTCTTTCACATTCATTCCAAGCTTTATGTCATCTGCAAACTTGGAGATAACACTCGACAGATCAATATCAATGTCATTGACACATATGATACACAGAACTGGGCCAAGGACAGATCCCTGTGGAACTCCAGAAGTGACTGAAGTCCAATTAGAAGAAACACCATTGATTACCACTCATTGTTGTCTACCTGTTAGCCAACTTTCTATCCAATTTGTGACCTCTGCATTGATAACTAACGCACTCACCTTTGACATTAGTCTGCAATGAGGCACTTTGTCAAAAGCTTTTTGAAAATCTAATTAAAGGATGTCTATAGCTTTACTGTTGTCATACTCACTCAGCATTTCATGGACAAATTCCAGCAAATTGGTAAGACATGATCGGTGTCGCCTGAATCCATGTTTGGAACCTGTAATTAAATTGTGGGTTTCTAGGTAGTCAACTATCTTGTCAGTGTGAATACTGAGGCAAAATAGTCATTTAGGGATTTAGCTATATTAGTGTCAGAAGTTTGAAGTTGGCCTGTTGGATCCTTTAGAGGTCCAATGCTACTTTTGAATGGCTTCCAGCTGTTCACATAGCTGAAGAACTCTTTAGGACTCTCTTTGCAGGGGGCTGCAACCCTTAGTTCTTCCTTCTGCTTTGCTTCCTTTATAAGAGATTTCAATCTTCTACACATATTTTTGAAGAAATCAAAAACACTTTGGTCTTGACTTCTTTTGTCCTTTCTGTATTCACCCTTTCTATTTCTAATTGCTGAAGCTATGTCTCTTGTGAATAATTTTGGTTGGGTTGAGCCTGATTTGGTAAGTTTAGTAGGATCGAATGCAGCTTGTCGATCCATAAACTGCTGTTTGAATGAGCACCAAATCGCACTAACATTCTCACCCTCAAGTCTGATCTGGGATAAGCTTCCCCAAAGGCCTTCAAAATTTGCACGACGGAAATCTAGTTTTGCACTTTAAGGATTGGTGGGTCTGCTGCTAAAGGTGTGAAGAGAGAACCTAACTAGATTTTGGTCACTACCTCAAAGTGATTCCCCAACAGATAACCTGGTCACACTTTCATCTTCAGTGGTGAACACAGGATTTAGTATTTGTTCCCTCTAGTTGGCTCGTTCACCCACTGGGTTAAAAAGTTATCGTTAGTAAAGTCCACAAGACGCCTACCTTCAGCTTCGGCAGTTCTTGCTTCCCAGTTTACTAGGCAATTGAAGTCACCTAAGATCACACTGGTTTTACCCTCGATAACAGTACTCAGTCTTGTATACAGAAGTTCATCCTTTTCAACATTTTGATGTGGAGGCCTGTACACCAGAACAATCCTATAGATAGAGTTACCTAGATTGAGGTCTACTCCAAGCAGTTCTTGTTCTGACCTGATCTTGCAGTAAATCGGGTTTAGAAAATATCTGATGTACAAAAGAATTCTGCCCCCTTCCTACATGGTTCGGTCTTTGTGGAACATTGTATATCCAGGAATTTCAAATTCCCCAACATAATCTCTGGTATCACTGTGAATCCAGGATTCAGTGATAGCCACTACATCGAAGCATTCTGTAGACAACAATGCCCGAAGTTCGGAGAATGTATTCCAAATTGACCTGGCCTGGCCTTAAGGGGATTCTCGTTTTTCTTAGAACCCCCTAGCTTACCCCGTTTCCCGAAGAGAAAGGGGTCTCTGGGGGTAGTGCATTTTCTTGCACACTATTTCTCTGTACACTATCAGAGGTGTTGCAATTCCCTATGTTTGGTGAATCCTCACCTGAGGTAGAAGAACCACTAATTAGTGTTTCAGAAATTGGCAACTGAGGTGTAAAGTCTAGAGGGAGTTGCGAGGCATCTTTCAATCTATTGTTGAGAGGTATTCTTGCTCTCAGAGGGACGAACTCCTTTTGTGGGACCTCTTTTTGGAAGTTTGAGATCAACTGCTGGTGAGGATTTGCTCTTTTCATGCTCGGGGATGCTTTCTAAATTTTTGCTTGCCCTCAGCAAGCTGTAAAGATGGTGATTTAGGAAATCACCAAGCTTGATTTTACCGCTAGTGGCTAGTGCTTAAGTGCACACCGTCACGGAGGTAGAGGTTGCGCTTCCCATAAAACTCATAAAATGGGTCCACAAATCTCACCCCTACCTGAGTACACAGGTCAGCTTACCCACCATTTAAGCCTATTGCTTTGCTGGTAACACAATCCCCTCCATTCATTCTGGGCAAAATACCAAGTATCGTGCCTCTGTCTGTCTTGAGTTGGAGCTCATCATCCAGAGTCATGACCTCTCCTATTATTGATTCTGTGGCACTGTCTTTATTTCTTTTGAGAAACAGGTCATTACCTGGGCGAGAGAGAGAGAGAGAGAGAGAGAGAGAGAGAGAGAGTGAGAGAGATTAGGATGCCAAAAATATGTTCCAGCCCCAGGCAAACTCTTGAAGGGAAGGGTTTGCTTTTACTTAAAGACGCTTGTAAATTCTTTCTGGTTTCCTTTTTGCCATCCTACTTTTAATCTAACCAAACCAATGCTCAAATAATTGTATCTATCCTAACCTAAACTGTCTATCTCAGCCTATCCGTCTATACCCTAATCAAAATTAGCCTATTTTAGCCAATTCTTTCCTATCTTATCCTTATCTAATTAATATTTATATTACATAATGTTGCCTGACCTACAGTAAACTAATCATGTTACGATGATACAAATGATCTCAATACACACCCTGACATTCACGGTTTCTTCCTAAACTGAATAAAAGCATCTATTGATAGATCAAATAAAGAGGGTGGATGGGACTCGTCAGCCTTGGTCGGCAACCTGTCTAGGGGAGTAAACCTTATACAAATCCGTACTGCCACCTTAGGGTGAAGCAGGTTAGTGGATGGATTAGCCACACACCACTGTAGAAAAATAGTGCTAAAAGAATACATAAAAGGCCTCTGAGTCGGACGGACTTTAAATTGAGTGGTCAATCCTGGAAGTTCTTTAGTTAACTGGCATGGGTTGTCCCTTTTACAAGGGATAGGTCCGATTGGGGGCATTTTGCGTATGACCACCCCCATTAAGGGGAGTAAGGCGTCCGGGAATAGATAGATAGATAGATTTTATCTGGTGAGAAACTCACCTATTAAAATTACTCGGCTATTACACAATAATAGACATAGTAATATGCTGTAGAGACGTACCAGTTTCTTTGTTGTCCAATAGTTTTGAGTGATCAGCTGCTAATAAAGTGAACTTTCTGCCAGGTTAAGCCTTCCAGTATTTGAGGACCCATTTGTATAATTTCTTCTGGTTATTATAAGACGATTGCATGCAATTTAGTAAGGATATTTAGCAATCAAAGGAGTAAACAGTATCTTGGTTAACTGTCTAGCTCCCACAAGATAGTTTGTAAAATAAATATAATCGTCTAATAGCCAGCATAAACTGTTAAAACATGTCATGATCCTCAACAGGTTAAAGCCATATAGGTATCACTCTACTGAATAATGTATCCTCTCAATAGTCGACAATATACAACCCTCGACTATCACGACTATCACGCATTCGACTATCATAATTTACGACTATCACACAGACTTGAAAAGCTGCACAAATTTAACTATCTTGACCCGGAGCTGGTGAGAAAAAAAATCATATCGACCGGGCTATGCAGGCTCTACATCATCACTGATTCACGCTCTGATTGGGAGTGACGTCAGCGCCTATACGCATTACCATTGCCTGCCCCATACCCCTCCAAGCACTTTGATTTTCCCAAGGGCTCCCCAGCGCTCAACAACGCTCCCCAGTATCCCATTATTCTTCCCACCTCAAGCCATTATAGTGCGCGACTCTACTCAGTGCATTTGTGATATGGCTGATTTGTTACAATGGCTGCCCTACCACCACCCCGTCCCCCTCCTTACAAAGCGCAACGATAGGCCGCGGCCATGCCTGGCAAGGAAGTGAAGAAACGTATAAACTTAACATATGCACAGAGAAAGGAAGTGATGGAAATACTCGAAAAAAGTTATAGTGGACGAAATGTAGGAAAGAAGTTTGGGGTGAATGAGTCGATGATAAGGGGCATTTACAAGAAAAAGGACCATATCCTAGCCCATATGAGCCTTGCCCCGGCCTCTGCAAAAGCCTTGCATAGTCGCAACCAACTTCTATTGAAAACTGAACAATTATTGAGTAGATACATTGATAGGCTGGTCAAACATAACCTGGCAGTGGAAACACAAGAAATTATGGCTATGACCAAAGAAATTTATGTAGGCCTTGCCCAGAAACAAAACATTCGTCAACCCCCTATCTTCTTAGCTTCAAAGGGCTGGGTGGATAAGTTTATGTCACGGAATAAGGTAAAAAGTGTAAAGATCTCCAGTGAAGCGTCGAGTGGGGACAAGGAAGCTGCACGACAGTATTCAGAGAGCCTTCGCAACATCATCCAGGAGGGACAATATACGTCCGACCAAATATTCAACATGGATGAGATGAACTTTTTCTGGAAGACGATGCCACGTCGGACCTTCATAACTACGAAATCGGCCTTAGTCAGGGGGAGGAAGGCGATCAAGGAGAGGTTTACCCTGCTCCTTTGCACTAACGCGTTGAGGAAGTGTCGCGTGAAGCCCACAGTTGTCCACCGTGCTAAGAGGCCTCGTGCGTATAAGGGTTGCAACATGGACAACCTGAATGTCACCTGGCTGTCCTCTAAGAAAGGCTACATGTCCGCCAATCTCTCCCAGGACTGGTTGTCTGTGCATTCATACCCCAGGTCAAAATATTCTGCGAGGAGAATAATATTAGGTTCAACATTTTGTTGCTGCTAGACAATGCTCCTGGACATTCACTCCTGATGAGGGACACCAATCCCAATGTCAAGGTCGAGTTCCTTCCCCCTAACACTACCTCGTTGATCCAGCCCCTAGATCAGGAAGTTATTTCTGTGGTTAAGGCCTCCTATTCTACACGGCAGTTTCACATGATGCGCCAGGCCACCCAAGATATTGACCTTATCCAGAACCTCATAAACAGGGAGGATGAAGAAGAAATACTAGTGGAGGGTGATAATGAATCAGAGAAAAGGGTGCTGAGCTATTAGGAAAGTTACAATGTGAAGCAGCCAATCGATCTTATGGTAGAATGTTGGGGTAATGTTACGGCCGTCACAATCAATCATGCTTGGCAAAATATATTGGAGGGTCATCCTGAGGATCGGAGGGTTGCAGTACCAGGTGAGCCTCAGAGTGTGCAGTGAGAGTTAGAAAACGCTGCCGAAGCTGCTCGTCAAATTCCTGGTGAAGAGTTTGAGGAGACGACTGGGGTAATGGACATGATAAGGCCTCCACCTATCACAGACGAAGATATAATGGATGACGAAAACCAGCTGGATGAAGAAAGCCATGAAGAGGACGATGAGGAAGGCAGAGGTGACGCAAGGTGTCTATGTCGGACGTAAAGGAAATCATCAGTTTGGGGGGATGTTTACGTCATTCCTTGAAGCAGGACATGACCATAAACAGAGAGACTAGGTACAAACCATGTTCTCCAGGCCATAGATGGGTATGAGGACCAATATCACGCCCACATAAACTCGCTACAGCAGCGTAAAATCACCGATTTCCTCAAAAAGCAAGCCGATGCTAACCCAGCTCCTCAACCACAGCCAGGCCCAGCACTCCGTCTAGATGACCCAGATGGCCTATTTGCTGGTTCTGATTCCGACGATTCTTTCGATGGCTTTCTGGAGGACATAGAGAATCATCAGCGTAGTCTTCAATAGACCACCCACAGCCTCGGAACCTCATCAACCCTCTCAAGCCCCCCTCAATCCCATCAAAAGGTACAGTAATTAAAATGGTCGATTACATGGTATTATTTAATATTATTTATTCTATATATATGTTATGCTATTCATGTCCATGTTGATATACTGATAGGTGGAAAAAGTACGGTAAATAAAGGCAAATAAGTGTAAACATACGATCGAAGGGGGGGTCTGGTAACCAAATATCATTTTCTCCATTAGTTATTCAATTTGACTATCGCGATTTTGACTATCATGCGCATTTTTCGGCACCAATTGTGCGCGATAGTCGAGGGTTGACTTACTTTTTACTTTGGCTATCAGTAGACGATTTTATTCAGTTTAAGAAGGAATATGTAAAGTTATATGGTTAATTGAGATATATTGTACCATTTTCTTTCTATAACGCCTTTCAAAGCTGAGTAAAATCATCTAATGATAGCCAGAATAAACTGCCATAACGCGTCATAATCCTCAAGGTTTTAAATGCAGCTATTGTTATTCTTACTAGTTCCAAAATGTGCAGCATGAAGAATGTGTGGAGGAGGGAAAGAAAAGTTTGCATGAGAATGTGCCAACCTCATGCATACTCTTAACTCTGTCTGGTGCGAGGGGGACTCTGTGGACCAACCCTGCTTCACTCCATTAGTTAGAAGTTTAACACCTTATTAGTTTGGAGACTTTTTTTAACGCTTTATCCCACTCAGCTCTCGATGTTTTCTTGGCGAACGATAGGGAGCCTACGATTTAGGAGAATCCGGCCTTCGGCTGGGATTTTTGTCTACCATAAAATTTACATAATTTGCTTGAAAAAGGTCTGGGGTGGTATTTGTTATAGGTGTCAATGTACGAAACAAAATATAATAATGAAACAGTTATTAATATGAGTTTATTTTATTTGTTGCTTTGTTTACTTATTTTGCTTATGTAGTTTTATAATGATTTATTAACTAATTTGTATATTTATTCATATATTTACTTATTTACATACCTATGGATCTATGTTTTGTTTACTTATTCCCAAGTGAGTTAGCATATAGAATGTGTGGATGAGGAAAAGTCAAGTTAGGGTGAGAGAATGTGTCAACCTCATGTGTACTATTAACCCGTTCAGTACCGGTCACATATTGTTCACCAATATTATGGACACTATTACACGATTTTATTCAGCTTAGGAAGGCGTCTACCAATTAAAAGGCTATATACTATCTAATTTACTACTTTTAGCTACCATATATCCTTCCTAAACTGCACAAAATCGTCTAACTCTAGCTAGACTAATACTAAGAATACATCGTCTGTACAGAAAGGGTTAACAGACATAATTTGCTTTTACTTGGAGGTTCTTCGTCTAACCTAGTTTAACCCTATATAAGCCCTGGAGTTTGGTGATTTTAAAAATCTTGACCAATTAATTTAGCGATAATATAACGTTTCAACCCATTTAGGTATCGATTTTTTCTGAGTGAACAATAATAAGCCTGCAATTTAAGAAGATCCAGCCATTGGCCGGGATATTTTTCTTCCGACAAATGTACATATTTAACTTGAAATGGGTCTGAGGGGCGACAATTGCTGTAGGTCCCAATGCACTATATACAGCATATGTATATATGAAGTGACGGGGTTAGATAAGATGGAGAAAAACCTCACCTGTAAGATTGCTAGTATGCAGGTGAGCAGAAAAGAAAGGCGAGACCACAAGAACCAGAAGAAAACATCTCTAACGATGTACCCCATTAACTCAGGAATTTCCCATATTCCATGAACCACAGTGTGGGGTCATCTAGGTCAGTCACCCCCACCAATGGGAAATACCATGACCCAATCACAGTCCAGCTCTCAAACCATGGTCACCAATCACCAGCCACCATTTGTTCAGCCACCAGATTTGCATTATAATGAAGATATGTTTATGCAAATGCCACATCAAGGACCTGAGTGCTACCGGAACAAGTGGACATAACAGATTCTTCTTATTGTGATGGTTCTGGAGAACTATCAAGTCTAACGAGAGAATAAAGAAGAACCGAGTTATTTAGAATATCATCAATGAACCTCAGTTATGACATAATCACTATAATTACGATTACGTCTGTATCAAGCTAAATAACTCTCACTTAAACATTAAATAAAATAACTATTATCTATATGTATCCAATCATAACCATTATGTATGTGTTAGTTAAGTATTAACCTCCTCAACTCTATCACAACGATTTACTATACCCCTGTAAGTTAGAGAAGAGAATTAATTCAAACATAGTCTCAACGAAACTGTAGGAAATTAAGCAAACATTCACTTAAGGCTGAAAAGTCCGGGGCATCTAACAGCAGTGAAAAATTGTCTCGCCCTCCCCCCTACCCTCGAACATACGACGAGCCTATTGTGTGTCCTCTGAAGTCCGGATCCTGAAGTCCTGATTGTGAGAAGCAGCCCGCCTGAAGTCCTGAGTGTGAGAAGCAGCCCTCCTGAAGTCCTGACCAGTGCATCTACATTCTACGTCGGCCAGACTTGCTCTCCTACACTACCCTCCTACATTCCCTTAAGTGTCTCTGTATCTTCCGTTGTGATTATTGTTGAAAAGTAAGGTAAAATATGTGAATATTATAGTGCTGAATTCTATGTAGATCTGTGCCCAAGATCCTTAATTAGTGCGTATGTATTAATCCTTCAGAACTCTATATAGATCTGTGTTTAAGATCTAGTGCTAATCTTTGCCCTGTAATTCTCCTAACACCGTTTACGCATACGTTACATACCTGTGTTAATTAATTAACTTAGCCAAATACTCACAGATTTTCCTTGTATATGTCCATTATATTATGTATGTTGCAAGTTGAAGTTGAAGTGTATTCCGTGTATTTATTCCCTTCTTAATTAATACTATTTGCCTAAAACCTACGCCCAATTTCATTTTCTGTTTATCTCAGTGCCCCCTCTTCAAGAAGTTAATTGTTGATTAATTCATCTCTATTCTTCGAGTACCCTTTATCTACGCTTACATATTGTTGAGTGTTAATTTACTTATTTGATGAACAGTATATCCGTTCATTCAATTATTGATGTAGATAATTTTGATTCTTCTCGTCTAGGAATTCTAGCCTTGCATAGATCTATTATCTAAATATTCATCATCTTGAATACACCGCTGATAGTGTGAATTCTCTATAGGAATCTGCTAACTCGTTCAGACCTCTTTTCATGCCTTTTTAGGTATTTTAACTTAGTACAACTTCGTCGTGTATGCCATTTACTTATTGTTAGTATAATGCTAATTATTCGTACACGCTAATTTTATATACGTGTTACTTTATACTAGTTAACTTTTTTCGTTGCTTAACTATAAAATAAGTTCTTGTTTTCTCAAGGGAATTTGACACCTTGTATTATTCAACAGTAGAGGTAAAATATTAAATCTGAATTCCTCGACCCGATTTATACTTATCGTATATAATCCTTGCCGAGATGTATGTTTATATGATCATTTGTTGATCGTATCTAAAACCATACTTTATTGTCAAATTAATTTCATATACCTCCCCTTTTAATCTCATTTTTCTATTCCAAATACTAAGAATATAGTCGCACTAATAGTAAATATTATTTCCAACATCGCAGTACCTAGAATGACCTGATCCAGCTACCCGGTCAGTTTACTTTAATCCGTGCGATTCATATGACGCACGCCCCACTCGCCACCCGTGAGCGATTGTGGAACTTGTACTCTCGTGCGCTCATCCCTCACCTAAACTAACTAATTCTGACGTGGTCATAGGTTCCACTTTAATTTAAAGTCAATCTATGTATAAAATACGTTAGACACTCAACTCACATAGATATTAATATCAAGGGTTGATTCTATAGTTAACGTGTTATATTACCATTGCATATTTCCTATATATATCTCCGACCACATTAGATTTATATTCTATGTTATTAATTGATCGCTGATGCTAATGATCATATGTCCCATATCGTTCACTTTCTATTCCTAAAAATAGTCAAGTCAACCTAAACCGGGATATCATAAATATATGCCTATGTTATGAATACACTGAATGTGCATAATATACATGTGTGTTGTTATTGTGTTCTGTAGTACCTAATTGAGTACCTATACTGTGATGAAGAACGTGTTCGATGTGTTCCTGTTGAGGATATTTACAGTCTATAAGTCCAGAATTGGATGTTAGTGAAGACTGGGTAACGGGATAGAAATATTATATCCCGGCATAACAATATATATATATATATATATAAAATATTAAAACTATATCAAATAATGTGTGAATTATTTGTGTAATGACGGGGTCAAAAACCAATGCAATGAAACCCTCACCAGACCTACTCAATAAATATACTGTATAAAGTGTATATATATATATATATATATATATATATATATATATATATATACTGTATATATTGTTTTTGTGTGTTCATTGTGTTCTGTTGTGGTGTCCCTATTTTTAGCTCTGTCTTGAGTCGGCAAACCCCTAGAAAAAGAAAAAAAAGGAAAGGAGGGAAAAAAAATAAAACAAATAGGAACAGTGGGGATTGGGCCTGTGTATATAAAATAAAATAGAATATATATAGCACATTTAATGCCTTACGAGCGAGCCCGTCAGTAACTTCTACTACCCGCCAACCGGGTGGTTTTACCCTAAACGACCTTGTTTCCGAGCTCTTTTTCATGCATAAACAAGAGCCAGAGCGTAATACAATTATGTATCCCTGAAAGGGCGATAATTGAGCTTTCCAATGACACCAGAACCATTTTTCTACGACCACGCGTTCTCTTGCAACGATCGTGCAACCGAAGGGCAAAATCGATAAAATACGGTAATTTCCTTACATAATTCCCTGTGTAGCGAGGCAGTGAGTGTCGGTGTGTGTGGAGTAGGGCCCAGTGCTGGTGCGGGAGCCGTGCCGAACGGTCAGATGCGACCTACGCTCCTCCCACCGCTCGTCTCTCTCTCAGAGCCAAATATTGCTAAGCATTGCACACCGCCTTAAGTCGGTCCCCGCCACATAGTCCTTTCTTCTCTAGACCGACTTAAGTCGGGCCCCGATAGACAAGGGTTAATAGCTGATGGGTACTTGTTAGATATACTTGTTAATTATACAGTATATACAGGGTATTCCGTGAGTTTTGTCAAATACTTTCAGTATTGAAATATTTTGTAATTCTAAGTAGAAAATGTTATATAACCATGTTTTTTTCAGTGTCAGTGTAATATGATGAATCATATTTGTATTTTCCTATTTATTAGTTATTACTTATTTTTTATAGTACATAATTATAGTTGGTCAACAAGCAATGAGTCATTCTTCTAAAAAAATTGTAGTGGGTTATTAGCTGAAGGCTTTCAAGAAGATATTAAAACTTAAATACTGCGAGAGCATGTGGTATAGTGCCATTAATGACGTTCACTCATCTAATTAATTGGCAAACAATGCGGTGTGCTAATAGATGTATGATGAACCCGTCATCTATTTAATCAAATGTTTCCTAAATAATGATGATAGCTGGTATTTGGTGAAGAAAGTGAAGAATATGTTATTGAATAATTATAATATACTGTGAAATATTTAATAACAAATTATATTGGAGCCGTAAAATCTAAAATTACCTATATTCAAAACCGTGAGCCCACTATGAGATATATGTTTGTCAAACTCCTGTTAACCCATACTGTACCGGAGGATACAGTAATAAAAGTCCCCCCCCCCCAGTCCCAAGCAATGTGGCCAAAATGGCAAGATAGAACAACCTTCAGCCTCAGGAGATGAAGGAAGACTGGCTCTCCCAGCCTTCAGTGGGTTTTATATAAGCTGAGATGTGTTGCCATATCGAGAGCAGTGCTCAAATGGCCGTGGTACCAGGCACAGCCTGATACAGGCAGTTACAAGTTAAGTACATTACTGACGGCTCCCAGCCGTCGCTGGGACTGGGGAGTGACTTATCTATTGACGGCTGGGATTGGACAGGTTAATATGTACAAATCATTTATGTATCTTTTACTAAATATAATACTGAGTATGTGCCTATCATGCAAATAATTTGGGAATTGCTACATAATCATGGAATGGACTTAAACTTGCAGTTTAAGAGCAAGACAGACCTATACCACCATGTTACATCTCAGTTTACTGTACACGTTTATGTGTTTGAAGGAATATGTCAAGGTTCGTGAAATGTGAGTTAACACAATGTCATAAAACGTTTAAATTTGCGTCATAGAACAGCGCAATAGCCATCATAAACGACGCAGGTTTACTTGTGTCTAGGCAGATGAAGGCAAAGGGTATTATTGAAGCTATTATACTCTCGAGGATTATGATGCGTGTTTGGCAGTTTATTCTGACTATCATTAGGTGAGTTTATACAGATGATTTTAATACACATATGTTGTTTGCATATGATCAGCAATAATAGTGTGTAAAAGGAAACATGAAATAAACATAAGAGGAGAGGAAGGCTTCAACACATCAAGGCTGGCAAGTCAGTGTTTGATGGGAGTGTTTCGTTTGTGTGGTAAACTCACTGTTGATTCCTTGATCTTCTCAAAGCTACAGTTTGAGGAATGGTGGCTCTCTCATTCACACACAAACACACTCTCTCTCTCTCTCTATTTTATCCTGTACTTGTCTAGTAGGTGAATTTTACCAGGGGAGGAGGATTACTAGCCTCCGCCCAATGCCATAAACCCAGTTAACATCATCTGGTCCGACGTCTTGTGAGCTACTATGATATTGTGTTTAATTGATAATTTATTTGATTTTTTACTTTTGCCATTTTCGAGCAATGCATTGTAGTTTTTCCCCTAGGCTAACAACTAACAAAAAGCTCACTCAGACCTCCAGAGGCTGATTTATTTTAAGTTACAGGCTTCCTATCACCTGCCTAGATAATACTCGACATCTCAGTATGGTGAACCGTCTTATTATCGCCAACCTAATGGAGTGAAAAGTCCTAAAATCTTCAAACTAATAGAATGAAACAGGAGAGATAAAAAAGAATATACATTAATATAAATAAACCCTTCGGGCCAAATAAGATTAAACTGTGTATATCTGTGTGACTGAAGTTCACAACACACTATACCATTATTCTGTTTCGTTGACTGAGAGACACACAGAGGGCTCTTCTTGGGCACAAGCACTCTCTAGAATCATATGGGTATTGGCATGGAAATTAATGCGTCAATAAAAAACCCGTTTGAGGAGGAGCACTTTATTGCCAATGTTTTGCAGAGAGCTTCTATTACATGTTATGCTTGGGATTATATATATTACATGTTTTATTAAGTAATTAATATGGGAATCATTATTACAACTCTCATATCATTTTAAGGTGATTTACTTGCAGTGTACTGTGTATTTAAGCAGAAGACTGTACTATTTGAAAGTTAAATCATTGTAACTTCCTGCTTCTGGGTTTACCGTGTCAGAGCTTACTCACGCACTTTTGAGCTCACCAAGCACTGTCCACGTGATTCGGAGGTGCCCGTCACATGTGAGGGGTGTGTGTGGGGAGGAAAGGACTCAAGGAGATAGGTAGGAGAAAGGTTTAGGGAGACTTAGACAGGAGACATGGGCACGACAACAGTCCCTAGGAGATTCCTCACAACTTAGAGGAATTCGCCTTGTAATATTCTAATCATCATTTGTTACTGAATAAATAAGATGGCTGGAATTTACATCTTTTCCTTTACCTAAATATATGTGGTAAAGGTGGTTGGGTCATTCATATCTATCTTATATCTACCAATCTACGAATGAAGCAGGCGAGAATCAACCCAGTATTCTTCAAGCAACTTACCAAACTACAATAAACCAAATCTATAACCCGATAAGGAAACCTCCCAAACAGTGTATATATAAGAAATGTTTCTGCAATCAAGAGTTGTTCCTGTAGCTCCTATTCATTCCTGCAAATCTTTAATAAAGTATAAGTAGGCTGGAACTATAATTTCTCCCAATACCTAAATAATAATCCTTACTATTAATGGCAATTATGGGAGTGGTGGCGGTCTGTTTAAATATATATATATATATATATATATATATATATATATATATATATATATATAATATTATATATATATATATCCCGTATCCCGGATCGCTTCGGAGATCGGCCCAACATTCTTGACTTATTTCCGACTTCTAACCCTTCCTCTCCGACTTATACTATCAATCTTTTCTCTCTTTTGGGCTCCTCCGACCATAAACTTATCTCCGTCACCTGTCCTATCTCTTCAGTACGGCCATCCGATCCTCCCAGCCTACGGTGCTTGTGGTACTTTGGTGCTGCCGACTGGGAGGCTCTCCGGCAGTACTTCTTTGATTTCCCATGGAATGACTTCTGCTTCCGTGGCCGAGGACCCTCGGAGAGTGCTGAATGCATTACCGAGGTAATCCTCTCAGGCATGGAAGCGTACATTCCATTTTCTTTCTCTGTCTAATGCAAAAAAATCTTGGTTTACTCACGCTTGTTCTACTGCTGTCCACAACAAGGATGAAGCATTCAAACGGTACAGTCGCCTTTAAACTCAAGAATTCCATTCTTCCTATGTTTCTGCCCAGAATCAAGCCAAATCTGTTCTTCGACTTGCCAAGCATTCTTTCATCAATAATAAATGCACTGAACTATCCAACTCTAGCTCTTCCCAAGCTTTCTGGAATCTAGCCAAAAACCTCTCCAACAACTTTTCTTCCTCGTCTTTCCCTCCCCTTTTCCACTCTGATGGCACAACCATCATTTCTTCCTCTGACAAAGCTGAACTCTTTGCTAAAACTTTTGCCAGAAACTCTACCTTGGATGATTCCGGTGCTATTCCTCCCTGTCCACCCCCCTCTCTCCTACTTATGCCTAATATCCTAATCTCTTCTAAAGATGTATTTTCTACCCTCTCTGGGCTTAATACTAAGAAGGCGTACGGTCCGGACGGTGTTCCTCCTGTTGTTCTTAAAAACTGTGCTTCCGTGCTGACTCCCTGCCTAGGCAAACTCTTTCGTCTCTGTCTCTCCTCTAACGTCTTTCCTTCTTGCTGGAAGTTTGCTCTCATTCAACCTGTCCCAAAGAAGGGTGATCGCTCTCAACCCTCCAACTATCGTCCAATTGCTGTCATCTCTTGTATCTCTAAAGTTTTTGAAACTATTCTTGATTCCAAATTTCTTAAGCATTTCTCTTCTCATAATCTGCTCTCAGATCGCCAGTATGGCTTCCTTAACCTGTTAAGCGCTAAATAGCCCTAGGAGCTAGGGTAGTTATTTGTGCATTTCTGCCAAAAAATTCGATCTCACAGAATTTAAAAAAAAGCACCTCAATGTCTTGGAAATAAGCAGCCACATCCGCCAATATATATATATCCACCCTAAAAAAATGTGGGTGTGGAGTTACGGTGGCTGCAAGTTGAAAAAAATGGGCTGATAGGCACGACATCCCCGAGCGAGCGAGTGTGTGTGAGTGAGTCAGGCGGGAGGAGAGAGAGAGAGGGTGGAGGCAAGAACGTGCGATTGATGAGAAGCAACGCTCTATATCTCGCCTAAAAAGCACCTTTATGGTTTCACCTGTTCATATTCATGAGTAAGGCAGCCCATGTGAATAATATACACTGATAAATGAAGCGCAGAGAGGCATACGGACGAATAATAGGCGAAATAAGAGTGGTGTATTGAGAAAGGTGGGTGGCGCGGGAGAGAAAAGGGGTCAGATTACAGTAGGTAGATGAGATTAGCGTGGGTGTATGCACAAATTTAGACCTTATAGACACTTTGTGTTGTCGTTGCTATATTGTAAACAACGATAAGGCTTCTTGGATGGCGCAGTATGTTAGAGTAACCCGATATCTCATTACACAATTTTTACGCACTATTTGCTTGCAACTCATGGATGAAAGGTTATTTATTTACTTGTAAATTTCTTTACTGTTTGTTCGTAATGATAGAATATGTTAGGTTATGTAAAAGTATTATACATACTAAATACTTCGATATACACAAGTGTATCGAGGGTATATATATATTTTTTTTTTGTCAAGCATTCGTCTGCCCGAAAATACGTACGCACTAATCGCTGTCAGTATAGTGTGAACAGTCATGGTCTAGTGGTTAGAGTGATGGACTGAGTGAGATGTAGGCCTAGAGACGTAGGCCTAGAGACGTGGGTTCGAAACCAGAGAGGTTATGGGGATGTTTTTGGAGTGTTTATATCACTTGAAATATTTTTTTTTTTACATGCTTACGCCCTGGGGGTTAGGGAATAGAATATGCCCCACGTGCCTTCTGCGTGTCGTAAGAGGCGACTAAAGAGGTTGGGTCGGTGGGCTTGCGACCCCCACCCGGAAAAAATATCGAAGCAAGGAAAAACGAGCGAACAGCCTCGGATGCGGACGGAACCAACGTTGACGAACCACGACCGACTAAGGACATGCCTTCGGACATTCTGAGAATGGCTACGTGGAATGTTAGTGGCATGAATGATGGCACAAAAGAGAGAGAGGTTCTGGAAGTGTTAGTGAATGCCAGGCTGGATGTATGTGGAATGACAGAGACCAAATGGAAAGGTTCAGATGTGAGAGAGTGGGAGTGTGGAATGGGTGTGTGTGCTGGAGTGAGTGAAGGAACAGCGAGAGAAGGTGCATGTTTGTATGTAAGTAGCAAATGGAAGGAATGTGTAAGAGAGTATGGGTCTGTGGGTTCAAGGATTGTGTGGGTGAGAATGAAAGTAGGAATACAAACGTGGGTGATTGTATGCGTGTATGCCCCGACAGAGGATATACTTGAAAGAAAGAAAGAGGAGTTCTGGATGAATGTGGAGGCGTGCCTGGAGAAGTTTGACAAGAACGAAAGAATATTTCTGATTGGGGATATGAATGGTAAGGTGGGTGATAGGAAAGTTGAGGGAGTGGTGGGAGGGTGGGGGGTACCATCAGAGGTGAATGGGAATGGTAGTGCACTTGTGGACGTATGTGTGGGGAGGAGGCTGTGGATAGCCAACACCTTCTTCCGACACAGAATGATCCACAGGTACACGTGGAAACGGATGTTGACGATGAAGGATAAGACAGTGGTGGAACGAAAGTCAGTGATTGATTATGTATGTGTGGATGAACGAATGAAGAAATATGTGATGGATGCTAGGGTGTATAGGGGTATTGGAGGGGGTCTGTCTGATCATTATGTAGTGGTAGCTAAGGTTAGGATACAAAAGAAGTGGGTGAGGAGAGCGGGAGGGAGGCGAGAGGAAGGTGGAATGGTGAGGAGGGTGGAGAGGTTGCAGGAGGAGGAAATCAGGGAGGAGTACAGGAGAGCAGTGGAAAGACGACAAGGTGGGTTCGACCTGGAAGTTATGGAGGAAGTGGAGGAGATGAGCAAGGTGTTTAAGGATGAGATCTGTGCAGCATGTGAGGAGGTGTGTGGAGTGAGGAGAAGAGGGAGGGGAGTGAAAGGTACAGCATGGTGGACAGAAGAGGTAAGAATAGCTGTGGAAGAAAAGAAGAAAGCATATAGAGAGTGGTTGGGTAGTAGAGGGAATGAAGATTCCGAGAGACAGAAACGAGCGAGGTACGTGGAGAGTAAGAGGGTGGTGAAGAGAGTAGTGAAGGAAAGTAAGAGAAGAGTAGATGAGGAATTTGGAAGGAATCTGAGTGTAAAATGGAGGGAGAGTAAGAAACTGTTCTGGAAAGAAGTCAAGAAAGTTAGGGAAGGTAGCAAGGGAAACAGTAAGGGTGTGAAAGATAAGAATGGGAGAATGCTAGCCGAGAAGCAAGAGAGAGTCGAAAGATGGAGGGAGTACTTCAGTGAGTTGCTAAATGAAAGGAATGAAGAGCCAGCAAACATAGCTGGATATGGTATGGGAGGGAGAAGAAGAGAAGTAGTGGAGGAGGAGGTGGGGATCAGGAGGTCAGAAGTGTGGGAAGCCATGAAAAGAGTGAAGTTGGGGAAAGCACCAGGAACAGATGGAGTGTGTGGGGAAATGTTGAGGTATGGTGGTGAGATAGTGATAGAATGGGTATGGAAAATGTGCAAACTAGCATGGGAGAAGGGGAGTGCACCCGATGACTGGAAGACTGGCATAATAGTCCCCCTATATAAGGGCAAAGGGGAAAGAGGAGTGTGTGGTAACCACCGAGGAATATGTCTTCTAAGCGTAGTAGGGAAGGTATACAGTAGGGTAGTGATTGAGAGAGTGAGAGTGAGAACGGAGAAATGGATAGGCGACGAGCAGGGAGGTTTTAGGAAGGGAAGAGGATGTGTAGATCAGATTTTTACCCTGAATTGTGTTGTGGAGAAGTATCTGGAGAAGAAACAAAAGGTGTATGTTGCCTTTATGGACTTGGAGAAGGCCTATGACAGAGTGGATAGAGAAGGTTTGTGGAAAGTACTTAGAATATACGGAGTAGAGGGCAAGTTGCTGAAAGCAGTGAAGAGCATGTATGAGGGTGCAAAGGCGGCAGTACGTGTGGAGAGTGAGCAGAGCGAGTTCTTTGACCTGAATGTTGGTTTGAAACAGGGGTGTGTGATGTCCCCATGGTTGTTTACTGTATATATGGATGGAGTTATGAAAGAAATACTATCAAGAGCAGTGGATGTTGGTGTATCGCTGAAAAGGGAGGGAATTGAGTGGAAGCTACCTATACTGCTGTTTGCGGATGATACAGTTCTGATGAGTGATAATGAATGGGAGTTGCAGGGTCTGGTAAATGAGTTTGGAACAGTGTGCGAAAAACGGAATTTGAAGGTAAATACGGGGAAGAGCAAGGTTATGGTCTTCGAAAGGGGTGAAGTCACAGAGTGTGAGGTGAAGCTGAACGGTCAGGCTATGGAGATCGCCAACTCTTTTAAGTATCTGGGCAGTGTGTTGAGTAAAGATGGGACTATGGATGAAGAGGTGCGGGAGAGGGTACAACAGGGGAAGAGGGTTGTAGGAACGCTAAAAGCAGTAACAAGAAATAGGGTGGTCAGTATGGAAGTGAAGAAGTCCTTGCATGACAGTGTGGTAATCCCGACACTGACTTACGGAAGCGAAGCATGGACGTTGGTTGAGAGACTCAGACCAAGAGTGAGAGCAGTGGAAATGAATTACTTAAGGAGTGCGTGCGGAGTTACATGGAGGGATAGACAGACTAATGAGGAAGTAAGAAGGAGGTGTGGTGTGGAGGTAGATGTGCTGGAAAGTGTGAAAAGGAACAACTTGAGATGGTTCGGCCATATGGAACGTATGGAAAGCGAGAGAATGACTAAGAGGGTGTACGAGAGCGAGGTGGAGGAACAGAGGGGGAGAGGTGGACCGAATATGAGGTGGAAGGATGGAGTGAGGAAGTACATGAACGAAGGCGGTGCTGGTTGGGGGGAGGGGCGTCGACTGACTGGGGACAGAGGTGCATGGGGGCGGTTCGTTCGTGGCCACCCCTTCGGGGATCACGGCGTCAGGCAATAGATAGATAGAGACGCCCTGCTATTCATAAAGTCGAAAACTTTGATGAATAGCAGAGCGTAAGTATGTTTTTTTTTTTTTTTTTTTTTTTTTTTTTTTTTTATTATTACAAAAGGTTGTTACAAAAGGTTAGTACATAAGTATAATATTACATAGGTATATATATAAATAAAACAAAATATTGCCTGGCTAATGAATTAAACTGAAATAATAAATGAAAATATTGCTTATATATACAGTATACTGTATACAATAATATACAGTGTATATATATATATATATATATATATATATATATATATATATATATATATATATATATATATATATATATATATATATATATTATATATATATATACAGTATATACCAAAACATATGAACTTATCCTACAACTATAATTTGTACATGTTATGATAATATTATCACGTTGGTCAGGTACAGGAAAGTAGGTAGGCAGGCAGGTGTTTTGAGATCACGTTGGTCAGGTACGGGCAGGTAGGTAGTGAGGTAGGTGGGCGGGGCAAGAGTTTGGCTGAGGCAGGGCGACACAGGTACCACTCCTAGTAGTACTTGAGTGAGTGGTAGTCCCTGAAGCACTCGCCCAAACACAACCCAACGTTGCATTCCTTGCACATTGATGTGACTCGGCTTCTTTTTTGTGGCTTTCTGGTGGAGTGGGCACAGACCTGGCACTGTACTTGCAGCCTCCGGGTGCCAGATAGCTCGGTGTGGATAGGGTAGTGTTTGTCATATCCATCAATGACTCTGTCTGGGAGGTTGACTGCACGGCGACCCCTGTGACCGGAGACTGGTTGGTGTTTTTCTAGGAGTTGGTAGGCGACGTTGTAAATGAACTCCCTGAACTTGAGTTTTTTGTTCGGGGCCATGTCTTTTTTTACCAGCCACATGTTGTAAGCGTTGAGCATCGTGATGTCAACAAAGTGAAGGAAAAGCTTGTGATTCCACTTCACTGTTTTTCGTAGACACTCAACGCCTGCAAGCTGGCAATCAGACTTGTCCACAAGGCGCATGTACTTGGTATAATCCACCACCATATCAGGTTTCTGGATAGACTTCTTGGTACGGTAGTGGAATTTACCAGAGTCCACTTGGGCACCTGTATGGACAGTCGAAAGCAGGTGGACTGGTCGCTTATCGAGCCACTTTACCGCCAGAACTTTCCCAGACTTCTCCAGCTGCTTGTAGTGCTCTTTCTTCTTTCTTCTTGGTCTGTCCTGTCTGCGGCGCCTCTGTTCCTCTGCCAAGTCGTCATCAGAAGCGGTGTCACTGTGGGAGGGGTTGTCCAGTTCTATGCGATTGCCTTGGAACTTAGGCATGAACTTCCTGTTAGTTCTGACAGTCCCACATGCCCCCGTTTTGTGGTCATGGAGGAACTGGCAGAGTGCAGGACTTGTATACCAATTGTCGGTGTACAACGTGTGCCCCTTGTTCAGGTAGGGCTCCAGCATCTTTTTCACAATGTGCCCTGACATGCCCAATGGGTCGTTGCCACCGACTTTTGGAATGTCTACATCAGTGCCGGTGTATACGATCATGTCGAGCACTATTCCACTTTCACAATCGCACAACACAAAGATCTTGATCCCGAACCTGTGTCTCTTCAAGGGGATGTACTGCTTGAACACCAGGCGTCCTTTTGAAAAGCACGAGCGACTCATCAATCACCAGGTTGGCAAAGGGGTAGAAGAATTTCCTGTACCTTTGCAACAACATGGTCAACACATCCCGAACTTTCCATATTCTATCAGCTCGGTTTGGATTATTATTGTCTGCGAAGTGCAAAAATCGCAGAAGCAAGAAAAATCTATCACGAGCCATATTTCCGGAAAATTGGGGTGTTGATGATTGGGTCGTGCTTCCAATAATGCTCCATTACATGCTTCCTGCAGAGAGGCATGATTAGCAACAACGCAAAGAACACAAGGAGCTCAGGGACAGTCGTATCAACCCATGCACAAATTCTTGCTCTAGGAGATATCATATCAATTCTTTCCCTCACCCAGGTAAAATAGCCATTGGTTTGGGAAACGAGATGAGATAATACCTCCTGGTCAAAAAATGCACAGAAGAAATCAGATTCCGTGGACTGGTCATTGCAGGGCCAGTCTGCTGTTGAACCAGCCAGATTGGCATTGAACTGGTGCAAATCTGGTTGGAAATGGGACCCTTCAGACCAGGCAAAATTATACGCCCGTGGGGGATCAGGATCAGCCCCTCCGTCAGCCACGTCGTCTGCGCCTTCGTCGTCAGACAGGTCTTGGTCATGGTCACGGTGCAGAAGTACATCGTCATCTTCCGAATCCTCTGCACCTCCCTCATATTGGTCTTGATCCTCCTCAGACTCGCTCCCACTATCACCACCCCAGCCATAGTTCCTGGGATCGAAGGCTTCCCCTTCTGCAGCGTCGTCGTCAGAGGAGTCAGGAGGGAAGAGGAGGGCGTCAAACTTGGATGGCGTTAGACCGGCTGCCAAAACTCTACGAGGCCCTCCAACAGCAGCAGGGGCATGGGTGGGCGTGGGTGGTGGAGCAGGGGCGTGCGTGGGCGGTGGTGCAGGGGCGGCCGTGGTGGGCAGTGGTGCAGGGGCGGCCGTGGTGGGTAGTGAGGCAGGGGCGGCCGTGGTGGGTGGTGGTGGTGGTGGCAACGCGGGGGTGGTAGAGGCGGGAGGTGTCACCTTACTCCTCTTGAACTGATAAGGGTGTCCTTTACCCTTACCCTTCTTGCCAACTACCCCCGATGCTCCTGCATCCCCAGGACGGCCACTTGTACTTCCTGTGGTGGTGGGCGCCGTGGGCGTCGTTGCCACAACAGTAGAGGCAGTAGTTGTTGTGGTAGCAGTTGTCAGAGCAAATGCTGAGGACAATGACCTCTTCGCACTCGTCGTGCTTGTTGCACGTGTCGTGCCTCTCCCAGCACGTGTAGGTCTTCTTGGCTGCACTGGCTCATCCTCCTCAGAAGTATATACGTAGGAGGGGTCCCTGGCACGTGTTCGTGTCCTGCCACGAGCACTAACACCGCCAGCAACAGGGTTGGGCGAGTCAACAGGGAGCGAGTCAGGGGAGCGTGTAGGCTCCATAGTGACTGAGAGCGTACTGCGTGTGAAGACTGTGTGGGGTGCGTGCGGCGGGTGGTTGTGGGTGCCATCGAGAGGTACCATGTCGCACTAAACGTTGCGCAATTTGTGACTCCCTAGACAGCTTGGCGCCGTTTTGGTACGCCTTTAAAAATCCTGCTTCCGTGAGGCCTATCGCGTTCCCTATAGGAAGCCTTCCGTGAGGCCTATCGCGCTTGCCGGGTTAAGGGTCGCTCTACTGGTGATCTTCTTTCATATCTTACTAACTCTTGGTCATCCAACTTTCGGGACTTCGGTGAGACTTTTTCTGTTACATTAGACATATCGAAGGCCTTCGATAGAGTCTGGCACAAATCTTGAATTTCTAAACTGCCCTCCTTCGGTTTCTGTCCCTCCATCTGTGCCTTTGTCTCTAATTTCCTTTCCGGCCGTTCCATAGCTGCGGTTATGGACGGCCATCGGTCATTTCCTCATCCTATCAACTCCGGTGTTCCTCAGGGTTCTGTTCTATCTCCTATTCTCTTTCTAATTTTCATAAATGATCTTCTCAACCGTACATCCAGTCCCATCCATTCATATGCAGATGACTCTACCTTACACCACTCAATTAGTTTTCCAGAACGCCCCAGCCAGCAGTCCCTCCAAAGTAAACGAAATGATGCCATAAATTGCTTATCTTCTGATCTAGCTACTATTTCCAATTGGGGTAGAGAAAACCTTGTTGCATTTAATGCTTCCAAAACTCAATTTATCCATCTTGCTACCCGTCAGGAACCTCCAGAGGACTATCCCTTATTCTTCAACAATACAAAAATTAACCCTTCATCTTCCCTCAATGTTCTCGGTGTCTCTTTTTCTTCTGCTCTCACTTGGAAAGACCATATTACCAGTCTCGCTAAGGCAGCCACCCAAAAGCTGGGTGTGCTCAACTGCCTCAAGGGGTTCTTTACCCGTGCGCAGCTTCTTGCTCTGTACAAGGGCACATTGAGTCCTTGTATTGAGTATTGTTCACATGTGTGGGGAGGATCCTCTCACACCGCACTCCTAGATAAAGTAGAAAGAAAAGCCTTTCGTATCATTAACTCCCGTCCACTCACCAACTCTCTGCAATCTCTCTCTCTTCGCCGCAATGTTGCATCTCTCTTGCTATTCTATCGCTACTACAATAATCAGTGTTCCTCGGAGCTTTCCCAGTGTATACCGCCTCCTCTACGTAGGGTACGTAGTACCTACCTTGCAACACAATCCCACCCCTATTCTGTGCAACTATCCAACCCAAGGGTGAAACGCTATTCTCAGACTTTCTTCTATTCAACTGCTGAGCTGTGGAACTCTCTCTCAGAATCTGTCTTTCCCTTTTCCTATGACATAACTTGCTTCAAACTCTGTGTGTCCAGGCATTTTAGCTCGAACGTCCCTTGATTTCTGCCCTGCCACTCTTTGAAATCTAGTGCAGGCACTCGCTGCATGCAGTTATGCCTTTTGTCGCCCTCATTCACATAGAAAAAAAAAAAAAAAAAAAAAATATATATATATATATACAGTATATACCTATTCTACCAATATAGTAAAAGAGTCTACCAGACATGTCTACCATAATCTACCAGTCTTCAATCAACTTATCACACTATCCACCTGGTATTCATCCGCTTACTTACACTTCTGCAGATCACTGTTCTGACCAGTGACCTTAAGAAGTTATCTGCAAAACGTTGTCAATAAAGTGCTCCTCCTTAAATGGTGCTCCACTTGTCAAGTTCATGTTAACAATAAGAGCCTTTATTATAACTTACTCTATGAAGGTGTATTGGTGGTAATAAGCCCATATACAGTAATATAAGGATAGAAAGGTAAATCACTATCATTATACCAAATGATTGTATATTCCTTTTATTAATACATATATATTGTGTACAGATCACATGCGGGGATTGTGGAAAGAGGACATACTGCAAGCAATATCATATAAGGTTTTTATTAGCAATTATATTTTGTCAACGTTTTGCGGCTAGAGTCTATAATAATTATGGTAACTCTGGATTTTCCGACCACCAACTTCTCATAAAACAATATAAGGACTTGGGTAACCTAACTGAAATGTTCATCAATGTACTTTAGAAATAAGTTTGGAAATATTCAGCCTCCCTCCCAGGAGTTACAATGAATGGTGATGTGTCATTGTTTGCAAACACACCATAATGAAAATATAGTTTCAATGGTATGTGTGTATATGTGTGTTTGTATGTGGGTGTGTGTGTTGTGACGCTCCTGCATAGTAGCCACGTGCGGGCATGCGCGCGCGTCGGCTGCCCAGCCGTTTAGAAACCGGCTGGCGGCAGCCGGCCGGCCGGCTTTTCCTTAGTATATATCCTACGACAATGTAACTAATGTCTGGGATATTCTTATGTTGTTTCACAGCTTGAAGCTGCCCTTATTCTTAACCAACGCATCTTAGTATATTTTATTCTCGATAGTTGATTGTTTCATTATAATATATAAGATGTAAGTCTAGTGAGAGTGGGAGGAGACGAGCGGGAGAGAGAGACCGGCTGGGGGACGTTGCTGGCTTCGCGCGGAGAGTCCAGCTTGGGACGAGCCTGATGTTGCCACGTGCATTTGATAGCAACGTTAGGCTTAGTTTCGACTCACGCAAGGGATAGAGGATTTTGACCCGGCAACTGTGTTGAGTGTTGCCAAGCATGGGATGTATTTTGCATGCCTAGGGTGGGGTCCAGACAGATTCAAGACTCAGAGCTCACCTCACTGTCGTACCCTTCGGACCCCCTTGATATCTATCCCTCTCAACCCCACTTAGAAACTTTCTCTCTTACTTTGTATACCTTCCTTCCACTACTTCACCAATCTATTTAATTATCCCATCCCCTTGATAGACCTTATATCTATTATTGTATTAACGACGAGCTCTCAGATAACTAGATAGGATTTTGGGCCTTATGCAGAGATGTAATTGTTAATGAGACCTAGGAAGCTTTTTTGTTGTCTCATATTTGGTGGTTTCATGCTTGCTAGTGTGTTCTTGTGTCAGGTTAGCAGGGGCTAGACCGGAGGGGAGGCTTTTTGCGATCCTTTAAGTAAAGTCTGTTGGTGTGAGTCCTGTGGACCCGCATGACTTTACTAGGATACCCGTGGGAGTCTGGGGGCATTTTCTTGTCTGTGTCCCTGTGTCTAGCGTTGTGTTGTGTGAGGGCCCTTGCCTAGTCCACTCAGCACTGCGCTAGCACGTCTTGCTTTTGTTTTAGGGTCGCCAGGAGAGAGTCAGATACTTGCGATCTGAGTCTCTCAAGAGAGCACCCTTTCAATTAGAGTAATTTGGCGCACAGACTTGGGAACGTCCCTAGGCTAGAGCAGGTGGCTCAGCCCGGGTATCCGAAGCCTATATCCTTCTGGCTAGACCTCTGCCGCCTGGCAGATTAACAGATAGGGGTTTATTATCTCTGTATGCTTGTTATTGTGCCACAGTTTACCGTTTTTGTGAGCATTGTGAGTCAGGGTGTGGCTTAGAGACTCTGTCCGAGCAGGCTTGCCTGACTAAGAGTGAGAAGCACACCTGTATGTGGTTATGTTGCGAGTTGCTGCCTTTATTTAATTATACCTATGCCATTATACACTGTATGGCCTATCACTAGTATTTATTCCTGCTTATGAGTTAAGAGTTCTCTAAATCCGTAACGTACTTTCTTTGCTAAGCATCAGATCCTACAGTAGCCGCATGCAGTTTAGAAACCCGCATCTTGTCTACCTGTACGATGTTTTGAGGACTGTTTGCTTTCACCTTCTGTCACGCAGGTGTGATTAGTTGTATTAATTAACGTAACGTTAAATGTACTTTCTTCTAGTTTGTTATTAAATTGTTTCTGTAATTTAATTCCGTTATCTATCTTTTCCTTGAAGCTTTAAGTCAACTTAATTGTGTGATCTTTTATATAGCCTGCTTGACTATCAGCAGTCTATAGTGCGTGCACCCTGTAACCGAGTCATAGGATACCTCGTTGTCCAGGCAGGACTCTTGACGGTTTAGGGTGGTTTGTTGCCTGGGTTTATAGATAAGGGTTGGATCTAGCGTTTTCCGTTGTTGCTTGTTGCCGCATACCTAGTCCAATATAAAGAGCCCAGTGTTTATATATCCCAGGACGTAACAAATGGCGACCTCGCCAGGATTTACTGAACAGAGGAATATAGTGGTCATTTGTTTTGAGATTCCTTATGATTAGAGGAATACAGTGGACATAGAGTTTTTTTTTGGAGCAACCAATATAACACATTAAAGACTTTAAATAACATTAGTATATACATACTTGCATAGGAGATAAGGCACATTCTATAACCGTGATAATTACTGCAGTACACAAGCATGTCTAATACATCAGAACACAGTGATCGGTCAGGTCACGATACGGGCTCGGAAGGAGAAAGACCTGTGGAGTGGCTAGTCGATAGCGAGGAGGGTGCTAGAAGATTTTTAGAGGTGCCCCTTACCGCTGACAGGGTGTTGAAGCTGAATAAGTATGGCTTAAAGTGTGTGGCAGGTCTTCAGGGTCACCAGGGTTTAAGTGGCATGAGGAAAGATCAGCTGAGGACTTTGATATTGGGTTTAGAATGGAGAGACCTGGGTGGAGAGGCGACTGGGGGCCCCTGTCCCCAGCCCCCCCTCCACTCTACCCCCGTATCAAACGTCAGGGTGCCTGAATTTAGTACATACCCCCAAGTTGATTGTCAATGGCAGCGTGGAATTCAATCACAGGGACCCTCTCCATTAAATACACCTTCCCCTCCTCAAGGGTTGACTCCAGATTTGTTGTTTCGGCTTGAGATGGCCAAGGTTGAGGTTGCTACAGCTCAGGTTGAGGCTGCTAGAGCTCAGGTTGAGGCTGCCGAGAGACAGGCGAGTGTGCAGGCTGAGGTTGCTATACGAGAGGCTGAACTGCAGGCAGAGTCTACTAGGTATCGGGCTGACAGGGAGCTGGAGAGATCTCGAGTGGAGGTAACAGGGCGAAATATTGGGGGAGGTAACAGACATCGGGACCAATCATTGTCGCACCTGCTTAAACTAGTTCCTGTGTTCGATGAATTATGTGTGGCTGAGTTTTTTATGCGATTTGAGAAGAAGTGTCAGGAACACCAGTGGCCTCAGGAAAAGTGGGCAGCATTAGTTTCATCAAGACTCCTAGGAAAGGGGCTAAAAGCGTATGATGCACTACCTTTAGAGTCCTGTGTAGTTTATGATGAGCTAAAGAAGGCTGTGCTACGGGCCTATGAGTTACAACCAGAAACTTACCGCTTGAAGTTTCGGGGTGTTACTAAGGGCAAGGATAGTACCTTCCTAGAACACGCCCGGGACTTGTCTGATGCACTACGACATTGGCTGCGTTCCGATAGGGCAGCTACTTTTGAGGAGTTGAGTGAGCTGGTTCTCTTGGAGCAGTTCTTTAAGTGCACAGGCGGGGACTTAACATTAAATATAAAGGAAAAAAATCCTAGAACTCTCCAGGAGGCAGCAGAAATGGCTGACCTCCGACTGTCATTAATTCGAGGGTGCGGAGCAGCAGCTAGGAGTGAGTCGGGTGCAAAGGATCGTACCCCTCCCCCTCCCAAGAATTTTGATACACATAAATACACAAAACCATGTAGCACTGACAATAAAACTGAACATAAACCAAATACCATCCCGTAAAAGAAGTCTAATGGTACCTCCCACTCCCAAGGGAAACCAAAGAGTAAAGAGTGCTTTGCATGTCACAAGGAGGGTCACTTTGCAAATGCTTGTCCGAACAAGCCACCAAACAAGGTTGTGTCATTGGTCCGCAGCATAGGGGTGTCGCCTATATCTTCTGAGTTTGCCAAGGATAGTTTGTCAGAGGTTGGGACACAGCCTGTGTTCAAGAGTCCGGAAGGCTCGAACCCTGTCCGCGACGTCTTTGGGGGTCATAGAGGGCATGGTTTTGTGAGGTGGGCTGGCGAAAGGCGAGGAGTTAAGCTATTGCGTGATACGGGGGCTTCTCAGACCTTGTTAAAGAACTTTACTGGTAGGCCGATTAACGCTGCTCGGGTGGTGGTAGTTCAGGGGATCAATGCTACGAAGTCCTACCCGCTGGTGCGGATGGAGCTGGAGGTGGGTGGTGTGGCGAAGGAGCTGGATGTCGGAATTGTAGAGAACTTGCCTGTTGGGGGCGTCGACCTCCTCCTCGGCAACGACTTTGCGGTGCCTGCTTCTAAGGTTTCACCCTTGGTCGTTGCCGAGAAGGCGGCCGACGTTAGTAGGGAGGAACAGGAGTGGGTTGAGAAGTGTAGCGTACAAACCATGGCGTGTGTTGTGACGCATTCTCAGACATCCGGAGCCTTGCAGTCACCACCTCAGTCTATCAAACAGCGGAGGAAAGGTCACAAGAAAACGGGAAGTGTTGGTCAATTGGAGAGTTTTGAGCCGGCAGTGTTTCTTGGTGACTCATTATTGGCACCTATGTTAGAGTCTGGAGAGGCCCTGGGGCCTGTCACCGCTAGTGCAGGTGCAGGGCAGGAAGAGACGATGCGACAGCATCGTTATGCGCAGCGTGAGGAAAGGATGGCTCAGCGGGACATTGGAGGTGGAAATAAATTATTTAAGATGAACTTGGATAATCTCGCACCTGCTGATATACAGTATGTTCCTTGCAGCTGGAAGATCCTGAAGTCGGGGCGAGTGGTAATGGTGCTATCGAACTGGAGAGCGATGGGGATGCGCAGCCTGGTGATTTTTTCTTGTCCGAGGGGATCTTGTATCGGAGACATCAGGATCCCAAGAAAAAGTGGGATGGTGGGTCAGGATTAGTGGACCAGTTAGTAGTACCGAGGGTGTGCCGTGAGAGCTTATTTAGATTAGCTCATGATGTCCCTTTGGCAGGGCACCTGGGGGCACGTAAGACGGAGGCAGCTCTGAGCAAGCTTTTCTGGTGGCCGGGGTTAAAGGCGAGTGTCGTGTCATGGGTGTCACAGTGTCACACTTGTCAAGTTGTTGGGAAACCCAATCAGGTCATCCCGAGAGCCCCGTTACTACCCATCCCTGTCATTGGGCCGCCCTTCAGCAAAGTAGTTATCGATATGGTTGGCCCATTGCCCCCCACTAGTGCCGGCAATAAATTTGTACTAACTGTAATGGATGTAGCAACACGGTATCCAGATGCTTACCCCATGCGCAACGGGATGGCTAAGACTGTTGTAAAAAACCTACTTGTCTATTTCTCTCGTTATGGCTACCCTCAGGAGATCCAGTCTGATCAGGGATCCAATTTTACTTCTGCTCTGTTTAAGCAGACCATGCAGCAACATGGGATAGTGTCTGTGGTGTCATCTGCCTACCATCCCGAGAGTCAGGGAGTTTTGGAAAGGTGGCACTCGACTCTCAAGAGTATGTTGCGGTGTTATTGCATGGAAAATAGGAAGGACTGGGATCTAGGTCTCCCATACGTTTTATTTGCTGCGAGAGAAGTACCTGGGGAGAGCTTGGGATTTAGCCCGAACGAGTTGGTTTTTGGACACAGGGTCAGGGGGTCCCTCCACATAGTCAAGGAGATCTGGGAGGGAGTCACAAAGCCATGCTCGCTTCTAAAGTATGTTGTTGAAAGCCGTGAGAGAATGCTAAAGAGCCTGGAGGTAGCAGGTCGGAACCTTAAGAGTTCACAAGCTCATATGAAGGACAGATACGACCAGAAGGTGAAGCTGAGGGAGTTTGAAGTAGATCAGGAGGTACTGATACTACTGCCTCTGGTGGGACACCCCTTGTCTGCCAAGTATTCTGGTCTGTATCGGGTTGTAAGGAAGGTTTCTGATCTCGACTATTTAGTATCTACTCCTGATCGTAAGAAAAAGAACCAACTTTGCCATATAAATCTGATGAAAGAGTATGTGAGGCGCCCCTCCGAGCCTCTCACTGTCCCGGTGTTGATCTGCAGCGATCGTGATGGAGAAGGAGGAAGGGACAGTCAAGCTGCGGGGGAGGATAATTGGTATTGTCATATTTCCGCGGATCAGTGGGCGGGGAATTCTAGACAAGTGGCTCACGAGTTGATATTGCACCTGCCTGAGCAACAGCGTGTAGCTGTAGCAGCACTTGTTTGATTCAAACCCAGCTGTTTTCGCGGAGCATCCTGGCCTCACTACTCAAGCGGTACACGATGTCGATGTTGGGGACCACCCGCCCTTTAAATCAGTGCCATACCGTGTTCCCCCTATTAAGTTACCAGCACTTAGGGAAGAGCTGGATTATATGCTGAAACGTGGGCTGATTTCTGAGGGTGCAGTAAGGTGGACTTCCCCCGTCACACTGCAGCCCAAACCAGATGGCAAGGTGCGGTTTTGTATAGATTTCCGCCGGTTGAATGGTTTAACCCCCGCAAATGCCTACCCTCTCCCTCGCGTGGACGACAGTGTGGATAAGATAGGAAAAGCCAAGTTCCTCACTAAGACAGACCTTGTTAAGGGTTATTGGCAAGTGCCCTTGTCTGAGCGAGCGCGAGAGGTGTGTGGGTTTGTGGTGGACGGTGCCACATATCGTTGCCATGTTATGCCATACGGGCTGAAAAATGCCCCTGCAACGTTTCTGAAATTAATGAACGACATTATAGCCGACATTCCCAACTGTACCGTACGACGATGATTTTAACAGTCACTGTGCTCATATCGCACAGCTTTTTAATAAACTGAATGAAGCAGGTTTGGTGGTAAACCTGGGTAAGTGCGATTTTGTCAAAGCCACAGTTTTGTACCTGGGGTTCGAGGTGGGGATGGGTCAGGTGTGCCCTCCACAGACAAAGATCAAAGCCATCGATCAGTTTCCCCAGCCTACGACTAAGAAACAAATCATGCGGTTTCTAGGTATGATAGGCTATTATCGTCGCTTCATCAAAGGCTATTCGACTGTACTTGCACCTTTAACCGACTTATTATCTAAGGACAAGAAGTTGCGGTGGTCTCCTGAGTGTGCAGAGGCGTTTTCCTTGGTGAAACACCTGTTATGTACCCACCCCATACTCAGGGCCCCGGACTTCAGCAGACCTTTTCAGCTGGCGACTGATGCCAGTGGCGTAGGGGCTGGGGCTGTCTTGTTACAGACATATGATGAAGGTATCGAACATCCAGTGAGTTTTTAGAGTAAAAAATTCAATAGTGCACAAAGGAATTACTCTGTAATTGAAAAAGAACTTCTGGCGATAGTGCTGGCGCTCAGGCACTTCGATGTATATGTTCCTGCTTTCGGTCCAGTCGTAGTGGTTTATACCGATCATCACCCTCTGAAATTCTTGAATCAGTTTCATAACCGGAATATGAGGCTGACCAGGTGGTCACTCATGCTTCAGGAGTATAATCTGGACATACGCCATATTGCCGGTTCTGATAACGTGATAGCGGATTGTCTATCAAGGGTGGATGATGTTGGTTAGACTGCCACAGGATTGAGGGTTGAGTGTGGAGGAAAATAGGCTGTCACTGTAGTTCAGCCGAAAAAAGAAAAAACAAAATTAAAAAAGCAAAAACCTTATAAAAACTCTTTATTTTTATAACGTGTAGAATTTTGTATAAGATGTTGTAGCAGTATCTAAGTTGAATGTTTTCGCTTATTGTCGCTAAGTTAGTTGAACTTGCTCGGTGGAGCGCAACAGTCTTTATTTTTTTTATATATAGTGCCTTGTGTCGCAACAGTGTGTGGTACTATGATAAGCTTTCTGTTAGATATGAAGAACTTAGTCAAGGGTCTTATATCTTGGGGGAGGTGTGACGCTCCTGCATAGTAGTTTAGAAACCGGCTGGCGGCAGCCGGCCGGCCGGCTTTTCCTTAGCATATATCCTACGACAATGTAACTAATGTCTGGGATATTCATATGTTGTTTCACAGCTTGAAGCTGCCCTAATTCTTAACCAACGCATCTTAGTATATTTTATTCTCGATAGTTGATTGTTTCATTATAATATATAAGATGTAAGTCTAGTGAGAGTGGGAGGAGACGAGCGGGAGAGAGAGACCGGCTGGGGGACGTTGCTTCGCGCGGAGAGTCCAGCTTGGGACCAGCCTGATGTTGCCACGTGCATTTGATAGCAACGTTAGGCTTAGTTTCGACTTACGCAAGGGATAGAGGATTTTGACCCGGCAACTGTGTTGAGTGTTGCCAAGCATGGGATGTATTTTGCATGCCTAGGGTGCGGTCCAGACAGATTCAAGACTCAGAGCTCACCTCACTGTCGTACCCTTCGGACCCCCTTGATATCTATCCCTCTCAACCCCACTTAGAAACTTTCTCTCTTACTTTGTATACCTTCCTTCCACTACTTCACCAATCTATTTAATTATCCCATCCCCTTGATAGACCTTATATCTATTATTGTATTAACGACGAGCTCTCAGATAACTAGATAGGATTTTGGGCCTTATGCAGAGATGTAATTGTTAATGAGACCTAGGAAGCTTTTTTGTTGTCTCATATTTGGTGGTTTCATGCTTGCTAGTGTGTTCTTGTGTCAGGTTAGCAGGGGCTAGACCGGAGGGGAGGCTTTTTGCGATCCTTTAAGTAAAGTCTGCTGGTGCGAGTCCTGTGGACCCGCACGACTTTACTAGGATACCCATGGGAGTCTGGGGGCATTTTCTTGTCTGTGTCCCTGTGTGTCTAGCGTTGTGTTGTGTGAGGGCCCTTGCCTAGTCCACTCAGCACTGCGCTAGCACGTCTTGCTTTTGTTTTAGGGTCGCCAGGAGAGAGTCAGATACTTGCGATCTGAGTCTCTCAAGAGAGCACCCTTTCAATTAGAGTAATTTGGCGCACAGACTTGGGAACGTCCCTAGGCTAGAGCAGGTGGCTCAGCCCGGGTATCCGAAGCCTATATCCTTCCAGCTAGACCTCTGCCGCCTGGCAGATTAACAGATAGGGGTTTATTATCTCTGTATGCTTGTTATTGTGCCACAGTTTACCGTTTTTGTGAGCATTGTGAGTCAGGGTGTGGCTTAGAGACTCTGTCCGAGCAGGCTTGCCTGACTAAAAGTGAGAAGCACACCTGTATGTGGTTATGTTGCGAGTTGCTGCCTATATTTAATTATACATATGCCATTATACACTGTATGGCCTATCACTAGTATTTATTCCTGCTTATGAGTTAAGAGTTCTCTAAATCCGTAACGTACTTTCTTTGCTAAGCATCAGATCCTACAGTAGCCGCATGCAGTTTAGAAACCCGCATCTTGTCTACCTGTACGATGTTTTGAGGACTGTTTGCTTTCACCTTCTTTCACGCAGGGGTGATTAGTTGTATTAATTAATGTAACGTTAAATGTACTTTCTTCTAGATTGTTATTAAATTGTTTCTGCAATTTAATTCCGTTATCTATCTTTTCCTTGAAGCTTTAAGTCAACTTAATTGTGTGATCTTTTATATAGCCTGCTTGACTATCAGCAGTCTATAGTGCGTGCACCCTGTAACCGAGTCATAGGATACCTCGTTGTCCAGGCAGGACTCTTGACGGTTTAGGGTGGTTTGTTGCCTGGGTTTATAGATAAGGGTTGGATCTAGCGTTTTCCGTTGTTGCTTGTTGCCGCATACCTAGTCCAATAGAAAGAGCCCAGTGTTTATATATCCCAGGACGTAACAGTGTGAATATCTAGACAACGAGTAAATGTATTAGGACGATGCTTGTCATATACTTCTTGTTGTACCCGAAACAAAACATCAAATTATTATCACTGATAAAGTCTTACCAATATTATATTCAGAGCCTGAAGTGGCACGGCGGCGGTCCAGGAGTTTGGTGGAATATTGCAAGGGTATTCGTAATTCACACTGACGAAGAATGATAAGGGAGTTAAGGACAGTGAGCGAGTGAGAGTGAGAGTGAGTGATATATATATATATAGAGAGAGAGAGAGAGAGAGAGAGAGAGAGAGAGAGACTGGGGAATAGGAAAGAGAGGGATGTAGAGACAGAGAGAGAAGGTCAGTGAGTGAGTGAGTAAGTGAGTGAGAGAGAGATGTATTTGCACATATCATACTGCCAGCAGCCTCTTCCAGTATTTAACACCTGGCTAATACCATGTAATATTTATAATACTTGAATTCATTAACACCATCTGATCCGACGTTATTGTTGTGTTATATTATGTTATTGAGGGTTTCGATGATATGTTTGTAGTTTTCGATTTTTTTATTTTTAAGTTTTCCCTTAATTTGTTCGTGGCGAGCGATAGGGAACCTGTATTATAGGAGGAATCGGCCTTGGCCGGGAAATTTGTCTACCGAAATCTATCTCACTCTCACTCTCTCATTCACTCTCGCTCACTCTCACTCTCTAACTAACAATATTAACAAAATAATCCCCTTGAAAACAGCTATCAAGACTTTATAGGAGTAACATATCTGAATGATATGGCTGCCATTCTTCGTTTGAGTGATTCATCGATACCTTCGCTATAATTCCACAACATCCTGGATCAATGTGTTAGCTAAGTGTATGAATGCCGAAGTTGGTGGTCGTATTTATTCTCCTTGTTTCACCCTACTTGTTTTGCGATTTGAAGATATTTTTCCTGGCGAGTAATAGCGAACTGGTATTTTAGGAGAAACTGACCGAATTTAGCTACCGAAAAATGTAAAAAATTACCTTGAAGGGGATATAGAGGGCTCCTAAATTTGTCTTGAAGGGGGATCTCGGGAAGCCGTTAAATTTTAGTTTGACGGGGGTAAGGGGAGACTGGCCCTTTATTTGACCCTCAGGCCAAAATTTCACGATTTTTGTTTTTGTCTAAAAAGCTTCTGTCAACATATAGCATAGGAGGGCATAAACACCCATATCGCATCTCTACCCTTCCCCCTTTCCCAACCACATTTGACCCCCCAGCACAAATTTTAGTTTTTGTGTGTTTTTGTGTAAAATGTTTCTTTCAACAATAGAGAATATCATATGACATCCCTTAACCTCCCCCCCCCCCCCCATATAATAAAAAAAAAAAATCACCCATAGGCCTATAATGTTTTATCTTGAATTCGTTTTCTAAATTCCTTCTTACTAGATAGTACATCAAGTTCAAGAGGATATAGCTGCTATCTGGCATTATCTTATAATTGTTATATAATATGTACAAATACAATAAAACAATAATATACCTCACCAAAATATGTGATACGTATATTATAGAGGGCACATATAGAATTTGTATTATAGTATACCATGAAACTCTCGCCTTATCGTTTTCTCTTGTAACTACAATTTGAAAACGCGGCTTCAGTAGTAGCTATGAAATTTTTCACAAACTTTTTGATACGTTATATATATTTTATTTTTGTTTGTGATCATATATTGGTAACTTCTAAGTGTAACTACTCAAATGTATATTGCTCTGCTTCGTTCCCCTTCTACACACTATATATGGGACTATACGGCACCTGTTTATCGTATTCAAACTGGCCGCTTCTCTGACATTTTCCCTGAATCGACATATTTTACAGTAAAACACTGATATAAGTACCATCGGCCAAGGAAAGTACTGATTCTCATTTGCACATTACGCATACAAAAACTTTCTGTACATAACTTTCATTGGTATATTCGTAAAGAGCACATTCTAACCTATTCATAAGTCACTTAAAACACTTAAATCGGCTTACGGCAGCCATGTAATAACATGGTGAACCTTTGTGAAGTTGGCGCCAAATGGCTAATTTAGCGGTGGATAGAAATGCGTGGATGCGTTCCGCAATGCGGTACCACCCTTATAACGTTGGTAATTTAACTCATATCTTGCCTTAAACACCTACATATGATTCAGAAAGCCCTTCAGCTTTGCATACATATGCATATTTTGTACAAATGCCACATTATAATACGTAATTCGAATACTTACCAACATGTCGCAGTAAGGCCATCAGAATTGTCTCGATATATTCCTATTTTTGCCATTTTAAGCAGCTCCTCATTGTCATATCCGACGAAGTTCTGAACACCCCATTACAAGCATCTATTCTTCAATTATATACAAAAACTACTAGCTTGAATGGTCAATCTACATAAGAGCAAGTCAATAAATAAATATAACAAATATTTATTACAAACTTAGTATACAATTAATAGAATTTGAGCAATTTAGAGCCATTATTTCCCAAGGTAACTTCTTAAAATCACCACTAGACATCGTGACTTCGGAAAATGGCTTTGGCTTCGACTTGATACACCTATGGTGACCGTATCTTACTTTAAAATAACAAAATATATAACATATAAGAGGTAGATTTATGCTATAAAAGTAGCGTCAGGCCACCCAAAACAATGGTACTTTTATCGACGTGCCTCAAAAATCACGTACGTTTTTATAAAAATCCACAGTTTGCTACAGGATGCATTTCATAACTCATGGAATCGAACACAAGTCAGCTGATCATCCCCAGTTCTGTCCCGATAACCATCGTGAGACAAGGTAGTGTAGTTTTATCAATATTTAGAAAGTTTCAGGCCTTGTCCGCACCGACGAATCAGCGAATCTTGTTCTGTCGCGCACACATATTCACTTATTAACTAGTAAGACCTATGGAAATGCTTAAATATAATATATTTTACCTTTAAAATGGAGAGTGTTAATGGGGGATCTGGCTGACGTGTGTAAATACGCCGAAGAAGAAAGACGGAAAGAATACCACCCAGCTGAAGTTGGCGGTATTCAATTACGGAAGAAAAGGACCAAGTACCTATTTCGGTGTTTTACCCCCTATGTCGAATATTGCGCCACAAACGTATATACAGTATATATTTAATTTATATTTTTCAGCACCTTGTATTATTCAATATGGGAAAGCAAGCACGCAACGTTGTAGGACCAGTAGGTGATTATTGTAGGATACGCCATAACAAAATTGCGCGAAATTTGAATGATTCTTCAATGTTTCTATAATTTTTACATATAATACGATGAAATTCGCGTGTGTGCGCGAGCGCAAATAGATTGATGATTTTTTCAGCGAGTCTTAGCATATCCATTGGTATTTAAATGTTATAATGCCGGAAACAAAATCTCTTATACAGGGTGAATGGTGGGTGTACAGGTCAGCCTCCTTAATGGCGAGACAGGCCTTAAAATTACCAGACTAATGGGGCGAATGTCTTAAAATCTACAAACTAATTGGGATAAACATAACGGAGAAATGGGTCCAGAATAAACTTCCTTAATGGGGCCCACCTCGTTTTTGTTTTCTCTCTTTCTCCCTCTCTCTCTGGGTTGTATCACCAGATAAATCACAAATCACAAATCGACATCCAGATGTCGATTTGTTCCTGGCGAGCGGTAGTGACCCAGCATATTTAAAAACATGTTTTCACAGCAGGATCAATTTGTAAGTTTTTCGATAGAAAAATGTTTCCGGCGAACACGGATTTCTCCATACGATGCTGGCTCGCTGTCGCTCGCCAGAAAGAAATCGACACATGAATGGGGATAAACGTTTTAAAACAGTAGGATGAATAGTGCCGAATGAATACAAGCCAGTGAAAGAGAGAAATAGAGAGAAAAACAGCAGGTCACCCCCCTTAACGCAGACGAATAATGGCAAGCATAAATTTCAGATGTTTTGAGCTACTAGTACAAGGTCGGCAGATAAATTAGTTATTTTTGTTTAATCTTAATAGGGTGATGGCACGTGCTTTTTCTGATATCGGCATTACGATCCGTAATGAACACTAGCTGATCCCGTGGTTTGAGATGCCGTTGTGGTGTGTAATAATTATTATTGAGGGTTATTATTATGTTTCAAATACTTATAGAGCCTTCTTTTATATTTTATTATTGTATTTAGATATTTATTTAATTATTTTTTAGCTTGCCTCCTAAGCTACAATAGTTTATTTCAGTGTTTTCATGTATGCTATCAATATTTTGACTGACAGATATACAATAGAAATATGTTGAGATACTCGTTCAAAGTCTGCTCATATCATATTCACAATTTCCTCTTTAAGTATTGAAGAACTTGGTGATATCCAGTATTTTGTCTTATAATAGCTGTTGATATAGGTTAAGTGCACACACAACATATATATAGAGTGTACACATGCCTTAATCATATTGCAACATACACACATGTACTTTCAGGGCAATACTATCATTGTTTCATATCCCATGATAATATACCGTACTCTGTAGTATCGGCAGCGTTGCACCAAATATATCCGGCACCGCTGCACATGTTTTCATCAGTAACATCCGGTCGGCACTCAGCATAGCAGTGCCACCCCAGCTCCGTATATCTTTGGCTAATTAGAACCTATAAACTTATCTCTGGACTTTTATTCTACATCCTTGTGCAAGAAAGGATTATCAAGGTTGTTGTAGCTTCACATGACAACCATACATGGCGCAGTGTGTTAATACAGCCAGGAGATACGAGCCAAGACCGGATTCTCAGCCAGCCATCTTGCAAGACCTCACCTCTCCAGCCCTGGATATATTATTGTGCAGTGCTTTATAGTGCAGTGAAGTACTTAAGAGTGTAGTGCAGTGCCTTTATTATATGTCCCATGTCATTTGTGCCCATTCCCAACTTGCTGTGAGGGTTATAGCCGCCGAAACATTGCTGGACAAGAGCGAGGAATAGCATACCCTCTCCCTCTAACATCTCCAGCAACACTGAAGCTACCACCCCTCACACCCTCCAACTGTGCCGGTACATGCGCGCACACGGACACACGCACATCGCTGCCAAGTCAACACGGTGGTGCCACGCCTACCGCACTCACTCACTCACTCTAGCACAGATAATTTCTCGCACTATTAAATAAACTGTTCCAGTTGTACTGCACATTTTCATCGTTCCTGCAAGACTACAGTGTGTCAGCTATCAACCAATTATGGAGGGAGATGAGCAGATTCATGGGGAGCCCAGAGACACCCCACACGACCATACTGGGGAGGGAGATAATGGTGGAGCTACTGGTGGAGATAATGATGGAGATACTGTTGGAGTTGCTGGTACGGGGTACCAGTCAGTTCATTCCACTCCAACCTCTCCTCTCACCACCCCTCATTTTACTCCACCTCCCCAACCTTCCCCCACTTTACCTCCCCTACACTATAGGGGGATGCCACCCCTGTCACCACACCCTGCAAGTCTACAACCTACCACAAGTGCAGACCTCCTTCAGCTCATACAGTATATGGAGCAATGCAGACAACGGGACGACTATACCAGAAGACAGGAGGAGGACCGCAGAAGATGGGAAGAGGAAAACCGACGACAGGAGGAGGAAACAAGACGACGCACGGAGGAGGACTACAGGAGACAGGAGGAGGAAACAAGACGACGCACGGAGGAGGACTACAGGAGACAGGAGAAGGAAACAAGACGACGCACGGAGGAGGACTACAGGAGACAGATGGACGATGCCAAGTTCTCCGCCCTTGTCCAGGCTCTGGCCCAAATTACCCCACCTGCCGCCGCACCTACACCTACCTCAACGGGGACAACACCCAATTCCACAACATCCTCCACCCCTACAGCTCCACCTCCACCACAGAAGGCTATCACCCAGAACCCGCCGCCCCTTCGTGCTGATGCCACCTTCCAGGTTTTCAGAGAATGGAGGCGTCGGTGGGACGATTACTCTATTATGGTAGACTTATCTAAATTACCGAGGGAGAAACAACTGATCCAGATGCGGATGTGCTTAACCCTGGAGACACAGCGGCTTTTGGAGCACACCTTAAGCATACCCCCTGACACCGACAAGACCGTTGATGCAGTCCTCGATGCACTTCAGGAGCACATCAAGAATTCTCGCAATGAAGCTCTCCGTCGCAGGGACCTGTTCAGTTGCAAGCAAAAACAGGGCGAGTCATTCAACAACTTCTACGTCCGCCTCTGCCACATCGCCGAAGAAATTGACGTCTGCCCAGGGAACTCTTCAGCCTGCAAGGAGACCCAACTCAAGATGGTCATTCTGATGGGCATACATGACGAAGAAATTGTACAGAAGCTGCTTTCCCTCGACGCCACCCCTTCATTACAGGACATCGTCAACACTTGCCGTTCTTACGAGGCCACTCGAAGCTCTACATCAGCCATACGTGCCCCACCGTCCCAGGTTAACGCCATGTCAGCGTACTAGCAGAACAAGCAAGTTAAGCAACGCGACAAGTTCTCCACATCGCAACAGTCCTTGGCGTCGGCTACCGCCTGCCAGCGTTGTGCTCGCCGGCACGACAAGAACAAGTGCCCGGCTGGAGACTACACCTGCACTAACTGCGGCCGTCGTGGTCATAAGCCTAGGACTCCTGCTTGCCTTGCAGCCACCGCCCAGTGTCGTCGCTGCAACCATATGGGCCACTACGACAAATGCTGCAGATCTTCCAAGACGCCCGCCACACGGGACAACAATGCTTCCTCCCACGACAAGTCTACAGCAAAGAAGACCACAAGTTGCCGACGTGTGGGATCACCTGTTCAGGCACCCACACTGACATCCGTGAGTCTCACCTACAGCGGCACCACTAGAAAACTCCACATGCTTCCTGACACAGGTGCAGACATCACAGTGATCGGCCGACGACACCTCGACATACTTCGGATTCCTCTCAGCAGCCTACGACCTCCGCCTCCGACAACAACGCTCAACGCGGATGGCTCTGCAATGGCTCCTGCTTTGGGGACGTTTCATGCACAACTCACCATCAGCAAACGCTCCTGTTCGGCCACAATCCAAGTCCGCGAGGGTGTTCTGTCCAAACGCCACTGTCAAGCATTGGCCATCATCTCAGCAGAATCCCCCAAGCCAATTCTACAGGTTAAACACATCTACAGGTGTAAGGAGCTACCCTTCACAGCCACCACGTCACCTGCACAAGCCAAGGAGTTCTTTCTTCGAGAGTTCAAGGACGTGTTGGTCTCCAAGGAGGATCTCCAGACAGCTCCACTCAAGCCTATGAAGGGTCCCCCAATGCGGATCCACCTCAAGGACGATGCCGTGCCTTTTGCCATCTACACCCCGCGGCAGATCCCCTTTGCTTTCAGGGACAAAGTTAAGCAGGAGCTGGACTCGCTAGTGGCACAAGGTATCGTTAATCCGGCCGGTGATGAACCTTCAGAGTGGTGCCACCCCCTCGTCGTCGTCGCCAAGCCCAACGCCGAAGTTCGCCTCACCGTAGACCTCACCAAGCTCAACTGCCAAGTTTCCCGCCCAGCCCACCCCTCACCGACGCCTTTCGAAGCGATCCGCAGTGTGGCCCCGCAGGCAAAATTCTTCACGACGGCAGACGCCCTGAGTGGATATTGGCAAATGGAACTTGCGGAGGAGGACCAGCATCTCACAACTTTCATCACTCCTTATGGCCGTTTCCCACACTGTAGAGGTCCAATGGGTTTCGCTGCGACAGGTGACGCCTTCTGCCTTCGCGGTGATAGGGCCCTCCAAGGGGTGCAAAATTGTGCCAAGGTTGTCGACGACGTGCTGCTCTACGACGAGGACTTCAACACACATCTTCAGCGTATCCATGAAGTGCTCATACGGTGCCGCGACAGTGGGATCACACTCAACAAGGACAAGTTCGTGGTCGCCGCACCCAGTGTGAACTTCTGTGGGTACACGCTCTCAGGTGAGGGCATCTCGGCTGACCCTGGCAAAGTCGGAGCGATCAAGGACTTGCCGACACCAGCCAACATCACCGACCTTCGCTCCTTCATGGGTTTGGTGAACCAGCTGGCGGAGTTCACCCCCGACATCGCCACTGCCGCTCAGCCCCTGTGCCCCCTGATGAGCCCGAAGAGGTCGTTTATGTGGACCGCTGACCATGATGAGGCTTTCCGCCGGGTCAAGGCTGCCCTGCTCAGTCCACCCATCCTAGCCCCATTCGACCCTTCTCTACCAGTGATTCTACAAACTGATGCGTCCCGCCTCAACGGTATTGGATACGCCCTCCTACAGGATCATGGCAACAACCGTCTCCGCTTAGTTCAGTGTGGCTCGAGATTCCTAAGCGACCCCGAGTCCCGCTACGCCACCATTGAGCTGGAGATGCTAGCCGTGGTCTGGGTCATGTCCAAGTGCAAGTTCTACCTCATCGGACTGCAACACTTCACCCTCATGACGGACCATCGCCCCCTCATCCCCATCTTCAACAACTACACCCTTGATGCGGTTGAAAATCCCCGCCTCCAACGTCTGAAGGAGAAAGTCGCACCTTATCTCTTCACAGCCGTCTGGCGCGCTGGCAGGTTGCTCTGCATCCCTGATGCGTTGTCACGGGCCCCTGTCAGCCACCCGACGCCAGAGGATGAGTTAGCATGTGCCGACGCCACGGTTCACCTCAGGTCCCTCGTGACTGTCAACGCCGCCGCCACCGACGTCAACTCTCCTTCACAGGACGCAGACAGGATTCTCCAGGAGCTCCGAGACGCAGCCAGAGCGGATCCTGTGTACATCCGCCTGCGTGAGTGCGTTACTTCGGATTTCCCCACCAACCGCTACGACCTGCACAACTCTCTACTCCCATTCTGGAAACTCCGAGACTACCTGTCAGCAGATGGTGAACTCGTCCTGTACGGAGCGAGGGTTGTGGTTCCTGAAGCCCTCCGCCGCCGCACCTTGGCTCGCCTGCATGATAGTCACAGAGGCATGGAGGCCACTAAGTGTAGGGCACGACAGGCTGTCTTTTGGCCTGGCATCAACTCTGACATCGCCAATACAGTTCAAGCTTGTGAGCCGTGTCAGGTCTTACAGCCTAGTCAGCAGCAGGAACCCATGATCAACGACGACAACCCAACTAGGCCTTTCGAGTCTGTTTCAGCCGACTTCTTCGCTGTGGCGGGGAAATCCTTCCTCGTCGTAACAGACCGACTCTCAGGCTGGCCCGTTGTCGTACCCTGCAAAGGAGATACTACCGCTTCAAACACCATCAGGATCTTCTGCCGCTACTTCAGGGAAGTTGGTGTACCCCTCCGCCTACGTACAGATGGAGGCCCACAGTTTACTAGCCGTGAGTTCCGGGACTTCATGGAGCGTTGGGGAGTCAATCACTTGGTCTCTTCCCCACACTACCCACAATCCAACGGTCATGCCGAGTCTGCCGTCAAGTCCGTCAAACACCTCATACTGAAGACGGCTCCCTCAGGCAACATCGACTGTGAGGACTTTGACCGTGGACTGTTGGAGCTCCGCAACACCCCGAACTTCACAGGCCGCTCCCCGGAACAAATCTTGTATGGCCACCCACTACGGTCTTGTGTCCCTGCTCATCCCCAGTCCTTTGCAGCAGAGTGGCAAGCCAAGGCCGAGGACTGTGACCGCCGTGCAGCCGCCCACACTGCGCTGGTGCAGAGAAACTATGACCAGCACGCACGCCCCCTTCCCAGGTTGAGAGTCGGCACCACAGTGCGGATCCAAGACCCGACTTCTCACCGCTGGGACAAGGTTGGGGTCGTCATGGGCTGCGGCAGGTCCAGGGATTATGAGGTTCGTCTCCCCAGTGGTAAGATATATTGGCGGAACCGTCGCTTCCTCCGCCCAGTGAATTCCCCTGGTGTTGAACCCCTCCCCCATAACCCAGAGATCCCTGTGTCTTGCACGGACCCAGAAAGATAGTCCTTCACTTCCCCCATGGCCCCACGTAGGTCTGAACGGCTCCTAGAAAAAGAGTCAGCTCGACAACGTCTTGCGAGCTTGAAGGGGGAGGGAGGTGTTGATATAGGTTAAGTGCACACACAACATATATACAGAGTGTACACATGCCTTAATCATATTGCAACATACACACATGTACTTTCAGGGCAATACTATCATTGTTTCATATCCCATGATAATATACCGTACTCTGTAGTATCGGCAGCGTTGCACCAAATATATCCGGCACCGCTGCACATGTTTTCATCAGTAACATCCGGTCGGCACTCAGCATAGCAGTGCCACCCCAGCTCCGTATATCTTTGGCTAATAAGAACCTATAAACTTATCTCTGGACTTTTATTCTACATCCTTGTGCAAGAAAGGATTATCAAGGTTGTTGTAGCTTCACATGACAACCATACAATAGCCATCAAGAATCGATGATACAAAGGATTTCGCTTTTGTGTGCAATCTTGGTTTAGCAACTTTCTACGGTATCGATTTACAAACAATGGCACTGCAAGTATAATCCACTTATATTGTAGAATTGCCTAAGCCAGTCCATAATAAATCTGAATGTATGACAAATATATAAGCTGATTAAAAAGTACCAGGATAGACCGCTCCTAAGACTCCGCCTTCAATCTTGGTTAAATATATGATATTAAAAAAAATAAAAAATAAAAAAATAAATACTGACACATTTATAAAATCGTGTGCACCATGGTTATATCATTTAAATTTTATTCAGTTCTTAGTAGACAATTTTATTCAATTTAGGAAGGATGCTTTCGGCTATGAGTACACGATTTTGTTAAGTTTAGGAAGGAACTTTGGGTGTAATTTTTGTACTGAGATTGACTTTACCGGTTTGATACTCACAGAGACCTTAATTGTCAGCCAACATATATGGTGAATGGCATCATAATCACTGAATGAGTAAGCTATATATATATAAGAAGTTCAAATAATTAACATGGCAGAAGTAAAATGGCTTTGTGTTCAATAATATTGAACACTAAATAAAGTTACGTCTTGTCGTACAAGCTTAGCACGTCAACACATAACTATTGACAATACCCTCTTCACCCTTTCACTCACATATGACGCAGAGGTTGCCAGATTAGCAATAAGACAGAGTTCTCTCACTCTCCAAAATTAGTTTTCTGCCCACAGCTAACTCAAAGACAACGGCAGAGGTTGAAGTAACTAAACTAAAGGTTTATAAATACCCCTGATGGTAACAAAGGCTTTAAAGTATCCCTAACAGGCTCAAAATCGCGTCATATGTCGGAGAGGGTTCAAACATTTAAGGAGGAGGGTAGGGTGGGGGGAGTTTGCTCCCTAGACCTCTATCAAACTTGGCAACAAAAATCCTCCAAGACCTCCCCCCTCCCCCCCCCCCCTACCAGTTCAATTTGTAAATTATTCGGTTGAAAAATGTCCTGGCCAAAGACTGGTTCCTCATGACTTACGTCCATTATCACTTGCCAGAACAAATAATCGACACCTAAAGCACACGAAATATTTTAGTATTGACAACAAATGGGGCGAAATGTCTTAAAATTACCAAACTAGTGGGACAAATGTCTTTTAAATCCAATAACTGATGGGTGTAAGCATGAGGGAAAAGGTGGTCCAAAACAAATGAACATCCTCCCCTGGAAACATGCTGATGCCACATTATGGGCGGTTTTTGTGATGTTTTTCAAATGGTGTTAAAGGTTTTCATGATTTTAATGTCGAGCATGTTTGTTAAGTTACCCCTTAGCTTCCCTTCAGCCTCCCTCACCCCCTCTCCTTCCTAACCTCCTTTCAAGCTACAATTGTGCATTACTTTTTGTTTTGTGTGTGGGGGGGGGGGTTAATAAATGACAACATAAACAGTATCTTAATATGAGATATGAAACGGCTTATAATCGTTAAACTGATTGGGTAAAACATCTTCAATTTGCCAAGGTAGAATGTGTGTGTGTGTGTGGAGGGGGTTGGGGGAGTCAACATTGGGAGCCAGAACTTCTCGTAAAACCTGGCCATGTTAAAATATTCACGGTAGCCTCTTCAAATATTTAACACGGAGGTAGAAAGTTTGCAGCAGCATACACAAGGTAGGAACGCAACAGGTACAGGCGTGGACGGCATTTTCTGATCCATTTTTGAAGCACAGTAAAGATGCACTGATGATCTATTTTGAATAACTGCTTGATACACAAGCTAAAATTGACCACTTGCGAGTTTTGTTTTGTTAGGAAGTTAGAGCTGTAGAAGTTGGTATTTAGCAGAAATACCAGCTAAAATACAGCTGTAGTACATTTATATATACATAAAAAACAATTCACTATTATTGCATGTTAGCTTCATGGCGATGATAACGACTCCAACTTCCTTATAGCCTGAGACTCGCAAGTGGTCCGTTACTGGTATTCCCGCTCACTGCCTTGCTTTTATCATTAGGAGGTGTTCTAGTATTGTTGATCACGACTTTACTTTTACCAGGAGGTGTGATATTCTAGTAAACCATTTCAACCAGTAACTCTCATCCAGCAACCAAGTCAACCAATGCAGTACTGGTAGGTTAGGTTGGCTTATTAAGGAAGGTTAATACTATAAAATGAGAGAAAGAGAGAGTGAGAATGAGTGTGTGAGAGTGAGTGAGACTAAGATTGAATGATACTGTGTGTGTGTGTGATTGTGTGTGTAAAAGTGTGTTTTTTTTTTTTTTTTTTTTTTTTTTTTTCTATGTGAGTGAGGGAGACAAAAGTCAGAAATGCCTGTATCGAGTGCCTCCCCAGAGCTGAAAGAGTGACAGGGCCCAGATCAAGGGACATTCGAGCTAAAATGCCTGTACACACGGAGTTGAAGCACTTTAAATCACAGGAAACGGGAAAGACTGATTCTGGGAGAGAATTCCAGAGCTCAGCAGTTGAATAGAAGAAAGACTGAGAGTAACGTTTCACTCTTGGGTTGGAGAGTTGCACTGAGTAGAGGTGGGATTGATAGGACAGAGCCCTGAGGAACACCGGAGTTGATAGGATTAGAAAGTGAGCGATAGTCATCCACAACCGCAGCTGTGGAACGGCCGGAAAATAAATTAGAGATAAAGGCACAGATGGAGGGATAGAAACCGAAGGAGGGTAGTTTAAAAATTAAATATATGTGCCAGACTCTATCGAAGGCCTTCGATATGTCTAGTGCAATAGAAAAGGTCTCATCGAAGTCCCAAAAGGAAGATGACCAAGAGTTAGTGTGTGTGTGTGTGTGTTTAAGCTAACGAGTTTGCACTGCATCGCTCAGAGCAAGGGAACTCTACTTGGCTCTAATATGCTGATTGGCACTGTATCAGAAAGACATAGCCTATCCCCCTTACAAAAACAAATAAGTTATATTTTGACACAGAATACCGCTAGGTCAGTTTCCAAAAGTCGCTAGAAGGCCGATAAATATTAAATCTATGCCAAGAATCACTAGAATAATTGCACAATCTCTAGAATCTCACCAAGCGGCTCGCTTGGTGTAGTGACTAGCGTCTCGGACTTCCACCCAGAAGGCCCGGGTTCGCGCCCACGCTCGGCGCATTAAAGATTTTTCACAAGCACTGAGTCGTTACCATCCCTCATGAGCAAAGGGATGGGGCAGTAGTACAGGACCCCAATGGAAATACGCCTAATCGGCCTTATTGAGCTATCCTTAGCTAGCTTAGCATGCGCTAGCTTTAAGAACTATTATTATTATTATTATTATTATAGAACTTATGTCGCCTATGTATATATTTGCCGCTAGATCCAAATAAATACCTCTACACCTAGCGGGAAAGTAGCTAAATTGGCAACACTGAACTGTACCATCAGCCAATCAACTCTAAGTAGGGTTCTCTAGCAACTGCAAACTCACCATATACAGAAAACCGTACAGTTACTCTCTCTTTATTTTTTTATTAAGGTGACAGTTACAAAGTGGTGTACAATCTATCTTATTCTAGTTCCCTTATAGATTATCTTACTGTACCAGTACCTCCCTACAATCAACCTAGTTGTTCCCCAATTCGGCCCTCTGCCACGACCATTTTAAAGTCCAAGTCTCTCACTCTTGTCTTCTGTAGCGGGAAGGATCTTGTACCCCTGAGTAGAAGTGCAGACCTGAGAAGAGAGAAAGAGAGCCGGCATCTCATCCAAGTTATGACTTGGCTTCTATGCTGGCACTTTTTCTCCGATATATGTTCAGCTAATCTGGCATAGAAGACACTTGCAGAAGGTCCCATTCCTCCCGACGATGAGAAGATCAGAGGTGTAAAGCTTCCTTGATCCCTGCTCAAAATTCTTTCTTCATAAGCGCATTTCTTCTCACTTCGTTTCTCAAGTATGCCGCCTTGAGTCTTCGCTTACGATATGTTTGTGCTCTTGGGTTGAAGATTCTGATGTCGAAAAAAACCTGTTGTCCCCTCGTCCAAAAACCTCGAGCACTTACGTCCACTCTTGCTTCATTTGAAGTATTTACAGTATTGTGGGCCAAGCGCTGTCCGTCCATAGGCAGAAGGTCCGGTTCGATTCTGACATCATGGCACATCTCGTCCAACATTTCTGCAGGGATGTCTCGTACTTCATCATGCCGGATACAGATGAATCCTCCTTTCTTACAGGTCATACAGTGGTCTGAGTTGTTTATTTCACCACATGCACATTTCAGCGGCAGGTTCGAAACTGGTCACCCATACCTCAAGGCTACGGCATCATTGAATTCTTGTTTATTTAAGCTGAAGCCCTTTTTCCTTTATTGGTAATGAAGTGAGCCAATTTGAAGCCCTCGTGTGTTGTGCCATCTCAACTCTCACTTTCACTTCTTCACTACATTCGATCTTAATTTGTTCTCGGCTATCTTTCTGTCTCTCTTCTCTGCCCTTTGTAATTTCCTGTCTTGCATTTCGTCGTTCATCTTCGTCCACTTCATTTTCATTTTGCTCCCGTATCTTTTCTGTTAGAGACGTGGTAAGTTTAAGGGAATTTTGGTACTTATGAGGCACCGCCTCCACTGGGTTTATGAACCCCATACCTCCGAACCTTGGCGGAAGAGCTAATAGATCTCTTGGCTCTTGCGTGACACCTTCCATCTCTGGTAAAGCAGGTATGAATGCTCCTCTGATGCTCCAACCATCTCTCTCTCTCTCTCTCTCTCTCTCTCTCTCTCTCTCTCTCTACCAGATATACCGTACAGTCTTTCTCTCTCTCTCTCTCTCTCTCTCTCTCTCTCTCTCTCTCTCTCTCTCAAATAGAGCACTAGGACTCATTACAAAGAAAATTCATTGTCATAGTAAAGACATAGTTGTACCATTATATACAAGTATTGTGTGGCCACATCTGGAATATGCTGTGCAGTTTTGGTCTCCCTACTTAATAAAGGACATACAGAAACTCGAATCCGTTCAGCTTAGAGCAACAAAGTTATTCCCTTCCCTTATTAATAAACCATACAATGAGAGATTAAGAGAACTTGATCTGTTTTCGCTTAGGAAACAGAGAATAATGGGACAGCTGATAGAGTGTTTTAAGATACTGAAAGGATTTAGTAACATAAATTCTAATAATCTATTTAAGATAGCCAAAGAAGGTTCCACAAGAGGAAACAATTTAAAACTAACAGGCAGGAAAGCGAACCTAGACATAACTAAAAAAAATCTTCACCCTCAGTATTATTAGTGAGTGGAATAAGCTCAAAAACAAAGTTATAGACAGTGACTAAATATGTACACATTTAAAAAAAAGGTTAGACTCATATCACAGAGAAGTTGGTCTGCAGTAGAAGCTGATCACTTACAAGAGAACCTGGCAGAAATGAAAACTTTTTCAGTTGAAGAGAGCAGAAAAAAAGTGAGCATGCCTTTTCCTTTTCATTTCAAACTATACTATAAATTCATTCAGGCAATTTCCAAGCCCTGCAAGATTATTCGCTTCTAACTGCTTTCATGTACGGCAAATTGCCTGAGGGAGCGGAAGGTGGGGAGAGAACCATCATCTTTGCTATCCTTTCCTTCCACTTTCTCTTAGGGTTGCTATCTCTACTAGGATTGAATCCTGGCAACCTCGTAGGGATCGTAAGATCTGTGTGGCCAGTGTATCTATGTTAATCTATGTACATCTTTCTCTCTATCTATCTATCTATCTATCTATCTATCGATCTATCTATCTATCGATGGAGGTCAAATCACAGATAGTGTGTTCATATTACATAATAAAACTCAAAGGAATAGTGAAATATTGGAGCACCTACCTTTCGTCTATTCTCTCAAGACATCTTCAGGGTATTGGGAGAATAGACGAAAGCTAGACGTCCCAATGATTCCTTGTTCCTGCGAGTTTTACTGCATAAATCTTTATATATATATATATATATATATGTACCGGTATATATATATATATATTATATATACTGCAGGTATGTGGACGACGTATGTGTGCAGGTTAAGGACCTCGGAGAACTATAGGAGCTGCAGCAACGCTTCATGGCCGCCTCTGGACTCAATTTTACCTATGAAAACTCTACTGATGGACGACTCTCCTTCCTTGACATCCTTGTTTCCACTCATGTTAATAGCTTCAAGACCACGGTCTACACCAAACCCAATAACAACGGACTGTGCCTTAATGGTGATAGGGAGTGCCCTCAACAATACATCCTATCTACCATCTCTGCCTACGTCAGAAGAGCCCTCTCCCACTGTACCACATGGAGAGATACCCACATAGAACTTGAAAGACTCTCCCAAGTACTCGTTAGTAATGGGTACTCAAACTCTAATGTATCTACCACCATCAAACGACAATTATAAAAGTGGTACAACCAGGACACCCCCAACAACATCCCCCCCCCCCCCCGACGACATCAACATTTACTACCATAATCATGTCCTCTGATTGTCCTCAAAAACCGCCCTACCACCCATAAGAACATGAGGAGCGACGACCATGTCATACACCAACACACTTTGCAACAGTGAGGACTGTGGACCTTACACATACATTGGTATGACACAGACTCACCTATCCCGTCGGCTCACCTTTCACCTTCAATCTGGCGCCATTAACCCCTCTTTGGCCCAGCTATAGTCGGACAAGAGAACCCCAACCTAAAGAGCGGGGCCTGGTTATAGTCGCATGCAATTTTGAGCACGTAATGTGCTCTGAGAGAGAGCCGAGCGGTGGGAGGAGCATAGGTTCCCTCTGACCGGTCGGCACGGCTCCCGCGCGACAACTGAGGCCCTCTCCACACTCATCCTTACTCACTACCCCGCTACACAGGGAATTATGTAAGGAAATTACCTTATTTTAGGGTTTTTGCACTCGTGTTGCACGATCGTTACAAGAGAACGCGTGGTCGTAGAAGGATTGTTCTCGTGTCATTGGAAAGCTCAATTTACGCCCTTTCAGGGATACATAATTGTATTACGCTCTGGCTCTTGTTTATGCATGAAAAAGAGCACGGAAACAAGGTCGTTATAGGGTAAAACCCCACGCTTGGCAGGTAGTAGAAGTTACCGCCTAGGCCGCTCGGAATGTGTTAAAGAACATTATAATAAACCCTACCACCTAGCCCTGACCCGCCCTAACCTAGACAAACACACTAGCATACTTGACAAAGAAAATGAATCTAGACGCCTTACAATCCTTGAAGCGTTGTAGCCTATATACCGACCCTCCGACCCACTATCAACAACCAGATTCTAGACTTACAATTCTTACCCTCAACAGGACGCCATACAACGACAAATAATCTCCACTCCCAACTGCACACCTCCACTATGCAACCGGACAGCGCAAGCTACCGCCCTCCATATCCCATGCAACCGGACAACGCAAACACCCTCACTTCCCTAAGCCAACCAGCAACCAGATACAACTTGAGAGTGACCCGACGGCGTGCGACAACCAATGCCAGCCTTCAATGCACACCATAACCCTGCCCCCTCCCCCTCCCAAAAGAACAAGTTGACGATATGCAACACAATCTAGATAAATTGTCACATTGGGCCCAAATTTGGCAAATGAGTTTCAATGCGGATAAATGTAAAGTACTACATATCGGATACCTAAATGAGAAAGTAAACTATTCGATGAATGGCACTCAGCTTAAGAATGTAAACAGAGAAACCAATCTGGGAGTAACAATATCGAGTAACCTAAAACCGAGTCAACAATGTTCAGAAGTTGTTAAGAAGGCAAACAAAATAATTGGCTTTATAGGCAGGTCATTTGAGCAAAAATCCAAAGACGTTATCCTAACCCTTTACAATTCCTTATTCCGCCCTCTTCTGGAATTCTGCGTTCAATGCTGGTGCCCTTATTACCAAAAAGACATAAACAAGCTAGAATAAGTTCAACGTAGAGTTACCAAAATGATACCTAGCCTAAAGAACAAACCATACGAAGAGCGTCTTAGAGAATTAAATCTATTTCCATTAACCCAGCGCAGATTAAGAGGTGACTTAATTCAAGTGTTCAAAATCATCAAAGGCATCGGCAATATGAACTGTAGTAAGTACTTCACTATCGACCAATCTAATTACACGCGGGGAAACAAACGGTTGCAAAATTATTGGTAAATCTTTTAACTCACACGAATCTAAGAATTTCTTCTTCAATCGAGTTGTCAACTTGTGGAATGGGCTTCCCCGAGACAAGACGTTATAGACTGCAGCACCGTTGATTCATTTAAACTCCACCTAGACAAATATCTCGCATCAAACCCGCGACTGACTGCGTTTTTAAATGAATAACTTTATGTTATCCTCCCCTCAGTTACTAACCCATATGTCCCCTACTAACTTCCTAGTCCTGCCACGGACATTAGTTCCAGGGCAGTAGTTCCCTTCCCAATATTCCCTTACCCCCTCTAAACCACTGTTTGGACACTTGATCCTCAGTGTTTTGGAGGACAAGCAGCTTAGAAGGGTCACTAGACCTGTTGTTGCTTGATTCCCTTTGTACTCCTTTGTACTCCCTGCTCACCTACACTCCCTATAAATACCACTAGTTCGCCCCCTATGAAGCAACTTGGTTGAGCCCTAGAACTTTCAGTCTTCTACTGTACTTCTCATTTCTCAGCTTGTTCTTCCTCTGTCCAACTGCTCTTCTTTCCTACTTTACTCCAGCCATCTGGTCTGGTACGAATCATACTTCTTGAGAATGTCTGCTGAGATAGACAAAACGTCGATGAACCACCCCCAGAATTTCGCTAACTTAATCCACCAACTCACTGAACCACAACAGAAAATTGTAAGATATATAGAAGGAATTAATAAAAAGATAATTAATGAGAACAGTGCTTCATTTAACCTCGTGTGTATTAAAGAAAATCTACTACCTGGCTATACGAATATATATATATATATATATATATATATATATATATATATATATATATATATATATATATATATATATACTGTATATATTATATATATATATATATATATAATTAAAACTTTGCATTTTAATTATTATGCAGAACTAGCATAATATACTTAAACTGCATACTTATTCTGTTAAAATTATACTGGACACAGGAATTTTCCCGTGTAGTGAAGCCCTGAGTGTCCAGTAGATCACCAGAGAAGAGTTGATTTGGTTAAGTGAAGGGAGGGAAGGTCGGGGGAAAGGTTGAATGTCGGTGTGTGAATTGAATTGAATTGAATTGAATTAAGTTTATTTTGCTCAGACTTTTACAAAAAGTATGGAGCACAGCCCCTTACATATTACACATGTACAATATGCCTTTGCTAACTAAATTAACGTACACATAAATACACTGGTACATCTTAAACAAACCATAGTAAATGTCCTAAGACTTGATCTATCTGTACATATTAAACGTTCTTTTGAGAAAAAGTGACAGATTCTTCATATATTTTAAGTTAGTATTATTCATTAACAGTATATATTTATACTGTGTTGGGTTAGCCTATTCCTGTACAGTAGTAATGATAACTATATCTATTCCTTAACTGCAAAATATCCTCATTTTGACAAAGAAACAACAAATTATATGTGTGTGTGTGTGAGAGAGAGAAAGAGAGAGAGAGAGAGAGTGAGAGTGAGAGTGAGGGACTAAGAGTGATAGGAAAGAGGGAGAGTGGCAATGACTGTAGCAACTTTGTTGTAACTGTGAAAATAATATTTAACAGCTTAATTGGTGTTGATATGACATTTTGCACCATTCAGGTGTCGAGTTTTGTTCTTGGCGAGCTATAACGAGCATGCAATTTAGGAGAAACCGTCCTTCGGACGTCACATAAGTATACAGAAAACCAAATGTACAATTTTAGCTTGAAGGGGGGTATCAGGGGCAATTTTGAGCTAGCAGGGTATCTGGGGAGACGTTATTGGGCAAGGTAAAACAAATGTTAAAAAATGACAAACCACAATGAAAGCAATCATTAATAATGATTACAACAAAAATTAAATACCCCCACGACTTTTCACCAAAAAATGTATTAGTGTAGATTTACTCTTGGGTGGAGTCTGTTGCCCTTACGTGTTCGCGTATATACCTGTATATATATATATATATATATATATATATATATATATATATATATATATATATATATATATATATATATACCGGTATATATACTGTACATACAGTATATACAGGTATAATATAGTATAACATATAATATACATTATATGTATTAGTGTAGATTTACTCTTGGGTGGAGTCTGTTGCCCTTACGTGTTCACCCAAGAGTAAATCTACACTAATACATTTTTTGGTGAAAAGTCGTGGGGGTATTTAATTTTTGTTGTAATCATTATTAATGATTGCTTTCATTGTGGTTTGTCATTTTTTAACATTTGTTTTACCTTGCCCAATAACGTCTCCCCAGATACCCTGCTAGCTCAAAATTGCCCCTGATACCCCCCTTCAAGCTAAAATTGTACATTTGGTTTTCTGTATACTTATGTGACGTCCGAAGGACGGTTTCTCCTAAATTGCATGCTCGTTATAGCTCGCCAAGAACAAAACTCGACACCTGAATGGTGCAAATTGTCATATCAACACCAATTAAGCTGTTAAATATTATTTTCACAGTTACAACAAAGTTGCTACAGTCATTGCCACTCTCCCTCTTTCCTATCACTCTTAGTCCCTCACTCTCACTCTCACTCTCTCTCTCTCTCTTTCTCTCTCTCACACACACACACATATAATTTGTTGTTTCTTTGTCAAAATGAGGATATTTTGCAGTTAAGGAATAGATATAGTTATCATTACTACTGTACAGGAATAGGCTAACCCAACACAGTATAAATATATACTGTTAATGAATAATACTAACTTAAAATGTATGAAGAATCTGTCACTTTTTCTCAAAAGAACGTTTAATATGTACAGATAGATCAAGTCTTAGGACATTTACTATGGTTTGTTTAAGATGTACCAGTGTATTTATGTGTACGTTAATTTAGTTAGCAAAGGCATTAGCAAAGGCATATATATATATATATATATATATATATATATATATATATATATATATATATATATATATATATATATATATATATATATATATATATATATATATAATATATATATATACCGGTATATATATAAATATATATATATATATATATATATATATATATATACCTGTATATATATGTACTAGCAGGGGTACCCGGCGTTGCCCGGGTAATCACCATAATCACCATCACTACCACCACCACTACTACTACCATAATCACCATCATCAATCATTACTACGACAATCATCACAATACTACTACTACCATAATCACCGGCCTCGACCTCCCTGTGCCTCATTAAACGGCGACCTCGATTTCGGCCGCTAAATGACCTCCGATTTTGGATCTGACCTCATCCGTACTCCCATTTTGGGGGGCTGCGAACAACTTTCGTTCCATACACCTTTTCGACCGGAGGCCTCCTTCTGCCCCAAACGGCAATTTTGTTCATGTTTTCATTTTGTTGTTCAATTTCGGCCTCGAAACGACCTCCGATCGTGGCCTCGGCCCCTCTATGACCTGACCCAGGTCAATTGACACCCACATGCAAAGTTTCAGCTCCCCAGGTCCAAAACTGCGGCCGCCTATTAAGAACAGACACACACACACACAGACAATCGAAAATATTATATATATATATATATATATATATATATATATATATTATTTTTTATTTTTTTTTTTTGGAGGGTGGTGATATGAAGATTTATATTCAGGGCAAGCGATAGACAGAGTGGAGGTCCACATATGTATTGTGCAACGTTTCGACTATGTTAAGTAGTCATCATCAAGCTATACATTTGTCAGAGCAAATGTAAACAAAATTTAATGAATACCTTGCTAATAACATGTATAATAAGGGGAGGTGTGATGGAGTGGTCTTGCCACAGAACTGGTAATCCAATGGACCCGGCTTCGAATCCCGATATGTCAATGGGAAGATATTATTGAGATGGAATTTGTACTGTACCTAGTATCAGTGCATTACCACAAAGCCCACCGAAATGCCAAAAAATACCCTCATTGTTCCCTGATTAAATAGCACTGTATGCATATTCCCATATTCAAAATATGCAACAATGCCCAGTGAGTAAATTGCTCAATAGGTGGCGTTCTGAGAGTGAGGGTCCGAGTATAGGGGATGAGACAGTGAAACACAAAGATGAAGCAGCTTCAGAGATGGGGCTGCTTCGAGCTGTGAGAGGGTGCTTCACATGTCTCACACCCTAGACTGGATCTAGACCTCATAGGCTTCACTGTGTTCAGCGTAGAATGTACTGGCTCTCAGCCTATGGCCGAGAGGGTGTAGTTGGAATATAGACAAACAAATAAAGTAAATAAAAATACCTACAATACTTGATCTGATGAAATTATAAGAATAAAAACACTATAATTAATCTAAAGTAAGTCTAAGTTTTGTCAATAATTGAGGTAACAATACATAAAACAAAGATTTACCTTAGAAGGGCTATAATGTGACCAATGGGAGCGCCATGACACCTTAGGTAAAAACGGGCCGTGGTCTGTGAACTTGTAAAACCTAATGTAAGTTTGGCTTAGTTAAACAGTAGTTATATAGAAAATAAAAGGATACGCATAATGAACTTAATACACATTTAGATACAGTATATATTGTACATGTATTGTACAGTTATGCGATAATTATTTAGAGAAGCATAAGGAGATAATTTGGGCTTTTATGGATTTGGAAAAAGCGTATGATCGTGTGGATCGTGAAGCAATGTGGAAGGTGTTAAGGATTTATGATATTAGAAGAAATTTGTTAAAAGCAGTTAAGAATTGTTATGAAGGGAGCAGAGCGTGTGTTAGAGTAGGAAATGGTGAGTTGAGTGAATGGTTTGAGGTAAATGTAGGTTTGCGAAAGGGTTGTGTTTTGTCACCATGGCTGCTTAATATGTTTATGGATGGTGTGGTGAGGGAGGTGAAAATGAGAACTATGGGAAGAGGATTGGGTTTAGTAGGAGAGAATAGTAGAGATTGGGAGTTGAATCAGTTGCTGTTCGCTGATGACACAGCGTTGGTAGCGGATTCTGAGGAGAAACTGCAGCGGGTAGTCAAAGAGTTTGGTGTGGTTTGTGAGAGGAGGAAACTGAAGATGAACGTAAATAAAAGTAAAGTAATGGTGTGTAATAGGGGTGATTGTATTGTGAATCTAGATATAAGGCTGGATGGGGAAATATTGAAACAAGTAGAGTGTTTAAATTTCTAGGAGGAACGATAAGCAGGAGTGGAGGTATGAAAATAGAGGTACAACAGAGAGTGTGTGAAGGAAGGAAGGTTTTCGGTACAATGAGAAGTATGTGGAAGATGAGAAATCTCGGAATGAAAGTAAAAAGTGCTATGTATCAAGGAATTGTTGTGCCAACAGTGTTGTATGGGGTTGAGACATGGGCTCTGAAGGAAAAGGAGAGAAGAAAGCTGGATGTGATGGAGATGAGCTGCTTGAGGAGTTCATGTGTGGAGTTACTCGTAGAAACAGATTGAGGAATGAAGAGATATGTAGGAGAGTGGGGCAGCAGGAACATTTGTCAGCCCGAGTGAACAAAAGGGTGCTGAGCTGGTATGGTCATGTTGAATGAATGGAAGATGAAAGGCATACAAAGAGAATATGTGAGTCAGATACAAGGGGAGATAGAAGGGCAGGAAGACCCACATTGAAATGGAGAGACTGTGTAAGACAAGCTATGGATGATAGAGAAATGACTATAGATCAGGCAAGGGAAGTGGTAATAAACAGGAATGAATGGAGAATGCTTGTGAATAGATGAGTGAACAGTGGTCATTTGTGTGAAGGGGTCGGGCGCAAGTTGGCGCCTGGCCCGGGGAGACGGTTTATATGAAGGGTGCGCCTGGAAGTGTGGTGGGCGGGCTTGTGGTTTCGCTCTGCGGCATGGCTGTCTGCCGAGATTGGAACCTCTCTGGGTGGTCGGGGGCTGGTGAAGTGCTGGAGGGACCTTGGTGACCCTGGTCTCTGGGTCTTCTCCTGGATGACCTAGATGAGTGTGATTTTGTGTTTTGTTATTGTGTGTTCATTGTTTTCTGTTGTGTTGTCCCTATTCTGGCTCTGCCTTGAGTCGGCCTCCCCCCAAAAAAAAGAAAAAAGAAAAGAAAAGAAGCAAACAAAAAAATAAAATAAATAGGAAAAGTGGGGATTGGGCCTGAGTACGGTATATAGAATATAATAGAATATAATATATTGTAATCTAATTGTAAATAATTAACTTAGTTAACGGGAGAAAATAATATGGTATGAAGTAGATATGACTCTGGACGGATTTTATCGATTATAGAATCGTTCTACATTAAACTTGTTTCGTCCGAATTCAAGAAGGATACATACTCATATAGTTTATTAACTAGTAAACATACCTAAAACATACCGTTCGAACACTGCCCCCTCCCTCCCCCTCTTCCTTTTTCCCTTATCCTAATGTATTGTTGCCCTACCCCCCCAGTATATTTCTTAGGTTTGTTTATAAATGATAGTCAGTCTACATAGTGTTCCGCTGTTACTTGATAATCCGTCCCGAGCAATCGAGCAGGGCAATAACCACGGGAGGTCATAATTATAAGCATGTGATAAGGAGTTGGTGGAACTCCTGTTTCATTTGTCTGGATTCCCAACTGTTTCTGTGTGTGTCTCACCTACACAGAAACTTATCCAGCTAACTCTCACAAATACCTCCTCCTCCTATTCAAAATACAGGAAGAAAATTATTTAATTTGACTATATCACTTATTTAACTTACGGGGTGAGACTATAGTTACAGGCAACTTTGCCTTTTGTGTCTTTCATATACATACAATGTAAAGAAATAATATATATATATATATATATATATATATATATATATTGTTACGTATCTTGATCCTCAAGTGGTTAACTTGATGAATCTAGATACCACAGAGATATATATTAAGGTATCAGTCAGCTGAAGGCAAAACAAAAGTAAAATATAATAACATTATTTCCTGTTGTTGCTTCCTTTCCTTTTGGATCTTAGGACTTGGTATCCTTTATTGACTGATACTCTTTAATTATGAAAAATACTGAAACTAATTAAAGTCATGTAGTATTTATAAAGAATTATTATTTAACCGAAGCTTAGTAGGCTATGGTTATGAACCGAATAAATTATATCTAAAGAAGGACTATTAATTCTATAAAAAGTCTTGAAAGATAAATATTGAGGTAAGAATATTTGTCTCTTACCCTTTTTTAAATGAATAGCTAGTTTTCTTAGATGTCCTTTAATTTATATTTAATGTAATTATTTTTGGTTCTTGTCTTACGTTAATAGTATTATATTATTATTATCATCAGGATTAATATCAAAGTCACATAAAAAGTTAGATATATATTTAATAATTAGTTAAATGTATTTCTTAACCAGGTAACATTGAGGTTTGATTATGAGTAAATTAAGTTACAGGATCGCTTCATAGATTCGATTCAGGTCTCACTCAAATAATATGAAAAGCAAAAATAATATTTTGAAGCTAAAATAATTTTCTTCAGCTTAGGAAATCACTAGAAGTAACATTAAAACAGCCATGTTAGTCTAAGGCGATATTATTAATAAGAGACAATAGCATCACCGTACTAAGCACCGTTAAGCAATGTAAGCTTAATTAAAAGAAAATGAAAGAACTCGTAAGTATTATTATAAAACAATAGTATTACTTTCATCATAACCCAATTACTTAAAGAGTTGCTTTAGTCAACAAGTTAGTCATCTAAAATAGTTAAGTACATAATAGTAGCGTTAACGTTAATTCCCAATCAAATAGTTAAGTACATAATAGTAGCTTTAAACGTTAATTCCCAATCAAATAGTTAAGTACATAATAGTAGCGTTAAACGTTAATTCCCAATCAAATAGTTAAGTACATAATAGTAGCGTTAAGGTTAATTCCCAATCAAATAGTTAAGTACATAATAGTAGCGTTAACGTTAATTCCCAATCAAATAGTTAAGTACATAATAGTAGCGTTAACGTTAATTCCCAATCAAAGAGTTAAGTACATAATAGTAGCATTAAACGTTAATTCCCAATCAAATAGTTAAGTACATAATAGTAGCGTTAACGTTAATTCCCAATCAAAGAGTTAAGTACATAATAGTAGCGTTAAACGTTAATTCCCAATCAAATAGTTAAGTACATAATAGTAGCGTTAACGTTAATTTCCAACCAAATAGGGAAGTACATAATAGTAGCGTTAATGTTAATTCCCAATCAAAGAGTTAAGTACATAATAGTAGCGTTAAACGTTAATTCCCAATCAAATAGTTAAGTACATAATAGTAGCGTTAACGTTAATTCCCAATCACATATCTCACTAACCAACATAACGTAAGTGTTTACACCGAACACACTCAACACACACTTATATAATCTGACTGACAGTCACAAACCCATGATAATACTTCACCCCGTCTTCCTCCAGCTGCAAGTTCACCTTCCCCAACTCCAAATGAGACTGATTTGAATGCCCACAACTCGGGTCTTATATACTAAACAATGATGGTGTAGGAACGAATCAGGAGGCGAGTGATGGTGCGCGCTCCAATCACAGCTCCTCGAGTTGCGTAGCAGGTGCGTGGTCCAATGGAGTCTCCTGACGTCGATCATACGTCATAGCGTCGGGTTATCGAAGTAGTTTGCAGGGTCCCCTATGACGCACGCAGGTGTGAAGGCTTGTTTGCTGGTATGCGGACGAGCTGGTTTCCCACTCGCTGGTTCGCTCCCTAGTCTGCTTCGCCGCTTGGGTAGTTTGGCACTCCTTCAACTCTTAATTCTAACTCCTAAATAAACATACAGGGCTCCGTATGTCAGAATATATATATATATATATATATATATATATATATATATATATATATACAGTAGAGTGTCCAAAGAAACCGACGTGTATCGGACACACTCCAGCCCATGTTGCCCTTGTTCCCTGTCGTGACATGTTCAAACAGGAAAACTTTCAGCTTCCTCTCTCGTCTTTTACTGGTCGCGCATTTCGTTCAGTGTTCTGCTCCGCGTCAGAGAGTGAGGTAGTTGTCGCGTGTGGTGTCCTTTGTGTCGGTTTGTTTCTCACTACATCTATATTACAACTATCTTAGTGTGTGAACTTAGTCGTTTTAAGTGTGTGCCTGCCGTATCCCTTGTATTTCCATCACTATAAATAATGTAGCTAATGCCTATGTATGTATTTATCGATGTCCTGCATTGGGACGGCAAGTTGTTACCCAGTCTAGCGGACGGAAGGTCATTGGAGGAGAGGGTGGCCGTCTTGGTGTCCGGGGAGGATACGGAGGAACTTCTGGGTGTTCCTGTGTCTGCAGACGGGACAGGACAAGCTGTTGCGGAAACCGTTTTGAAGCTGGTGCGGGAAAGCAGCTTGGAGGGCAACATCATTGGAATGGCATTCGACACGACAGCGGCCAACACGGGGATGGTTCAAGGAGCGTGTATCAGGATTGAACGTGCACTGGAGAAGCCCCTGGTGTGGTTGGCATGTCGCCACCACATCCTGGAAGTTGTTCTGAAGGATGTCTTCGAGGCTTGCATGGGTCCATCATCTGGCCCTAACATCGCCCTTTTCAAGAGGCTCCAGAATCGTTGGCCTATCGTTGACCAGAGCCAACCACAGCCCCTGACACCGACCGCTCTGTCATCCGACGAAGAAGCTCACCGCCTTGAGATGCTCGGTCACTTGAAACGTCTGCTTGACTGTGGGAATCATCCACGCGAAGACTACAAAGAGATCATCCTGCTCAGCGTGGCCTACCTCGGAGGAGGAGTCCCTACATTCTTCCGTGCTCCTGGTGCTTACCATATGGCCAGATGGATGGCCAAGGCCATCTACGCCGTGAAGATCATGCTCTTCCATGACCAGCTAGAGATGAGCAGGCGGGAGTTGGCGGGGATCCGTCGGGTTGCGTTCTTTGTGACCATGGTCTACGCGAAATACTGGAATGAGGCAATGATTCCGTCCTACGCAGCCAAGAACGACCTGGACTTCATCACTGACGTGAAGAGGATCTGCGACGATGGGGTTGCGTCGGTCGCGGAACGTGCCATGCGGCGCCATCTCTGGTACCTTTCCGAGAACCTGATCGGACTGGCCATCTTCGATGACCGCATCAGCCCGGAGCAGAAGGCGGAGATGGTAGAGGGGATGAAGCGTCCTTCGACGACCAAGAATCCACGGCGACCCGAGTCGAAGACACCATTCAATCTCAGCAGGCCGCTTTCCGCCTTCTGCTCAGTGCGGTCGATGCAGGTCTTGAAAAGTCTACTAGGAGGCCAGCAACCGACCTTCCTTGAGCTGAGTCCTGAAACATGGAACACGGATTCGTGTTTTAAGTGCGCGAAGAAGCGGCCTGGTGTCCTGAAGGTCACGAACGACCTAGCAGAACGAGGAATAGCCCTCATTCAACGCTTCCTCGGCAACCGGATGAAGGACGAACGGCAAACCCAGTTCCTCTTGAAGCTTGCCCGCCTCCACACGAAAGCTGTCCCTAAAAAAACGAAAGCGGAACTCAAGAAGGTGTTGGAGTAGGAATAAATAACTAAATAAACATAACAGATATTTCACATTCGTTTCCCTGTACCTAGGCTCTTCTGAACACGATAGAGTGATCAGAATGCAGATAATGGGTCGAATCTTAGAGGAGCTATCAAAACGTTCGTTTTGCGCGACCATTAAATATTGCCCAATTTTCACGAAAATTTGGTGGAATCACTTTCATGTGACAAGGAACCAGGGCAGCATGTGCTGGACTTGATATCATTATTTGATTTTCTACTAATACAAGCCTGGGACACCCTAAATACAATATATATATATATATATATATATATATATATATATACAGTATATATATATCCCATCTGCGCTATCCTATTCTTACACCTATTCCTTCTTTCCTCAAATATATAGCTCAACTCCATACTGCGACCCTGTGCTATTTTTTCGCCGTCGTTAAAGAGCGGCAGAACATATCTGTAGGACATTTATCTTAGGACACCCTTCAGTGTATGTATTTCCCCATTTATGTCTGTTTCTCACTTATTCACTGTCTCGCTCTATCGTTTGCTCGTCCCCCCCCCCCATTCTATCTCTCTCTCTCAAATGAAGCTGGAAACTCATTAAGAATTCGCCACACTCAACGTGAGAGTGACATCGGCTCAAGAAACCATCACCACGATGTCGACCGCCACCATTCCAACACCAGCAGTGCTCGTACCAGCAGCCAGCCTTAAAGTCTACTAAGGACTCTTCTTTTCCCCAGGACAACTTTAGCGTCGTGAGGAACAATGTGCGCCCCAGTTACAAGAAAATCATCTCCAAAGTATCCAGGCTGGCCCCTCCGAACACGGCATACGTCATCCACATTGGATCAAATGATGTCCGACAGACCCGGTCAGAGTATCTCCTATGCAAGTACCGGGAGCTGATCAAGTCTTTCAAGGTAAAATCTAACAAAATTGTTATTTCAGGTATTGTCCCCCACATTGACATGGGGAACCGTTTCAACAACATAGCCACCAGCGTAGACTTGCTGATCTATTTAGGGAAGAGGACATCGGATACGTCAACACTTGAGACGACTTTTACCATGATGATTATTTGCTTTCAAGAGATGGCGTTTGTCTGAACCAGGTAGGCGCAGCATGTTTTGGTCATCTGCTGAATGATGCGGTAAAGGATTTTCGGACAAAAAACGGGGGCGATTGTGTGCAGCTAGGCAGGGCAGTGCAGTTCTCACATGAACCAGAAATTTAAAAAATGCGCAGTCAATTAAATGTAACTATAATTCTCTAAAGGTACTCTATGCAAATGCTCGTAGCATACACAATAAATTGTCAGATCTAGAGGAAACTGTGTTTACAGGTAATTATGATATAATCGGTATTACAGAATCTTGGTTAAATACGGGAGACAGAGATTTTCTAGCAGAATATTAACTTCCTGGCTATACAATGCTTGAGAAAAGTCGAATCAATAAAAATGGAGGAGACATTCTGTTTAAAAAACAAAACAATTCTTAGTCCTGTCTTTTAACCCTTCCTGCCCGGGTGTCATTTTAAAATGACACCGCGGCAGATGGCCAGGAGCCCAGGTGTCCTTTTAAAATCCGTAAGCTTGAAAGCCTATTAAGCTTGGTTTGAAAGCCGTGCATCCGACACATGTAAACAAAGCCTGTCTTTGTGACACCGCACCTCCGAAAACAAGAAGGAGACATCGGATCAATGTTGTTATTGTATGCTATGATGAGATTAGTGTCTGCAAAGGTCCGATATTGCCAACATCGCATCGAATCTCTCTCCACGGAAATCGTCATCACAACTGAACCAGTTGACCTAGAGAGCTCTACTCAACGCCAGTCTACAGATACGAAACACAGCTACGTTTAAAGATCAGTGGGAATTCTGTAGAAGTTAAAATAACAAAGATACGGGTAGCCTTTAAAGACGTTTTTCGGCCAGATCACCCGGATCTCAATAATGTCCTTAGGATGGCGAGCCCGGGCAAGAAGGGTTCAAGTCAATACCTCAAATTGTGAATGTCGATATATCTTATATACTCTTGAAAAATAGTCATGGAACTAAAATAACACTAGCTTTAATATACAGACCTCCAACTCAATCAGTGCAAACTAGTACTTGTTGCTAGCGTTTGTGTGTGAGGTGCTTGTGTGTATGGTATCTAGCTACGTGATTACGAGTCGGAGCGGGTGGTGGTGGATGAGATATAATTCCAAATTACGCCATTACTTTTAAGCTACTCGGTGGTCTAGTTGGTTAGGTGCTGGAGTGCTGCACTACTGGTCTGGGTCCGAACCCTCGCTGGGGCATGACACACAATATTAATTTATTAACCTCTCCGCTGCGCAGGTAGGGTAGTGGCCACCCCTCCCTGTGCGGAGGTATTTAGACTGTTTCCTACACTCAAATCATCATCGTACCATAAATATCATAAATACTTATCCATATGCGCCTATTTTATGTTGATTATAAAGATATTAACCTGTTACAGCAATAAAACAAGTGGAAACAGCGTTTGGATGGTCAAAATCGGCGAATTAGATCGGGAGTTACATAACTGAAGGCTGAGCCAGCCTGCCAGCCTACCACCCCTTACGACGTCTGGAGCGACACTGTCGTGTTGTTCCCTCTCTTTCTCTCTTTCATTCGCTGTGTACCACATACAAGCACAGCTTGCTTATGAATCGCTATTGATAGCACAAAAATATACCGACGAAAAACGGGAATAAGAGAGAGAATAGGTGATAATTGAAGAGGGGGGGGGGGAAAGGAGGGGATGTGGAGGAGTGATATTTGGCATGGCGAAGGGGCAATTAAAAAACAACAAAATATATATATATATATATATATGTTAGTCAAGGGCACCGGGGGGCGAGGGGACCTAACACCCCCCCTCGCCCCCCGGTGCCCTTGATGCAGCCCCCCGCGCTACCCCCTTCAGCTTCGTCTTCCGCAGGCGCCACACAACTTAGGCCACGCCCCTCGACACGCAGCCAATCAGCTTCGACCCCACCAACCGACCACCATCCCGCATCCAGTGCGCATGCGTGAAGCAGTTCTCCCTTTCTCTCTCCTAGAATACCCGTCCACCAATAGCAGACTTTTGCCCCCTGATTTTCGCCTCCTCTGATCCTCCACCCTCTATATATACCCTTCCTGTTTACCTTTTATATTATTCCATCCTTACTTGATAATGCTGGTTGTCCAGTGAACGCGTCGTATATCCTGTATCTTCATGTACATTAATGTAACCCTGTACCACCATGAATTTTGCTCATCTCCTTCATCTACTTCCTGCCACCCAGCGAAAACTCATCAGAGACCTGGAAACTTTGAATAATAAAATTTCCAACGCAGAAATTGCCATTTCTTTCAACCTCGTATGTATTAAAGACAAAATATATATATATATATATAAATTGATACTGGGCTGGTTTAAAAAAATTTTTTTTAAGGCCTTGGATTATATAAGGAGTTCCGCAGCGCAGCGGTAAAACTCTTATTAGTGTTTCAGCACTTGCTGGGTTAAGGCTCTACTTGTTTATCAGTGAGGCCTTCAAGGTGCCCCAGATTACTTGTATCCTTCTCTAGTACTTAGTTGCTAGCGTTTGTGTGTGAGGTGTTTGTGTGTATGGTATCTAGCTACGTGATCACGAGTCGGAGCGGGTGGCGGTGGATGGGATATAATTCCAAATGAAGCCATTACTTTTAAGCTCCTCGGTGGTCTAGTTGGTTAGGTGCTGGAGTGCTGTACTACTGGTCTGGGTTCGAACCCTCGCTGGGGCATGACACAAAATATTAATATGTAACATTCAATATACCGTAATTCTTGGCGACTCTAATTTACCAATAACTAAGTGGGGTGATATGCTTACTTCTCCTTCCGGACATGACCTTTACGCCAACTTGCAATTTCTCAATTTATTCAATCTCTGATCCGTTCTAATAACGTGCTTGACCTTGTACTTGCAATGAACGAATACATAGTGGAGGGTTTGAATGTTGGTGAAGAATTCAGTAACAGCGACCTTCGAAGGATCAGTTTCAGTATAAAGTTTAATAGTAATGAATCAAATAGCAGCAATGAGAAACTCCCAAATTTAAAAAAAGCAAACTTTCATAAACTCAGAACAATATTTAACCCACTGAGCACCAGGCAATCTATCTATATACAGTATATCTATATTATTAAATCAGTTCGTGTGTCTGTTTGTCTGTCTGTGTGTTCTTAATAGGCGGCCGAAGTTTTGGACCTGGGGAGCTGAAACTTTGCATGTGGGTGGCAATTGTCCTGGGTCAGGTCATAGAGGGAGCGAGGCCATGATCGGAGGTCGTTTCGAGGCCGAAATTGAAAAAAAAACATGAAAAAAATGGCCGTTTGGGGCCGAAGAAGGCCTCCGATCGAAAAGGTGTATGGAACGAAAGTTGTTCGCAGCCCCCCAAAATGAGGGTACGGATGAGGTCAGATCCAAAATCGGAGGTCATTTAGCGGCCGAAATCGAGGTCGCCGTTTAATGAGGCACAGGCAGGTCGAGGCCGGTGATTTTGGTAGTAGTAGTATTGTGATGATTGTGGTAGTAGTGATTGATGATGGTGATTATGGTAGTAGAATTTAAACCCGGGCAACGCCGGGTACCCCTGCTAGTAAAATATAAATGTACACTCCAGGCCCGGCAGGTTGTCAAAACAATTTTTTTCCAGAAAATACCTGGAATGGGTTAGAAATGAAGGAAAAACCACAAAAAAACAATCCCCTAAGTCGGGGTCTTACGGGGCGCCCGAAAGTCGGAATTAACATGGGGAAATGGGCAGGAAAAAGCATGCAAAAACATGTTTTTACGCGCCCACGTGCACACGGCTGGACTTTATGGGTTTCCAACCATTAGCATTGTTGCGTGGGTTACTTACGCAGTTCCCATACAAATCTGAGCCCTCTAGGTGCCATAGGACCGGAGTAATTAACCGTGACACACCCTATGCAGTGCTAGGGTTTAGCGTTACATACATTGCCGAAGCATAACGTGCGTTGCTGGTACTCGAGGGGTTAAAGAAACTGATTGGAATATTTGAGTAACCATAATGACATAAATAATTCATGGGAATGTTTCACTACCACTAACTTCAAAGCGGTGCAACGTGCGTACCATTGAAAAACCGACGTTCATTCCATAATGATAAACCTCAATGGTGGAATAAAGAGTTTGTAGACTGTTTGTTTGCAAATAAAACATTCTCATGAAAGATTTAAAACCTCGGAAAATTATGAAGAACGAATAAAATTCATAGATCTACGACGTAAAGCCAAAAAAAAAAAAAAAATGAAAGAAAAAAGACTCTGGAGTTACATGTTGCGAATCAAAGTCAAACAAACCCAAAAATAATTCTATAGCTACATTAGAAAGAAGAAGGTAGTCACTTCAACTACTGGACCGTTAGAAGATGAGAACGGAGATTACACCAAGTATGAAGAACAAATGAATGATGTCCTCAATACCCTTTTTGAATACGTTTTTACAACAGAAGACCTTAGTGATATCCCTACAGCACCGCCAGTTCAGTTAGACAATTATGATGCTCTAATACCCCTTTCACACATGTGCGACTTCATACGATTTTCGTCGCCGAGGACGTAGTCTTGTCAATTCGCAAGGAATGTGTGCGACGTCTACGATTTTGACCGATAAAATCCGTTGACAAGTTTACTCCCGGCGACGACGTCGCCAATGGGTAAGACGTAATCGGCGACATTATGCGTATCATCGGCAAATTGAGCGATGGTTCGCCGATGACCTCGGCGAGAACTGTCGCATTTGAATAAAATATTGCGAAATAATGCGAAGGATGAACGATTCCTCGGCGTATGTTCTGCGACGTCTTCGGCGAATTAAGCGATGGTTCGGCGAATACCTCGGCGAGATTATCCAAAAACTTTTTGCATATATTTCATGGCAAAAACATAAGAACATCAGAAAACGGGAGTCTGCAGAAAGCCGATCGGCCCACACAAGGCAGATCCCTGTCACACCCAACCCCAAATACAAGGCCTAATTATAGACCCCAATCACTAATGCCTTGAGGACTGACCTCACCAAAACAGTCAGAGATCGACACAAGATTACGGGGTCTGCAGAGCGCCGATTGGCCCACACCAAGCAGATCCCCCCTCATACCCAACCCAACTCGTCGAAAATGTACAAATTTATCTTAAAATCGCCAAACTAATGGGCCGAACGTCATAAAATATGAAAACTAATGGGGTTAACCATGAGGAAGAAAGGGGACCAGAAAAACGACCCATCTCCCCAATTCGGAGATTGGCAATGTCCGGCTTTGCCGGAGAAATTTTTCAATCAAATAATGTACAAATTTAGCTTGCTCTCAAAACAAAAAATATATACGTTGGCTCGCTACCGCTCACCAGGAAAATATTGAAACCTGGATGGGGGTAAACGTCTTAAAACAGTAGGCTGAACGGGGTCGAACGGATACAAGGCAAAGAGAGAGGGAGAGAAATAGAAAAAAAACAAAAAACGAGGAGAGAGGGAGAGGAGATAAAACAAAAAACAGCGAGGTGGGCTCAATGTTTGCGTTAAGGCTTAAAAATTGAGCCCACCTCGCCTTTTTTAGTTTCTCCATTAGATGTTGGGGGGAAGGTAGAAGCGTAATTGACTCGTGTTACAAATATGAAGCCGATTGGTGAGGTAGTTTCGCCACCACGGATTTTCCTTTTTTTCCTTCTCTTCGTACGGATACGCTGGAAGTGGGTGGTGGGAAGCGGTTGGGGGTGTGGTGGGGGGAAGGCAGAAGGGTAAGTAAAGGGACTTGTCACACAAATATGGAACCGATTGGTGCAGTCGTTTCGCCGTCACAGTTTTTCTGTTTTTTTCCTTGTGAGGCGACCGATAGTCAGCGAGTGGGTGGGGGGAGGGGGTCGTGTTGGTGGTGGCAAGAAGCCAGAAGGGTAAGGTACCATGTGGTAGAAATATGAAAGCCATAGGTGCAGTCGTTTCGCTGCTACGATTTGTTTTCGGTGAGTCCGTATATATACGGACCTGGCACTGGGCGTGGCAAGACCCTAGTCTGTATATACACGGACCTGGCACTCAGGGGGATATAATGCTGGTTCGCTATCGCTTGCCAGGAAGATATCGATACTTGGATGGGGATAAAGGTCTTAAACCAGTTGGCTGAATGGGGCTGAATGGATACAAACCAGAGAAAGCGAGAAAAGGAGAGCAAGAGAAAAACAAAAAACAGGTGAACCCCCCACGAGAGGTGTATAGAAAAAAGGGTTGACAGGTTCACTATAGGCCTAATAATTTTGTTTTACCCACCTCGCCGAAGGTGTTCTTTGGCCTCGGCAGGTGTGTCTTGAGCATTCGGCGACGTCGCAAGGCCCTTCGCATGCCTTCTGCTGCCTCGTGCAGAGTGTACCCCTGGCGGGTACAGCCTCGGCGAGTATTAATCCGCACGGCGGCGATTAATCGACGAAGAAACCGCCGATGACTCTTGTGCATCGTCGATGTTCTCAGACCATCTGAGAGCATCTGCGAGCTGCCATGCAGCGTTGCAAAGTTTTTTTTTGTGAGAAACCCGCCGCGATGTCTTTCCGATGTCGTCGATGATCCCCAAGGGCCTCGCGGATTATTCTGCAATGATAGACGAGGCTTGCGAGGGCAACGAACCCTCGTGAGTCCTCGTCCCAAATTTCAAACAAACCGAACATTGGCGACGCCCCGCGAGGGTCCACGCGAGGCCGGGCGATGCATGAGATTATGATGCGAGGGTATACGTTTATTGTCCGACATGTCACGAATATGGGTGTCGCCGGTGAAAATCGTACGAAGTTGCACATGTGTGAAAGGGGCATAAGCAATATCAACATTACAGAGAGAGAAATACGGAAATGTTTGGAGAAACTTAAGTCAAGTTAAGTTAAGTTAAGTTAAGTTAAGAAACTTAGAGTTACCAAAATTATACCTAATCTAAGAAACAAACCGTATGACTTAGAGAATAAAGTATATATCCTTTAACCCAACACATAATAAAGAGGTGACCTAATTCAAGTCTTCAAAATCATAAAAGACATCGACAATATGAACTGTAATAAGTACTTTAACACTAGATTAGCGGGCTAGCGGTTTATTTATATGTACCGCCCAGCGGAGTGTTTTTAGCCAAAATAGGGCTGTTTACGTGATCATTTTCATGCCTAAATAAGACCCAGAGCGTAAAACAAGTATCTATCCTTGAAAGGGCATAAACAGAGCTTTCCAATGACACCATAACGATCCTTTTATGATATCTAGTTTTCTTGCAACAACCGCGCAACGCGAGTGCAAAAAGCATGTAATTCGGCAATTTCCCCATACAATTCCGTATATAGCGAGTGAGAGAGGGAGGGAGGAGGTGGGATTCATGTCAGTAGTTTCGCCGCGGTGGTCTGGAGCAGTCATCGCTCGCTACTCTCCTGCCACCACTTGTCTCTCTCTCTCAGCAACATTACGTGCTGAAATTGCCACACGACCTATGTCGAGCGCCGCCAGATAGTCCAGATTTATTATACTCGACTTATGTTGCGCGCCGCTAGTTATGGGTTAAGATCGATCAATCAAACTACACACGAGGAAATGGCTGCACAATTATTGGTAAATCTTTTAACTCGCAAAAGTCTAAGAATTTCTTCTTCAATCGAGTTGTGAACTTGTGGAATGGGCTTCCTCGCAGCCTAAATAAACACCTCGCCTTAATCCCGCAACTGATTGCAATTGTAAATGAATTACCTTTTTCTCAGATACATTGTGTTATGTTATTAACCCAAAATATTCCCTACTAACATCTCCTAACCCTGCCAAGAACATTGGTCTTAAGGCAGTGCTTCCCTTTCCAATTGTCCTTTACCCCCTCTGAACCACTGTTGGACAATTTGAACAGCAGTGATTTAGAGGACAAGCAACCTCGAGGGGTCGTTAGACCTGTTGTTGTTTGACTTCCTTTGTACTCCTGTGTACTCTCTCTCTCTCTCTCTCCCTCTCTATCCCTGTTCCAAGTAGGTAGGCGATATATTATGAACCCAAACCTCTGTAACTCTAAAACCACTAGAATAATTAGGCTGTAATTCTCCACGCCTATTCCCTGGCTGACCCTTTCCAAATAGGTGAAATATTAGTGTGAGTAGTCTAGTCGTTTATATATGTTAATTTTCAAGCGTTTTGGCCTACCTATTTTAAACAGGGTATAGACTTCCGATACTATTTATCTCCACTCATTCAACATCGGGCAGAAATAAATGTTACACAATATATCTTCAATCACTATTTATGGGGAGATTTTTTAAGTCTACACCCCCTTCTCCCGCATGTTAAACCCCATTAGTATGATAATTTAGACGTTTGCACCATTAGTTTAGCGATTCTAAGACCTTTCGGACCAGTTAGTTGGCAATATTAATACCTTTCATGTAATTCAGGATGTGGCTTTTATCCTGGCGAGCGATAGCGAGCCAGTAATTTTGGAGGAACCGGCCCTTGGCCAAGACTTTTTTGATTTACAAAAAAAATAAAAAATAAATAAAAAAATAAATAATAATAATTTATCTCGAAACGGGATCTTGGAGATGATTTTAAAGTTTGATTGCGGTATAGGGAATAAATACAAATAATAATACATAACTAAATAGATTTACAATTACAGTATATAAATTCTACCCCCCAAATCCAACCCAAACACCCACTCCCACCCTTTTTGTGTTTTCTCTCTCTATCTCTCTCTCTCTCTCTCTCACTCTCTTTTTTTATTTATATATATATATACACTATATACACACACAGTTTATACATACGTCCGTCAGTCACTCTGTGTGTGTCCTTCCTTCCGTCCATCCGCCTGTCGACAGACCATCCGTCCCAACTCTCACACCACTACAACTTTACCTCTATACACATTATATAAAACATCCTACCATTCTTGCTATACCAACTGGGAACATTTACGGGCCAGTGAATCTCAGAACGCCAATCAATATGTACTTAAGATTGATTATATTGTTTTGCTTATTGAAGGTAACTCATGCATCATACTTCATGTGTTTGTTATTATTGCTATATTTGAATATCTGTCTATTTATCTATTTATCAATATATCTATATATCGATATATTTATATCTATCTATCTATATATCTATCTATATATGTTAATTGCAGGTGATTATAATGCTAACCCAACTAAGGGTAGGTTTTGGACATGTATGTTTCGTTTACTCAATGACATAAGTTTGATTCGTATTGATCTTTTAAACCTTCAAAGTATATTTTTGTTTTTGTTTACTTATTTATGTCCTGCCAACAACACTACTAGTTGGCTTGACCATGTCGCAGTGAGTAAAAGTTTAAATGATAATATAGAAGATATTGTTACTAGATATGACCTTGCTCTCTATGATCACTTTCCTTTGGCATTTCAACTAATCGACAATATATATCATAGTGACTATATAACAGTTGGAAATAATGAACCATAATATTATGTTAACTGGAACTATTTTTAAAGCTTAGACAATGTACAAAAATATAAGTTGGATGAACATAAATTGCCTTGGTAAATTAGATATATCAGGATTTAGCAGTATTGATTGTTGTACTTACAGGTGTAATGATGCTCAACATATCAATTAATTATATAGCATTTATAATCGTTTAGTAAGTGTATTATTGGTGTCATCATTTAAGAATGAACCAGTAAAAAGATATATGATTATACCTGGGTGGAATAATAATGTTAAAAGTTTCTATAAAACAGCAGGAGTACATTTTTTTAACATGGAAGCACATGGGGTGTCCAAGGTCTGGTGTACAGTTGGAAGCAATGAAAAAGGCTAGAAAGGAATTTAAGAATGCTTTGAATTTAGTAAAACGAAACGAGGCACATATCAGGAAAGATAAATTAGCAAACTCACTATGCAACAAAAATTACACATTATATTGGAAAGAGGTTAGAAAAGTAAACAATAATAGAGTTCTACTTAGTATGAACATTGAGGGAGATTTTGATGAGAGCCGTATTGTGGAAAATACATCGAGTAAGTTTAAAAATATATTTGATGACAGTAAGTGCCAGTGTGATTGTGATCTTAGCCATGAATCTTTAGAGACCGCTGTACGCAGAGGTGAAATATATGGCAAAATCAATCCTGCAGATGTGTTGGTAGCAATATCAAATCTGAAATGTGGCATTGGCCCAGTCAATGTCCATTCAAGGTGAGATGACGGGGTTGGAAAACAGGGACAAGGCTGTGACGGTAGACAACCTGATCATGCAGGCAAAGGAGCAGCCTACCAGAACCAGAATAGCTGCCATTAAGGAAGCCAAGAAGACCAGGAGAAGATAACATCAAGAGAAGAAGAGAGAAAATAGAACACAACCAGTTTCCCATGCTTTAACACCTGCCAAAGTAGATCAGTCTGACTATTTTTCTAGACCTACCCATTCTCTAATCCCTGAGAGTATAGGTCAGCCTGCCCATTTTCCCAGATCTACCCATGCTCTAATCCCCGGGAGTTTAGGTCAGTCTGCCCGAGAAAGAAGTTCGAGTTCGGACCAATCACAGGGATCCCTGCTCAACCAATGGCAGGGCCAGAGACAAACGATCAAGGCGTATACCCAGTTCCGGCCAGATTTGCACTACAGTGAGGAATATTTAATGCAAGTTCCTCACCAAAACCCATTGAAATATCTGCACAAATGGGAACCCCAGAACCCCTCTACAGTACATCACAGAAAGACTGGGAATAGTGCAAATGAAGTGATCACTAATAAACATATGGGCTGCAGACTAGGAAAAGCCAGATATCACGATGAACAGAAAATCATAAATTATGCAACCATACAACCCTGTGAAACAAAGAAGGTAATATTGAGAGATCGAGAATCTCCTTGTGTTTATATAAATAACTTCAGTGTATTTTTAGATTAAGAATTACATTCACAATAGCAAAAACAATAATATCCTCATATCTCGAAATAGACCAAATTTAGTTCTAAACCGAATATAGTCTGACTGAAATTGAAGGAAGTTAGCAAATACGATTGTTATCTTCCACTGGTTAGGCCGGTTGTGGATAGACATTGGTATTGAGGCTTCTATAGGACGAGACATTTCCTATAGCAGAGTCGAAGGAGGGAGGCGAACGAGAGTGTATAGAGGAGCCTGGAACCAACTTCCCCTGTACCCATGAGAGAGGCAGTTCCCCCTGACGTCCAGCCTAGCAGAACCACGAGTCCTACGTCGTCCAGATTCTCGTTCATGACTACCTCTACCCCATACCCTAAGCGTCTCTGCGTGTTATAAGTTGTGGCTATAGTTGTGAATGTATGATAAACTATGCGAGTATTCTATTTCATTTAATTATAGATCTGTGCCTACGATCTATCTTGACCCTCTAATACCCGTGTAAGATTTCTATAACTTTGATTCAATAAGTACGAGATATTGTTACAATCAGTTGTATTTAATCCTTCAGACCCTTGATTGTATGTACGTTACATAGTCATTCTTATACGTGTTACTTAGTGAATACTCTCAGATTTTATTCATATGTGTTATTGTTCTTTGTGTATCCAAGTCGAAGTGAAGTGTATAACGTGAGCTATTTTCCTTCTTAAATTCAATATACCTAAAACCTACGCCCAATTTCAGGATCACATTGTCCGTATAACTATTGCCAGAGAATACTTATAATACTATTTCGCTCCTCCCTTGAAATTAAAGAACCCATCCGTTAAGTTAGAATTAATCACCCATCCGTTAAGTTAGAATTAATCACCCATCCGTTAAGTTAGAATTAATCTATCCTCAATATAACCGATTTCTATTAGTTCGTGTGAATAATCCAATGATATACGTTACTCGGGTCATGTAATTCTTTCAACACTAATCTAGGAAATCAGATTGTACATTGCTTTATCTATTACGCCTAATATTTGGCTAATTATCATATTATTACTTCATCCAGTAATTAGTTCATTGTAACAATTATTTATGTTATAATACAACGCTAAATCGTTCTGCGTTCTTATAGGAATTTGCTAATTTATTCAAAACTCCTTTTATGCCATCATAAATGGTATTTCATAAGTGCAACTTTGTCTTGTACGTCTATTCATTATAGCTCCTTTTAAAGCTATAATACAGCGCAACTTCGTTCTGCGTTCTTATAGGAATTTGCTAATTTATTCAAAACTCCTTTTATGCCACCATGCATGGTATTTCCTAAGTGCAACTTCGTCGTGTACGCTTATTAGGGATATCTCTTTGTAAAGCCTATTACAACGCTCTTTCATTTGCGTTTCTTAAGTAGTTGGTTAATTTATTCCAATCTATGCTAAATTATATTTATTATATTCCAACTCAGTCACTATATTTACTGTGAATTTGATTTCCTCAACCCGTGTAATTTGACCTCATCTATGATTTAATATTATTTTTCGTGTCTCGTGTGGGAGATTATTCGCAATAACTCTTAGGTAGTTGAATTGAGATTTAAACTATCTTTCCCCCTACAGTAGCTTTAAGAGAAGTTTATATCTTCTTAACCTGATTTACTGACGCATTAACCCCTGTCCAACGGGGATGTTTGTAACTTCTACTACCTGGCAGGCGGGTATATTTACCCTAAATGAGCTTCATTCCATGCTCTTTTTCATGCATAACCAAGAGCCAGAGCGTAATACAATTATGTATCCGTGAAAGGGCGATAATAGAGCTTTCCAATGACACCTGAATCATCCTTGTACGACCATGGGTTATTCTGTAGCGATCGCGCAACACGAGGGGAAAAACCCTAAAATACGGTAATTTCCTGAGTTATTTCCTTGTCTCGCGAGGCCGTGGGCGTGGAATGGTGCGGGGGTAGTGACAGTCGCGGCACTGGGTCCGTGCCGAGCGGTCAGAGCCCGCCTATCGTCCTCCCCATGCGTGGACTCTCTCTCAGAGCCGATAATGTACTCAACATCCCTTGCGACATATGTCGGGCTCCGCAGGGGTGGCCATGATACTCTCACGCGACATATGTCTGGCCCCGCGGCTTGAGTGTTAAATAAAAATAATATTTACAGCGACATCAGTCCATCTCACCTGTACTCCCAAGAGCGGTACCTTTGTGGTCACATCTGACCGCGACCTACTTTGGTTACCCACCACTCGCTACCACTTGTAGCTATCAAACTCGTCTAACTTCACGTTATACACTTGGCTCGCATATGTATTGTTTTCAATGTGGATTGTTAGTGTACATATTTTCCATAATTGCGTATTTCCTCTCTTCATTTATTATGTAAGTGACAACATATATTTCACAAGGGAGTAAAACTTATTCAACTTTCTCCAGTCACATTTTATATTAATTTGCTATTCTATATAATAGTGGAGTTAATACCCCATAACTTGTACTAAATATCCATTAATAAATATGAGTGTAATCTATACTGTGTTTATTGTGTTGTGGATTGTCTGATTGAGTAAATACTTATCATATTCATGAAGTTAGATGTGTTCCTGTCGAGCATATTCCAAATCTAAATATCCAAAACCCGGATTGATAAAGATACAATACTGAAGCGAGTTGGATTACAACCCGGCATAACACAAATCATCTAATGTATTGCTCAAATATAATGATACATGTTTTTATCTTGTATCGTGCATGGTTATGTTCCTTATAAAATGAGCTCAGATGTAATAGTGCCCTTGGTTAAGGATAGATTTAAGGATATTTCATCAATTGATAATTATAGGTAAATTATATTATCTCCAGTTTTGCTTAAATTGTTTGGTATATTTTCTACAACTCAAAATTACAAAATATGTAAATTTAAATGATAATCAGCATGGTATCAGAGAAAAAGTATTTTACTTCTACCGTTTGCATGATGTTGAAGGAAACCATCCTGTGTTATAACAGTGAAGGATCAAATGTATATTCAAAATGTAATGATCTTACAAAAGCATTTGATAAAGTTAATCATTTTAAGTTTGTAGATAGTCTTTTAAAGCAAGGAATACCTAATTATATTGTAAATGTTGTCTTAATTTGTTATTGACATCAACATGTAGTTGTAAGATATAAGGAAACTTTATTGAAGGAATGGACAATTATAAATGGTGTAAGGCAGGGAGGGGTATTATCGCCACTTCTGTTTTCAATGTATAAATAATATTTTAGATGGATTAACATCATGTTAACGGGACTGCAGACTTAGTTTACAATATAGTAACGTGATTGCCTATACGGATGATATAGTTATAATTGTCCCTTCTGCTAAGAGCTTTCAATACTTATTAAATAGTCTAGAATGTTAAATAAGAAAATTAAGTTTATCCATTAATTGGACTAACTCAGTATGCATATTCTTTAAATGCAAGGATGACAAGTCAGAAAACCCGAATATGATTTTAAATTGTATACATATAAATTTGGTAACTAGTTGTAAATATCTTGGATATGTTATTGATTGCAATCTTATTAATTATTTTGACATAAAGAGATGCAGAAACAAGTTATAACATTAATTTAATGGTATTGTGAGGAAGTTTAGTAACGTGGATACAAATGTGCTTCTTTAATTATTTCAACATTTGTGCTTGAATCTTTATGGAGCTGAATTATGGTTTAACAATAAGAAACGCTATGTACCAATGAAATAATTTCATTTAAGTTACCATAAAGCAATAAAGCAAATGTTAAATATGAGATACTGGGAGAGTAATCACTCATCATGTACAGTACAGTACTGTAGAGGTGGACTAATGATTTTGTTTTATCAATTGGATCAACATTTGAAACCATGTGCATTGTGCATACATTGAAAAGGGTTTACATTATTTGCTGAATAAATATTATATTATATTGTAAATGATGTGGAGAGGACGCGATTGAATGAATATGGATTTCAGAACTTATTGGTAAATTATATTGAAGCCATAACATCAAGAATGTGTTATGTGGAGAATACAAAGCCCACAATACGTTAAGCCATATTTGTATGTTTTATTATTTTATTTAATATTAAGTAAAATGTGTACAATGTATCTCTTTTATGCAATAAAACTATGACTGACTGACTATCTATCTATCTATATATATCTATAATCTATCCCTGTAGCCTACCATTCCTTTTTTTCTCAGTGTTTCTGTATCTTTATGTATATGTGTGCGTATGTATGAATGTATGTATGTATGCACAGTATATACAATATACATACAGTATGCATATATGTATATCCCTCTATGTATCTATCTACTTCTCCATCTATCACTCCTAAACCCTAAAGCACCACCACCACCACCACCACCCCTAAATTATTCCCTCCCTTCTTACTATAGAAGGTGGAAATATTTATATGCCAGTCAATCTCAGACCGCCATTCAAAATCCATTTCACAGACCGTTGGGAATCTGCTCTTATCTCAATTTTTCAAACACACATCCACACTCACACGCACACATATTTATTCTCTCTCTCTCTCTCTCTCTCTCTCTCTCTCTCTCTATATATATATATATATATATATATATATATATATATATATATATATATATATATATATATATATATATATATATATATATATATATATATATATATACGGCCGCGGGCTTGATTCCCGGCCAGAAATATAAGCATTTGTATACAGTATATACTCACGTGTATTTATGAGCTTCAAAACACACACATTCACACCCGCATCGTCTAGGTTTTGCCCAAACAGAAGCAAACAAATATAATAAAATGAATAAATAATACTAATAATACAAATAATTATTATTGCTATTATTGATTTTATTATAAATAATTATTTATATTATTATTATTATTTATTATTATTAATATTATTATTATCATATAAATAATATCAAAAATAAAATTCGCATAGAATACACGGAGAGTTGGTTTTCTGTATTTAATTTTGTAATAGCTTACCGTACATGTAATTAAATGCAACAACAAACTGCAACCTTTTGTTGAGTAGGAAAATCCAATTACAGGTAACTCCCTTTACCTGAAGTCTCATCATTTGTCATACACATTAGTTCAATTACATTATCAAAATGCGGGTGTGTATGTATGTGTGTGTGTGTGTGTGTGTGACAAATCGCGTTAGTGAGAGTGAAATTGAGTGAGTGATTGTGGGAGTTGGAGAAAGAGAGATGGAGAGGGAGTGAATGAGGGAGATAAATTGAAGCTAGGTATATATCCCCACCCCCACCCTTCTCTCTCTCTCTCTCTCTTGATGTTGGTATCTATGTTGTCACTTCCAACTGAACTATATAGCTGCTTCAGTTGTAAGTGTTTGTATAATTTGCACATAGCACAAAAGGCTGCCTGCTTTCTTGCTTTCTTTCTCTCTCCCTTCCTTCCCTCGTAGAGAGCTTTGCCGTCTGTGTGGCGCCCTACCAGACATTGCCACATTGTCATTCTGCTAGGAGTGTAATTCTTTAGTTTGTTTAGCCCTTGTGGGATTATTTCAGTTTATCATAAGTTACCCAATGATGTCTTATGTTTGTTTGATTACTCTTGTGTTATTAGTGAGACCACAGGCACCTACTTTAATTATGTAGGTTGGCGGCGCTTGGAGCCCTCCTTTTCCCACGCGAGCCCCAGGACTCCCTCGGCCGCACTAGCAGCATCACTCGAGAGACAGACAGACCCTATACTGAGTACATGTGGTGTTGAGTCTGTCCCAGGCTTTGCTTCCTTGTTTCCCTTAATACCGCATATACAGGGTGTCCCAGGAGGAAAGGGCATAACTTTGGGAAATGATAAAACAAAATATTCTAAGCCTAAAATGTTCTATAAGAAATATTCCAAATCTCAATCAGTAAAGAGATATTGCATGTTGAAAATTACATTTTCTTAAGTATTGCCCCATAAGGGTGGCCTAGCTGTCCCAGTACCTACCACACCTCCATCTAACTGCAATTATTCTACCATGTTATTATAAAGATATTATAATTCTGTAAATTGCAAAATGATTATAGATATATATTAGCTCACTTTGGACCAGTTGAAACTTTCTGACATGGAAGAGTCCATTACAGTGAGGCGGGGGAGAACACTACATAAAAACTTCAATATTTTTTTAACGTTGAGATTTGGACTTTTTGTTATAGAACATTTTAGGCTTAGAATATCTTGTTTTATCATTTCCCAAAGTTATGCCCTTTCCTCCTGGGACACCCTGCATGTCTCTTGTTCCTTATTGTATAGTAGCAGAGCAAGTCTGGAGTTATTTTGAGCATTAAAGTTTTGTCTTAACTTAATTAGTTTGCATTTAAGAATTTTCTGCATTTGTGTTAGATAAAATTACTGCAGCCTTTTTTTGGCATTCTAGATATAAGCTTCAACTCTTTTTCCACTTCTTTTCCTTTATTCTACTGCACTGTGAATTATTATTGCATGTTTATATTATGTATTATTGGGGTTGATATCTACAGTGGTTTGATGACTGGCTTGTTTGGACCAGCGTTTTGGGCAGCCAGTATCAACCTGCTGAGATACCAACCCTTGTGTCTCATGTGTTAGGCTACTCCATTGGACTCTTCCCATGGTTTTTGTTTCGTATTATTCTTGGTTCCTGAACGACTGGGCATGATATGAATTGTTCTGCGAGTCTAGCAGTATTGAGTTTTGACACTTTTGTGCAGTTTAGAATAATCTTAGAAGTACTCTTGCAATACTACTAGCACTATCAACCCGAGTCGGATAGGCCCCGACTCTGAGACAGTTGATAATTTTTGTGTCTCCTTTATTACTGCTTTAATAGAGCGAAGAGGAAGATAAACCCTTTTCATAGAGAACCTGCATGTCTTGGTGTTTGAGTCAGATATTAAGAGCGTGTCTGTTGCAGGGTTAGTGTAGTACGGTGGGCAGTGTTGGGTGCATGACTTACGGCATTGTTGTCTTTTTGCTACGGCGTTGCTCTTTGGATAGTGCTGTGGGCTAGGCTATTAGAGCATCTGCTTTCCTCGAACTTCCCCTCGTAAGAGTGGCGACCACAGGCCAGAATAGTATGATAGTATAGAGTTCTTGGTGGTGTGAAGTTAATTATATTTGGATTGACCTTTTTGCTTGATTGTTTAGTAATTTGCTTGCAGTGAAAGTCTACGGACATAATACTCTCATTTATTAACCCGTGTCCACAACTATTGCTAAGATGTCGCATGTTGATTACATTCCTGTTCATATCATGGGGAAGGAGGATGTTTGCAAGTTTACTAGAACCCAACCTAGTCAAGAAGAGGTTGCTAGAAGGAGTTGTGATGAATTAAGACGTGTGATGGAGGTGCATGGTTGGAGGCACAGTGGTCTATCTAAGGAAGAGTTAGTTCAAGAGGTGTGTAAGTTGGTTGCGCACCCTAGTGGTCCTCATGATTAACCATTAAATGGCGGCGCGCAACATTAGTCGAGTGAAATAAATTTGGACTATTTGGACTATATATGTATTATATATAATACATATATATCGGTGTACAGTAGAATACATTCCTTACGCATGTGACTGAAATTGCTTGCAAGTTTGATTGCAAGCGATTGAAGATTGTGGTGTTGGTCTTCCTATATTACGTTTCCATTCATTTTACAGGCGTATATCACGGTGTAGGGTTGATTTCATAGTTGAAATCAACCCTACACCGTGATATATACGCCTATCAAATGATGGTAACGATATTATTATTTATTGTTAGCGAGTTTTCATTAATTTTATAGGCGTATATCACGGTGTAGGGTTGATTTCATAGTATGAAATCAACCCTACACAGTGATATATACGCCTATCAAATGATGGTAATGATATTATTATTTATTGTTTGCGAGTTTTCATTCATTTGATAGGCGTATATCACGGTGTAGGGTTGATTTCATAGTATGAAATCAACACTACACCGTGATATATACGCCTATCAAATGATGATATCAATATACGGTATATATATATATATATATATATATACCGTATATTTATTGTTCCATATATGATATTTTGGAGAAATTTACTTTCTCTCTCTCTCTCTCTGTCTCTTTCGTTCTTCCCATCTTTGTTTGTGTGACTTACTGATTACTGTAGGCCATTCCTCAAACAACCCTTTTATCACATGCCCCCGGGCAGTACCACCAAGTAGGATTTTCTTTCTCTACCTTCATTTATTCATGCATTTATTCATTTCTTCGCGTGACTCCATGTTGCTTAAGAACATAACATAAGAACATAAGAAAATGGGAGTCTGCAAAAAGACGATCGGCCCACACAAGGCAGATCCCTGTCACAACCAACCCCAATTACATAACAACATGAGGTCATAAGATCGCGGGAAACTGCATATGGCCATGCGGCCCACATGAAGCAGCTCCCATTCACACCCAGCCCATATCACCCATATGGGAATCCAACTTATGCTTAAAGCTTTCAACTGTTTCTGAGCTAATTACTGTTCTGGGCAGTGCATTCCACAGTTAACAACTCTATTTCCAAACCAGTGCTTTCCTATATCTTTCCTAAATCTAAACTTATCTAACTTGAAACCATTTGAGCGGGTTATGTGGCCGTTCTTTAGCTTTAATACCTCATCTATATCGCCCTTATTTAAACCTTTTATCCATTTAAATACCTCTATCATGTCTCCCCTACATCTTCGTCTCTCTAGTGAGTGCAGGCCTAAGACTTTCAACCTCTCCTCATACGATAAATTTCTAATATTATGTATCTTTTTGGTCATTCTTCTTTGGACTGCCTCTAAAGGGTCGATATCCATTCTATAATAAGGGCACCAAAATTGAACACCATAGTCTAAATGGGGTCTTACTAGAGCTAAGTATAGTTTTAAGAAAACTTCAGCAGTCCTGTTGCTAACACTCTTAGATATGAATCCTAGAATTCTATTTGCCCTATTCCTAACACTTATACACTGTTTTCTGGGTTTCAGATCATTACTAATGAGCACCCCCAGATCCTTCTCACACTCTGAGTTATCCAATTCTACATTGTCTAGTTTGTATTTAGCATCTAAATTACGCTTTCCAATCCTTAATACCTTACATTTGTCTATATTGAAACTCATCTGCCAATTTATGGACCACTCGTGCAAGTGATCGAGATCATTTTGAAGACATTCCCTGTCGCTAGCTGACTCTATTATCCTACCTATTTTAGTATCATCAGCAAATTTACTGATCCTACTCTTTATGCCCGAGTCAAGATCATTTATGTAGATAATGAACAGAAGGGGCCCCAAAACCGACCTTGGGGGACCCCACTTTTAACTAATCCCCAGTCCGATTTTACACCAATTATACTAACTCTCTGTTTCCTACCAATCAGCCATGACTTAATCCACTTGAGTAGCATCCCCCCAATACCATGTCCGTCTATCTTCCTTAACAGCCTTTCATGTGGAACTTTATCAAAGGCCTTACTGAAGTCTAAGTAAACTATATCATATGACTTGTCGTTATCTACCGCTTCATAAACCTCGGAGAAAAAACTGAGTAAATTTGTTAGGCAGGATCGTCCTGGAGTGAAACCATGTTGAGAGGGATTTATTAACTTGAACATATCTAAGTCATTTCTAATTTTCCTGGCAAAAATTGATTCTAGCAATTTCCCTATAATTGATGTGAGACTAATAGGACGGTAATTTGATGCTATGGACTTATCACCTTTTTTAAATATCGGAATTATATTTGCGAGCTTCCATGAATCAGGAACTAAGCCTAAAGCTACTGAATTATTAAATAGGTGAGTTAATGGGTAACTTAATTCGTCCTTGCATTCTTTTAATACCCTAGCATACACCTCATCTGGACCTGGAGATTTCTGGGGTTTTAGTCTATCTATTTCCTTAATTACTTCGTCACTAGTGACCTGAACTGTGCTTAATATTTCGTCTATACTACCGTTAAAAACTTGGTTGACTACTGGAACTTGATCTAAATTTTCGTTTGTAAAAACAGAAAGGAAATTACTATTTAGAGTATTGCACATTTCTAACTCATCATCTGTAATCTCACCTATGACATTCTTAAGAGGTCCTACTGTATCCTTTACCTTAGATTTATACAATTGATAAAATGCTTTAGGGTTGTTTTTAGATTCATTTGCTACCTTGATTTCGTAGTTTCTTTTTTCCTTCCTAATTTCCTTCTTTACCTGCCTCGACAAGTTATGGTGATATCCTATAAGGTGGATTTCGCCTTTCTGTATTTTTCTGTATACACCTCTCTTTCTACCTATAAGATCTACTAATTTATTTGTCATCCATTTTGGTTGGTTTGTATGTGATCTAAATTTTCTTTTTGGTATATATTTATCTTGTTCGCTCTGTAAGGCAGAGATGAACTGATTATACACGCTATTTAAATTTGCAGTTGGTTGTCTAACTATCTCAGCTGTTTGACCCACCTGGCCCTGACCTCTCAGTTCTGCTGGAACTAATCGGCTTACTTGATCTAAATCTCCTGCCTCCCCTTTAATTCTGAGTGATCGTTTTAATCCCCTAAAATTGGCTTTTCTAAAGTCAGGGATAAGAACCTTATTTTCCTTTGGTTTATGATTTAATTCTATAGTTAAATATATTAATTTATGGTCACTGTTCCCTAGCTGGTCGCCCACTTCTAAATTTGTTATCCAATTTTCTCTGTTGCTAAGAACTAGGTCAAGAATATTATATCCTCTAGTTGGCGAATTTACAAATTGAAAGAGAAAGTTGTCTAGTACTACTTCAAGAAAATCTTCGGATTCGTTATTGCTATTTTGATTAACCCAGTCTATGCCTGGAAGATTAAAGTCGCCTAAAATGCAAACATTATTATTCTGAGAAGCCTTACTGATTTCTTCCCATAATAATTTGCCTAAATTTCGACAAAGACAGGGTGCCCTATATATGATTCCCAAAATAATTGTCTCACCTTCCCCGCTAATCTCTACCCACACACTTTCATTTTCGCGATTTGTTTTAATATCTGATCTAAGGCAACATTTTAAAGTATCCCTGACATAAATTGCAACTCCACCTCCCCTTCTGTCTGTTCTGTCATATTTAAATAAATTGTATCCTGGCATATGAAATTCTGCTAATAGATGTCTAGAGTCAGTATTTATCCAGGTTTCTGTAATCGCTACAATGTCTATATTTTCCTTGCTAAGAATTGCCCTAAGCTGATCCATTTTGTTACATAAACTTCTACAATTTGTATAATATACCCTCAACTTATTACTATTTTTTGTAACTAATTGTCTATCGTTTTTAAGTAACTTATTATTTTCTTCGATGTCACTGCAGTCAATGCTATCATAATAGCATTGTCTAACGACATTTCCATCTTCCGTTGCACCATCACTACTATCATTAGCAATATAGTCATCATTTTTAGGATGAAACTGAATATCCTTATCGCTTTCGCCTGACGCTAAAATTGTTCCATTTAACCTCTCATTTACACTCTCAATATTTCTGTTCAAAACCCCACAATCATTTGATAGGCGTATATCACGGTGTAGGGTTGATTTCATAGTATGAAATCAACCCTACACCGTGATATATACGCCTATCAAATGATGGTAATGATATTATTATTTATTGTTTGCGAGTTTTCATTCATTTGATAGGCGTATATCACGGTGTAGGGTTGATTTCATAGTATGAAATCAACCCTACACCGTGATATATACGCCTATCAAATGATGATATCAATATACGGTATACATAAGAACATAAGAAAATGGGAGTCTGCAGAAAGCCGATTGGCCTAAGCAAGGCAGATCCCTGTCCCACACAACCCCAATTATAGGCTCAACACTCTAATACCCTGAGGATCATCTTACCAAAACGGTTAGAGATTAACGCAGGATTACGGGGGTCTGCAGAGCGCTGATTGGCCCAACCCTGCTGATCCCCCTTTCACACCCAACCCTTCTCGTCCATATGCTTATCCAATTTTATCTTAAAGCTCCCTATCGTTTTTAATCCCACTATAGCACTTGGTAGTCCATTCCACCCATCTACAACTCTGTTACCAAACCAATGTTTGCCTATATCTTTTCTGAAACGAAATTTATCTAATTTGAAACCATTGGTACGAGTGAGTTCTTTCGCTATCACTGAGCTTTAGTACATTTGTCATTTCCCCTTTGTTAATCCCACTAACCCACTTGAACACCTCTATCATATCCCCTCTAACTCTGCATCTCTCTAACGAATGTAAGCCTAATTTCTTCAACCTTTCTTTATACGGAAGATTTCTAATATTATGGATCATTTTGTCATTCTACGTTGTACTCTCTCCAATGAATCTATGTCCATTCTGTAATAAGGACACCAAAATTGAACAGCATAATCCATATGGGGTCTCACTAATGACAAGTAAAGTTTTAAGATAACATCAGCAGTTCTGTTACTCACACTCCTAGAGATGAACCCGAGAATCCTGTTTGCCTTGTTTCGAACGCTTATACACTGTTGTCTAGGCTTCAAATCATTGCTAACAAACACACCTAGATCTTTCTCACAATTCGAGTTTTCTAATTCCACATTAGCTAGTTTATATTTAACATTTGTATGCATCTTCCCTATCTTTAATACCTTGCATTTGTCAATGTTAAACTTCATCTGCCAATTGACTGACCATTCGTGTAAGGTATCTAGATCCCTTTGGAGGCACTCTATATCTCTATCTGAATCAATTGTTCTATATATATATACCGTATATTTATTGTTCCATATATGATATTTTGGAGAAATTTACTTTCTCTCTCTCTCTCTCTCTGTCTCTTTCGTTCTTCCCATCTTTGTTTGTGTGACTTACTGATTACTGTAGGACACTCCTCAAACAACCCTTTTATCACATGCCCCCGGGCAGTACCACCAAGTAGGATTTTCTTTCTCTACCTTCATTTATTCATATATTTATTCATTTCTTCGCGTGACTCCATGTTGCTTGCAATCATTTGATAGGCGTATATCACGGTGTCGGGTTGATTTCATAGTATGAAATCAACCCTACACCGTGATATATACGCCTATCAAATGATGGTAATGATATTATTATTTATTGTTTGCGAGTTTTCATTCATTTTATAGGCGTATATCACGGTGTAGGGTTGATTTCATAGTATGAAATCAACCCTACACCGTGATATATACGCCTATCAAATGATGGTAATGATATTATTATTTAATGTTTGCGAGTTTTCATTCATTTGATAGGCGTATATCACGGTGTAGGGTTGATTTCATAGTATGAAATCAACCCTACACCGTGATATATACGCCTATCAAATGATGATATCAATAAACGGTATATATATATATATATATATATATATATATATATATATATATATATATATATATATATATATATCTATATATATACGTATATTTATTGTTCCATATATGATATTTTGGAGAAATTTACTTTCTTTCTCTCTCTCTCTCTCTCTCTCTCTCTCTCTCTCTCTCTTTCCTTCTTCCCATCTCTGTTTGTGTGACTCACTGTTTACCAGGTCAATCCCCAGAGTACCCTTTTGACAATTAGCCCCGGGCACTACCATCAAGTAGCATATTCTTTCTCTACCTTCATTTATTCATGTATTTATTCATTTCTTCGCGTGACTCCATGTTGCTTGCAATCATTTGATAGGCGTATATATCACGGTATACGGTACATTTGTTTCCTTACGAAGGTGACCTTGAAATTGCTAGGACTCTTCTCTCTCTTTTCGTAAGGAAAGAAATGTACTGTACACGTTATATATACGCCTATCAAATGATTGCAAGCAATATACACCAATATACAGTATATATATATATATATATATATATATATATATATATATATATATATACTGTATATTGGTGTATATTGCTTGCAATCATTTGATAGGCGTATATATCACGGTATACGGTACATTTGTTTCCTTACGCAGATGACCTTGAAATTGCTAGGACTATTCCTTTCTCTCTCTCTCTCTCTCTCTCTCAAATCAATCATGTCTTAGTTGTCAAGTTTGAGTCTGCACATCCCTCATACGAAATATGATTCCCACAATTTTTATAGGCAACACAAGACAGGCCAAACGACGAAGATCGTTATCCCCACAGCCACGCCCATCCTCATCCAGGCAGCGAGCTTTGTCAGAGCCTCCAGTGATGCCCGGTGAGCTAGGGAACATCTCGGGGGTAGTGCAGCTACCACTAACCCCCGGCCATGGACAACCAGGACCAGCGACGTCAACACCAGCTGTTGTTGCTCTTCCCAGGTTGTCAACGCCACTCGGGCTGCAGCGGATCAGGAGGACCAGGTGTCGGCTGACGATGTCTGAGAGTGATGCCGGCACCGGCTCAAGCTCTCCCGATTCGCCTGAAGCCAGGATATCCCCCACGCCAGCAAGCGACTCTAAAGGCGGGCAGGCACAGCCACAGCCACAGCAGGGATCGCCACAACAGGGAGAGCCACAGCAAGGTGCCCGGGGAAGGGCCCGAGGAAAGGCCCGAGGAAGGGCCCGAGGAAGGGCCGAAAGAGGTGCTCGGGTACGTGCTCAGGGAGGTGCCCCGGGAGGTGCCCCGGGAGGTGCCCCAGGAGGTGCCCCACGAGTGGTCGGGAGGGGCAGGAGGCCGGACGAGCCACCTATTTTTCAGTGAGAGCACTGCGAGCCTCGGGATATGCCTGGGGTTCCACCCAATTTTGATAAGGGGTCAAATGGCGTTCAGCCTGGCTTTCCCTGTAACGAGAATGATACCCCTTATGACTACTTCCGAGCATTCTTTGACGATGAATTGCTCAGGGACATGGTAAGGGAGACAAACCTATACGCAAGGCAGCACTCCGAAGAGATGGCCTCGCCCCACATGAGGAGATGGACGTCCATCGATATCCCTGAGCTCCTCGTGTTTTTGGCCCTCACCATGCTAATGCCCCACATGCTGGATTATTGGCTGATGCATGACATTAGATCAACGCCAGTCTTCAACATGTACATGCCCAGGGACCAATACCGACAAATTCTCAAGTGCTTGCACTTTGTCGACAACACTGCGGAACACGGAGGTGACAAGCTTTGGAAAATCCGGCCATTCCTGAACTCCCTCCTGAACAGGTATCGCCGGTTTATCAAACCTTTTCAGAATCTCGTGATCGATGAGTCCTTGATCCTCTTCCGTGGACGTCTCTCTTTCAGGCAGTACATTCCGTCGAAGCGTCACCGCTTCGGGATCAAGTTCTTTGTACTGTGTGACTGCGAGACAGGATACGTGCTGGACCTCATCATCTACACCGCTACTGATGTGGACATTCCAAACGACCCACTGGGTCTTTCAGGGGCGGTTGTGAAGACACTGATGGAGCCGTATCTGGATGCCAACCGTATCTTGTACACCGACAATTTCTACACCTCTCCTCTCCTTGCCAGGTATCTCCTTGCAAGGAGCACGGGAAGCTGTGGAACTGTCAGGGCAAACAGGAAACACTGGCCCAAGTTTCATGCTACACAGAAAGGAGACATCTTCCGGAAGAAGAGCAGCAGTGACAGTATACTGGCTATTTGTTGGCATGACACAAAGCCAGTCAATGTCCTCTCCACCTTCCACAAGTCCACAATGCGAGATAGCGGGAAGAAGAGATACCACATGGACCCTGTCACCCGCGAGAAGCATCTAGTAGCTATCTCCAAACCTGACCTTGTTATGGACTACAACATAACATGCGGTTGGTGGATAAGAGTGACATGCAAATCACTGCTGTTGACTGCCTCAGGAAGACGTGTAAGTGGTATAAGAAGGTGGTACTCCATCTTCTTGATGTCACTATCCTGAACGCGTACAACCTGTGGATGACGCGGACAGGAAAGAAGAGCTCGGTAAGGCTGTTCGCGAAGGAAATCATCGACTCCATCTTCAGGAAGCTCGGAACCACACGTATGCTACCACCTCCGAGGCCGATCGTGAATCTGCCTGCCCGCCTTGAGAGCCGGGACTACTTCTCGACCCACATGCTTGTGTTTTGCCCCCGCTCAGCATTACAAATCGCAGCCAACCGGAAGCACGGACTGAAGCAGTGCCACGTCTGCAGACACACAACAAGGAGGAACCAAATCAGGAAGGAAACCACGTTCATGTGTAGTTATTGCAATGTGAGACTATGCGCTTCTCCATGTTACACCGAGTACCACACACTGGAACACTTCTAGACCTCTTCCAAGACCTCTTCCTCCTCTAGACCTCTTGCCAATCATTCATAAGTTCATTCAATCATTCATTCATCTATTTCAAACTACCTCATGAATTCATGTCATTCAATCATTCATATGGTGGAATAGCACACTACCCAAACACACGTGCATTCATCATCATCAGCAACATAACCCATTACATCCATAATTTCTAATCTCATCCATCCATCTGCTTCTTGGTCCACCTCATACATCCATGTCATTTGTCTACCTCAATCATATAACTGCCTTTTATCTACCTCAATCCTATAACTGCCTCAATGAAATGTGGATTACACCTCCTGGGAACACCACAAAAAAAAAAAATAGTCGTCAATACTACCCCATAGGGTGATTTGGAAATGTGTTGAAATAATATTATTTATAAAACAAAACAAAACTTCCTGCAAAGCAAGCGAAACAGAGAGAGAGAGTGAAAATGCACGCCTATATATATATATATATATATATATATATATATATATATATATATATATATATATACCGTATATTGATATCAATCATTTGATAGGCATACATATCACCATGTACGGTACATTGTAGGGACAGAAATGTACCGTATACCGTGATATATACGCCTATCAAATGATTGAAATCAATATACATCAATATACAGTATATATATATTGATATCAATCATTTGATAGGCGTATATATCACGGTATACGGTACATTTCTGTCCTTCCGAAAGGAGAGAGAAGAGTCCTAGCAATGTCAAGGTCACCATGTACGGTACATTGTAGGGACAGAAATCTACCGTATACCGTGATATATACGCCTATCAAATGATTGAAATTAATATACACCAATATACAGTATATATATATTGATATCAATCATTTGATAGGCGTATATATCACGGTATACGGTAGATTTCTGTCCTTACGAAAGGAGAGAGAAGAGTCATAGCAATTTCAAGGTCACCTTCGTAAGGAAACAAATATAACGTACATGGTGATATATACGCCTATCAAATGATTGATATCAATATTCACCAATATATATATATATATATATATATATATAATTGATAGGCATACATATCACCATGTACGGTACATTGTAGGGACAGAAATCTACCGTATACCGTGATATATACGCCTATCAAATGATTGAAATCAATATACACCAATATACAGTATATATATTTATTGATATCAATCATTTGATAGGCGTATATATCACGGTATACGGTAGATTTCTGTCCTTACGAAAGGAGAGAGAAGAGTCATAGCAATTTCAAGGTCACCTTCGTAAGGAAACAAATGTACCGTACATGGTGATATATACGCCTATCAAATGATTGATATCAATATTCACCAATATACAGTATATATATATATATATATATATACCGTATATTGATATCAATCATTGATAGGCATACATATCACCATGTACGGTACATTGTAGGGACAGAAATCTACCGTATACCGTGATATATACGCCTATCAAATGATTGATATCAATATACACCAATATACAGTATATATATATATATATATATATATATATATATATATATATATATATATATATATATATATATATATACCGTATTTGTACGCTAGCTTGTAAGGGATTATATTTATTAGCGAATGATGATAAATGAAAGCGAATACAGAAACTGAACTGAAGAAAGAGTGACAAAGATATAATAATACAGAAATATTACAAGCAAATAAAGAAAGAGGGATTAGAGAAAAGAATAATGAGAATTACATATACGAAAGGGAGAAATATAGAGAAGAGAGAAAGGGAGGAAGGGAGACAGCACGTACGAAGGAGAAAGGAGGAGAGAGAGAAAAAGCGAGCTAGCCAGAGAGAGAGAGTTAGACAGACAGACAGAGGAGTGAGAGAGACAGAAAGAGAGAGAGAGAGAGAGCGAGAGCGAGAATACAGAGAATACAGAAATAAGGAGAAACAAGAGAAAATAAGAGGGCTTACCGAAGGAATAATAGACGCGCGCGTAAGGCCGAAGTCAGGACAAAGCGAACGCATCCGAACGCGCCCGGAAAATAGACCAAAAAGTAGCCTCTCTTCCTCACCTCCTCCCACCCTCCACACTCGCTCACTTCATTCATAATAGACTTCTATGGGGAGACGGAGAGTTGCTCGTTTCAAAAATGATCGTTTCGTTCCGATTGGAGCCATAGTAACGGCGCTAGGGCGAGTGAAAGTGAGCGAATATTTCGGGATTGTGCCCGCTGGGCGGCTCGGTGTAAAATACCGCGTAGCCTGCCAATAAGGTGTTAACCCGTACAGCCCCAGCGACTCGCCTGACGCGTCGGCGATGCATGTAACGCACAGCCCCAGAGACGCGCCTAGCGCGTCACCCTAATTGCGCCGACCGTAACCTCAGGTGTAGCCACTCAAGAGGGCTCAGATTTGTATGGGAACTGTGTACGTATCCCACGCAACCGTGCCGATGGTTGAAAACTCTCGAAGTCCACGTGCGTGCACGTGAGCGCGCAATAACCTGTTTTTTTGGGGTAATTGCCTTCAATTTTTTACTCTTGTAAAATACGTTTTCGGGGGCTCTGTAGGACCATTCTTTAAGCTTTTTGAGTGGTTTTTCGTGGTTTTTCCTTCATTCCTAACCCATTCGCTATTGTTTCTGGAATAAAACCATTTTTTGAAAACCGGCCGGGTTATGGTGAACAAACATTACAAAACTAGCCGGGGCTGGACGGGTTAAGCTAGTAGTCATGTTGTGGATGATGCTACCATCCAGCATGAGCCACAGCGCCCCATCAGTCAGGTTAGCTATTATTCTACTGGGATCCGGAGTGGAGCAACAACTCCAGAACTAGGTAATACTGTATTTAAGCAGTCTCCCACTATTACCACAGGGCCTGCCACCATGCCTCCACAGTCAGCTTTTAAACCTATATGTACGGCCCCTTCATTTTCACAGGGCTATGTTAATGCCGCTATGGCCAGTACATTTGTTTCAAGTTATGCTAGTAATCCCCAGTATCCTCCTTCTTCCCCCCATGTGTCGTGGGCCACACCCCACTATTTCACTGCCACTCATACGGTGGGTGCCCAGCACAATTTTTTTTTTTTTTTTTTTTTTTTTCTATATTCCAACTACTCCCTCTCGGGCATAGGCTGAGAGCCTGTACATTCCACCGCTCAACACGGTGAAGCCCGTGAGGTCTTGTTCCAGTCTGGGGAGTGAGACATGTGAAGCAACCACCATGGCTCGAAGCAGCTCCATCTCTGAAGCGGCCGGTTGCTTCGCCCAAGTGCTTCACCGTCTCACCCTCCAGACTCAGACCCTCACTCTCAGAACGCCACCTATTGAGCAGTGAACTCACTAGGCATTGTCCCCCTGTAACATATTTTGAATATGGGAATATTCATACAGTGTTATTTAATCAGGGAACAATGAGGGTACTTTTTTGACGTATCGGTGGGCTTTGTGGTAATGCACTGATACTAGGTACATCACAAATTCAATCCCAATAATATCTTCCCATTGACATATCGGGATTTGAACCCGGGTCCATTGGATTACCAATCCAGTGGCATGACCACTCCACCACACCTCCCCTATGTTCCCCCTTTCGCCCAGTTTCCTCCTATAACCCCGATAGGGTCGAGAAGGAGGTCAGAGGTTGAGCTCCAGCTTAAGAGATTAGAGATGGAAGAGAGGATTAAGTTGAGGGAGATGTAGATACGTCGAGAGATAGAGGAGAAGAAAATACAGGCAGAGAGAAACAGGGAGATAGATTTGGAGAAGACGAAGTTGGAAACTAGTGGTTAAAGACGACAGGGGAATAATGCTGGGCATACATCAAAGGAGGAGGCAGAAGAGGTGCTGTTGTCTCGACGGCTGAAACTCGTGCCGGCCTATGATGAACTTAAGGTCACAGAGTGGTTCTTACATTTTAACCCTTTCACGCACATATGACGCAGAGGTTGCCAGATAGCAATAAGAAATAGAGTTCTCTCACTCTTATAATTACCTCTCCAAAATTAGTTTTCTGCCCACAGCTAACTCAAAGACAACTGCAGAGGTTGAAGTAACTAAACTAAATGTTTATAAATACCCCTGATGGTAACAAAGGCTTTAAAGTATCCCTAAAAGGCTCAAAATCGCGTCATATGTCGGAGAGGGTTAAGAAGAAGGCCCACGAGTATCAGTGGCCGAGGCAACGCTGGGCAGTGTTGGTGTCCAATGTATTAAAAGGCAAAGCTCTTGATACATTTGATCGCCTACAAGTGCAGGAGTTAGAGTATGATGTACTTAACCCTTTCACGCATTTATGACGCAGAGGTTGCCAGATTAGCAATAATAAATAGAGTTCTCTCACTCTTATAATTACCTCTCCAAAATTAGTTTTCTGCCCACAGCTAACTCAAAGACAACTGCAGAGGTTGAAGTAACTGAACTAAAGGTTTCTAAATACCCCTGATGGTAACAAAGGCTTTAAATTACCCCCAATAGGCTCAAAAGTGCATCATATGTTGGAGAGGGTTAAGGAGGCTGTGTTAAAACATACGAGCTTCGTCCGGAAGCTTACAGACTAGCATTCAGGAGGGCTCGGAAGCGGAACCGGCAGTGGGACTCGCATGTGGAATGTGCCAGGTACCTGCGCGATACTCTAGCTAAGTGGTTACACTCAGAAACAGCTGATACTTTTGAGGCGGCATGTGAGGTTTGGCTGATGGAGCAGTTTACCAGCATAGTCGAAACAGACATTGGGGCAAAATTAAAAGAAAAACGGTTTAAATCATTAAGGGAAGCAGCAGTTTGGGCCGATGACTTTGCACTAGCCCAGCATGGTAGTGGCAAGGGGAGCGTTTTTGGTGACAGTAGAGACCGACCTGTGCACCAGGCAGCCACAGTATCCGCTCACCCATCATCACCCAAAGTTACCACAAATAAGACAACATTATAACAAGGCTGATAACCAGCGAACATCTACGGAAGTGCGGTGTTACTTCTGCAAACTAGTGGGTCATATAAAACCTCAGTGTGCTAAGTGGAAGGCTACCCAGGGACCCAAGGCTGTCCAGTTGGTGGCGACACTAGGGGAGGTGCCTGTGAAAGGCGAGCCAGGTATGGGTGAGTCTGGGGAGCAGTGTAGGCCAGCGGTAAGCAGGGTTGTAAGCACTACGCCGCCCCAGATGGTATCACCACCTGAGCATAACCAGACTTCCCCTGATTGGTGTCGGCCATTTATACATGATGTATCAGTATGGATCAGGGAGCAGACGTACCCTGTCAAGGTGTTTAGGGATACTGGTGCGCAACAATCCATGCGTCGCAACCTGATGGGGACCTATTAGCTCGGGAGAGTTTGTAATATGCAGGGGAATCAACAGTGAGCAATGCTGTGATTTAGTCCCAGTGACCCTAGAGTGCCCACTTTTGACCGCCGAGGGTAAGATGGCCATGGTGGATACTTTGCCAGTTGAGGGGGTGGACTTTTTGCTCGGGACCGACTTGGCTGGGGATGTAGTTCTCCCGCCTCCTATAGTCGTCGCTGAGGCTGCTTTTGAGCCCCCTGCTGATGGTGGTTTGCAAGAAGATAACATGGACTTTATCTACCCTGTTTTAGAGTTTGTGCAGTGACACGATCAATGGGACAAGTGGTGCAACAGGGGGATGATTTAGTGGATGCGGGGGCCGACAGCCATGAGAGCGGGCCATCCCATGAAGCACTACTAGATGATACTGGCTCGGAGGCAGCTGTGGACTTGGCTGACCCCAGTGAGGCTACCGAGACTAGTAGAGGTGACCTAGTGTTAGACGAGGAGTCTGACATAGTGCCGCCGACTCAACCTTCTGATATTTTTGAGGTCAGTTGTAAGTGTTTGTATAATTTGCACATAGCACAAAAGGCTGCCTGCTTTCTTTCTCTCTCCCTTCCTTCCCTCGTGGAGAGATTTGCCGTCTGTGTGGTGCCGTACCAGATATTGCCACATTGTCATTCTGCTAGGAGTGTAATTCTTTAGTTTAATTATGTAGGTTGGCGGCGCTTGGAGCCCTCCCATCCTCACGCAAGCCCCAGGACTCCCTCGGCCGCACTAGCAGTGTCACTCGAGAGACAGACCCTATACTGAGCACACGTGCTGTGTAGTCTGTCCCAGGCTTTGCTTCCTTGTTTCCCTTAATACCGCATATATATATGTTGTTCCTTATTGTATAATAGCAGAGCAAGTCTGGAGTTATTTTGAGCATTAAATTTTGTCTTAACTTCATTAGTTTGCATTTAAGAATTTTCTGCATTTGTGTTAGATAAAATTACTGCAGCCTTTTTTTGGCATTCTAGATAAAAGCTTCACACTCTTTTCCCACTTCTTTTCCTTTATTCTACTGCACTGTGAATTATTATTGCATGTTTATATTATGTATTATTGGGGTAAATCTCTACAGTGGTTTGATGACTGGCTTGTTTTGGACCAACGTTTTGGACAGCCAGTATCAACCTGCTGAGATACCAACCCTTGTGTCTCATGTGTTAGGCTACTCCATAGGACTCTTCCCATGGTTTTTGTTTCGTATTATTCTTGGTTCCTGAACGACTGGGCATGATAAGAATTGTTCTGAGAGTCTAGCAGTATTAAGTTTTGGACCTTTTGCGCAGTTTAGAATAATCTTAGAAGTACTCCTGCAATACTACTAGCACTACCACCCGAGTCGGATAGGCCCCGACTCTGAGACAGTTGATAATTTTTGTGTCTCCTTTATTACTGCTTTAATAGAGCGAAGAGGAAGATAAACCCTTTTCATAGAGAACCTGCGTGTCTTGATGTTTGAGTCAGATATTAAGAGCGTGTCTGTTGCAGGGTTAGTGTAGTACGGTGGGCAGTGTTTTGTGCATGACTTACAGCATTGTTGTCTTTTTGCTATGGCGTTTCTCTTTGGACAGTGCTGTGGGCTAGGCTATTAGAGTATCTGCTTTCCTCGAACCTCCCCTCTTAACAGTGGCGACCTCAGGCCAGGATAGTGTGATAATATAGAGTTCTTGGTGGTGTGAAGTTAATTATATTTGGATTGACCTTTTTGCTTGATTGTTTAGTAATTTGCTTGCAGTGAAAGTCTACGGACATAATACTCTCATTTATTAACCCGTGTCCACAACTATTGCTAAGATGTCGCATGTTGATTACATTCCTGTTAATATCATGGGGAAGGAGGATGTTTGCAAGTTTATTAGAACCCAACCTAGTCAAGAAGATTTTGCTAGAAGGAGTTGTGATGAATTAAGACGTGTGTTGGAGGTGCATGGTTGGAGGCACAGTGGTCTGTCTAAGGGAGACTTAGTTCAAGAGGTGTGTAAGTTGGTTGCGCACCCTAGTGGTCCTCATGATGAAGCTAGTAGTCATGTTGTGGATGATGCTACCATCCAGCATGAGCCACAGCGCCCTATCAGTCAGGTTAGCTATTATTCTACTGGGGTCTGGAGTGGAGCAACAACTCCAGAACTAGGTAATACTGTATTTAAGCAGTCTCCCACTATTACCACAGGGCCTGCCACCATGCCTCCACAGTCAGCTTTTAAACCTATATGTACGGCCCCTTCATTTTCACAGGGCTATGTTTATGCCCCTATGGCCAGTACATTTGTTTCAAGTTATGCTAGTAATCCCCAGTATCCTCCTTCTTCCCCCCATGTGTCGTGGGCCACACCCCACTATTTCACTGCCACTCATACGGTGGGTGCCCAGCACAATGTTCCCCCTTTCGCCCAGTTTCCTCCTATTACCCCGATAGGGTCGAGAAAGAGTTCAGAGGTTGAGCTCGAGCTTAAGAGATTAGAGATGGAAGAGAGGATTAAGTTGAGGGAGATGGAGATAGGTCGAGAGATAGAGAAGATAATACAGGCAGAGAGAGACAGGGAGATAGATTTGGAGAAGACAAAGTTGGAAACTAGTGGGCAAAGACGACAGGGGAATAATGCTGGGCATACATCTAAGGAGGAGGCAGAAGAGGTGCTGTTGTCTCGACGGCTGAAACTCATGCCGGCCTTTAATGAACTTAGGGTCACAGAGTGGTTCTTACGTTTTGAGAAGAAGGCCCACGAGTATCAGTGGCCGAGGCAACGCTGGGCAGTGTTGGCGTCCAATGTAATAAAAGGCAAGGCTCTTGATACATACGATTGCCTACAAGTGCAGGAGTTAGAGTATGATGTACTTAACCCTTTCACACATTTATGACATAGAGGTTGCCAGATTAGCAATAAGAAATAGAGTTCTCTCACTCTTATAATTACCTCCAAAATTAGTTTTCTGCCCACAGCTAACTCAAAGACAACTGCAGAGGTTGAAGTAACTGAACTAAAGGTTTCTAAATACCCCTGATGGTAACAAAGGCTTTAATCCTTGTCTATCGGGGCCCGACTTAAGTCCGTATGGAGAAGAAAGGACTATGTGGCGGGGCCCGACTTGAATCTGTGTGCAATTTTGGCGCAATATTGGCTGAGAGAGAGACGAGCGATGGGAGGAGCATAGGTTGCCTCATGACCGCTCGCCACGGTTGCCGTGGGCCTACTGACATATACTACACATACATCCACCCTCCCTCCCTCGCTACACACGTAATTATGTAACGAAATGACCGTATTTTAGCGATTTTGCCCTTTCGGTTGCACGATCGTTGCAAGACAACCAGTGATCGTAGAAGGATGGTTCAGGTGTCATTGGAAAACTCAATTAACCCGTACAGCCCCAGCGACGCATCTGAGATGTATGTAACGCACAGCCCCAGAGACGCGCCTGATGCGTCACCCTAATTGCGCCGACCGTAACCTCAGGTGTAGCCACTCAAGAGGGCTCAGATTTGTATGGGAACTGTGTACGTATCCCACGCAACCGTGCCGATGGTTGAAAACTCTCAAAGTTTACGTGCGTGCGCGTGAGCGCGCAATAACCTGTTTTTTTGGGTAATTGCCTTCAATTTTTTACTCTTGTAAAATACGTTTTCGGGGGCTCTGTAGGACCATTCTTTAAGCTTTTTGAGCGGTTTTTCATGGTTTTTCCTTCATTCCTAACCCATTCGCTATTGTTTCTGGAATAAAACCATTTTTTGAAAACCGGCCGGGTTCTGGTGAACAAACATTACAAAACTAGCCGGGGCTCCACGGGTTAACGCCCTTTCAGGGATACATAATTGTATTACACTCTGGCTCTTGTTTATGCATGAAAAAGAGCACGGAAATAAGCTCGTTTAGGGTAAAACCATCCGCTTGGCAGGTAGTAGAATTTACCGACCTAGCCGCTCGTTGAGTGTAAAAGTATCCCCAATAGGCTCAAAAGTGCGTCATATGTCGGAGAGGGTTAAGAAGGCTGTGTTAAGAGCCTACGAGCTTCATCCGGAAGCTTACAGACTAGCATTCAGGGGGCTCGGAAGCGGCAGTGGGACTCGCATGTGGAATGTGCCAGGTACCTGCGCGACACTCTAGCTAAGTGGTTACACTCAGAAACAGCTGATACTTTTGAGGTGGCGTGTGAGGTTTAGCTGATGGAGCAGTTTACCAGCATAGTCAAAACAGACATTGGGGCAAAATTAAAAGAAAAACGGTTTAAATCATTAAGGGAAGCAGCAGTTTGGGCTGATGACTTTGCACTAGCCCAGTATGGTAGTGGCAAGGGGAGCGTTTTTGGTGACAGGAGAGACCGACCTGTGCACCAGGCAGCCACAGTATCCGCTCACCCATCATCACCCAAAGTTACCACAAATAAGACACAACATTATAACAAGGCTGATAACCAGCGAACATCTACGGAAGTGTGGTGTTACTTCTGCAAACTAGTGGGTCATATAAAACCTCAGTGTGCTAAGTGGAAGGCTACCCAGGGACCCAAGGCTATCCAGTTGGTGGCGACACTAGGGGAGGTGCCTGTGAAAGGCGAGCCAGGTATGGGTGAGTCTGGGGAGCAGTGTAGGACAGCGGAAAGTAGGGTTGTAAGCACTACGCTGCCCCAGATGGTATCACCACCTGAGCATAACTAGACTTCCCCTGATTGGTGTCAGCCATTTATACATGATGTATTAGTATGGATTGGGGAGCAGACATACCCTGTCAAGGTGTTTAGGGATACTGGTGCGCAACAATCCATGCGTCGCAACCTGACGGGGACCTATTAGCACGGGAGAGTTTGTAATATGCAGGGGAATCAACAGTGAGCAATGCTGTGATTTAGTTCCAGTGACCCTAGAGTGCCCACTTTTGACCGCCGAAGGTAAGATGGCCATGGTGGATACTTTGCCAGTTGAGTGGGTGGACTTTTTGCTCGGGACTGACTTGGCTGGGGATGTAGTTCTCCCGCCTCCTATAGTCGTCGCTGAGGCTGCTTTTGAGCCCCCTGCTGATGGTGGTTTGCAAGAAACTAACATAGACTTTATCTACCCTGTTTGTGCAGTGACACGATCAATGGCACAAGTGGTACAACAGGGGGATGATTTAGTGGATGCGGGGGCCGACAGCCATGAGAGCGGGCCATCCCATGATGCACAACTAGATGATACTGGCTCGGAGGCAGCTGTGGACTTGGCTGACCCCAGTGAGGCTACCGAGACTTGTAGAGGTGACCTAGTGTTAGACGAGGAGTCTGACATAGTGCCGCCGACTCAACCTTCTGATATTTTTGAGGTCAGAGGTCATGTCATGTCATATGTCAGGTAGTTGGAAAACCCAACCAAGGAATATCCACGGTACCTTTGATGCCTATACCTGCAGTTGAACCGACATTTACTTGTGTCATAATTGACATGGTTGGTCCCTTACCACCCACCAGTTCGGGATATAAATACTTGCTTACTTTGATGGATACTACCACTAGATACCCGGAGGCTATTCCGGGTAGCAGCATGAACGCGAAGATGAAAGACCATTATGACAAGCAAGCTAAATCTAGGGCGTTCAAGGTGGGCAACGAGGTTCTGGCACGGTTGCCAGTTCAGGGTCGACCCATGGCTGCTAAGTTTTGTGGTCAGTACCAGGTCATTAAGCAGATTGGTGAGGTTGACTATGTAATAGATACGCCCGACCGTTGCATAGCCTCCCAATTCTGCCCTATTAAAATATTAAAGCCTACCATAGACCGACTACATCTGGGCGTGTCGCTGATGGAGGTGATGCTGCGCAGGCAGGTGTAGCCGCAAGGAATGCGGGGGTGCGCATATCTGGTATCGGAGGGGATGCCTTAGTACTTATGAACTGTGGGAGTGACTGCACAGGTGGTAAAGATTGTCCCTCTCATGACTTGGCTGGAGGAGAAGGAGGGAGACTATTTAGATTTTAGAGGCTGCGGTCCCGGCTGAGTTGTGGGAGGGCAATGGGGATGTTGCTCTTCGAGACAAGTTGCAACCTCTTGTTCCTAAGCGCCAAGAGGAGTTGCTTACTAGGCTGTGGCAGTACTCCCGCATGTTTGGTGATTCTCCAGGCGTGACGTCAGGGGCGGTACCCGACATAGAGGTTGGAGACAGTACAACGCTCAAGTTGGCCCCCTACCGTATAAATGCTGCTCGGCAGGCTGTCTTAAAAGCAGAGCTGGACTACATATTGGAGAAGGGTCTGGTGAAGAAGGAATATAGTGAGTGGTCTTTGCCTGTGACTTTACAACCTAAACCGAATGGCAAGATTCGCTTTTGTGCTGATTTCAGGAGGGTCAATGCATTATCCCAGACAGACGCCTATCCATTACCCAGAGTTGATGACTCCATTGACCGCATTGGGGCTGCCACGTTTATCACTAAGGTGGAGTTAGTGAAAGGTTATTGGCAGGTTCCGTTGCCTGAGATAGCAAAGAAAATTGACCGTTCTGTGGTGGACTGGGCAGGTTATCAGTGTCAGGTGACGTTTTGCTGCCGGAACACAGTCTGGATGTGTGGCATGTTAAAGGCACTGATATTGTTATGGCTGATAGTTTTTCACGGGAGGGTATGTTGTAAGGAGAACCCTTGCCGGTCACTCAGTTTTGGTGTAGCCTCCTACTTTGGTTTGATTAGCATGTTTACGTCTGGTGCTTGTTGGTTGCCGTATGTAGCCCAGCGTAGGGTCGTAAAGTAGGAGTTGCTGTGTCTCTGTCTAGAAGAAAATATTTAAATACAAAAATATAAAAACTAGAAAAAAGACTGTAGTTGAGTATGTCTTGTAGTGTTATTGAAGAATAGGCAGTCTGTTGTTTCAAGATGCACCAACAGACTCCCCCTGGGTGTGAGGGTGTCACTTCCAACTGAACTATAGCCTATAGCTGCTTCAGTTGTAAGTGTTTGTATAATTTGCACGTAGCACAAAAGGCTGCCTGCTTTCTTTCTCTCTCCCTTCCTTCCCTCGTGGAGAGCTTTGCCGTCTGTGTGGCGCCCTACCTGACATTGCCACATTGTCATTCTGCTAGGAGTGTAATTCTTTAGTTTATAATTTTAGTCCTCGTGGGATTACTTCAGTTTATCATAAGTTACCCAATAATGTCTTATGTTTGTTTGATTACTCTTGTGTTATTAGCGAGAGCACAGGCACCTAGTTTAATTATGTAGGTTGGCGGCGCTTGGAGCCCTCCTTTTCCCACGCGAGCCCCAGGACTCCCTCGGCCGCACTAGCAGCATCACTCGAGAGAGACAGACCCTATACTGAGCACAAGTATTATGGAGTCTGTCCCAGGCTTTTCTTCCTTGTTTCCCTTAATACCGCTTATATTTATTTTGTTCCTTATTGTATAGTAGCAGAACAAGTCTGGAGTCATTTTGAGCATTAATGTTTTGTCTTAGCTTCATTAGTTTGCATTTAAGAGTTTTCTGTATTTGTGTTAGATAAAATTACTGCAGCCTTTTTTTGGCATTATAGATATAAGTTTCACACTCTTCTTCCATTTCTTTTCCTTTATTCTACTGCAATATGAATTATTATTGTATGTTTATATTATGTATTATTGGGGTTGATATCTACAACAGTTTCATGACTGGCTTGTTTGGACCAGCGTTTTGGACAGCCGGTATCAACCTGCTGAGATACCAACCCTTGTGTCTCATGTGTTAGGCTACTACTGCATTGGACTCTTCCCATGGGTTTTGTTTCGTATTATTCTTGGTTCCTGAGTGACTGGGCATGATATGAATTGTTCTGGGAGTCTAGCAGTATTAAGTTTTGGCACTTTTGCGCAGTTTAGAATAATCTTTGAAGTACTCTTGCAATACTACTAGCACTATCAACCCGAGTCGGATAGGCCCCGTCTCTGAGAGAGTAGATCATTTTTGTGTCTCCTTTATTACTACTTTAATAGAGCGAAGAGGAAGATAAACCCTTTTCATAGAGAACCTGCGTGTCTTGGTGTTTGAGTCAGATATTAAGAGCGTGTCTGTTGCAGGGTTAGTGTAGTAAGGTGGGCAGTGTTGGGTGCATGACATTTAGCATTGTTGTCTTTCTGCTACAGCGTTTCTCTTTGAACAATGCTGTGGGCTAGGCTATTAGAGCATCTGCTTTCCCCGAACCTCCCCTCGTAAAAATGTATATATGTACAGCTACCAACAAATGTTTGTGAGCTCATGCAATATACTTTATGTACCCATCTATTTATCTATTTATGCATCTACCCCTCCCTCCCTCCTAACACCCAAAGCTCTACTACATCCAATGGCCTCCCGGACTGTATACCTTCTTAGTACTAAGCCCAGAGAGGGTAGAAAGAACATCTTTAGAAGAGATTAGGATATTAGGCATAAGTAGAAGAGAGGGGGGTGGAGAGGGAGGAATAGCACCGGAATCATCCAAGGTGAGTGTCTAGCAAAAGTTTGAGCAAAGAATTCAGCTTTGTCAGAGGAAGATATGACGGCTCTGCCATCGGAGTAGAAAAGGGGAGGGAAAGACAAGGAAGATAAATTGTTGAAGAGGTTTTTGGCTTGGATAGCTCAGTCCATATATTTTTGATAAAAGAGTGTTTGGCGAGTCGAAGGACAGATTTAGGTTGATTCCGGCCAGAAAAATAGGAAGAATAAGATTCTTGAGTTTGAAGGCGTCGGTACCACTTGAATGCTTCCTCCTTATTTCGGTCAGCAGTAGAAGAAGCGTGAGTAAACCAAGATTTGTTTGCATTAGTATGAGAGAAAGAAATTTGAATGTATGCCTCCATGCCCCGTAGGATTACCTCGGTAATGCATTCAGCACTCTTCGAGGGTCCCCCGCCATGGAAGCAAAAATAATTCCATGGGAAATCAAAGAAGTACTGCCGGAGAGCCTCCCAGTCGGCAGCGCTAAAGTGTCACAAGCGCCGCCGGCTGGGAGGATCGGGTGACCATACTGGAGAGATAGGACAGGTGACAGAAATAAGTTTATGGTCGGAGGAGCCCAAAAGGAGAGAAAAAATCGACAGTAAAAGAAAAAGGGTTCAAAGCTAAAAACAAGTCTAAAATGTTGGGCCAATCTTCGAAGCGATCCGGGATACAAGTGGGTTGCTGAACCAACTGCTATAGGTCATTTAGGATGGAAAAGACGTAGTCTTGTTCACCAGGTTGGTCAGTAGTATGAGAGAAGAGCCATTGGTGGTGGTGAACGTTGAAATCTCCTAAGATGGAGATTTCTGAGAAAGAAGAAATGGATAGAATGTGTTCCATGAATTTGGGAAAGTCGGTAGAGCAATGGGAAAGACAGACCACCCATAACTATTTAGTATGAGAAATGACTGGATAGTTTGAGCCATAAAGTTGAGAAGTCAGAGGAGTTGAAATGGGGAACACGAGAACAAGTCTATTTGTTGTGCTCGTATGCACAACATCCGCCTTTGGCTTTGAAACTAGGATAGAGACAGTAGGAGGATACACAAAAGGGGCTGCTGGTAGATGCTTCAGACACCTGAGTTTCAGTGAGAACAAGAAGATCAGGTTTGTGGGAGGATAGATGGTGTTCGACAGAGGGAAAATTAGAGGAAAGGCCGTGAATGTTGCAAAGGTTAACATTAGGAGTAACAGGCTGAGGTCCAGAGAATTTTGAGGGGTCGTCAAGGGAAGGTTGGGAGGGTGTGGTGACATTTATGGTTCCCCTCCTGGGAACTCCGAGGCTGGGCTATTGTTCATCATTTTGTATATATCATTATGTAGTGGAAGAAGGAAGTGTGGTGTGCATGTTTAGTGTAGTGAAGTGGATAGGAGGAGAAGGTGTTTGTGAGAGCTAGTTGGAATATGCTCAGTGTAAGTGGCACAAATAAAATCAGTAAGAGAGGCCAAGCAAATGAAACAGGAGTTCCAGCGACTCCTTATCAAATGCCTACAGCCTCTCCTGGGTCTAGCCTTGTTCGATTGGTGCCTACAATCTCCTCCCTCTTCAATACTACACAACTCAACCCTTCATCTTCTCCCAGTATTCTTGGTGTATATTTTGCATCTGACTTTCCTAGGAAAGACCATATAACCACTTGTGTTAAAACAGCTTCCCACAGGTTTGGGGTGCTCAACCGTCTCGGTGGGTTCTACACCTCCACACAACTTCTTGCTCTGTATAAGGGCATAGTGTGCTTATGTATTGAGTATTGTTCGCATGTGTGGGGAGGTTCCACCCATACCCCACTTCTCGAAAGAGTAGAGTCAAAAGAATTTCGCCTCATCAACTAACTTTCTCTTACTAGTTACCTTCAAACTCGATCTACACGCCGCAATGTTGCATCTCTTTCTCTCTGTTATCGCTATTACAACAATCAGTATTCTACAGAGCTCTCTCAGTGCATACCCACTCCCTTGCGGCGAGTGTGAGGTACCCACCTATCAACACAGCCCCACTCCTATTCTGTCCAACTCTCCATCCTAAGAATTAGCTAATTTTCTAATTCTTGTACTCAATAAGTGAGCTCTGCAACTCTCTAACTCAATCAATCTTGCCTTCATCCTATGACTTAGACTGCTTTAAACTTCGTGCATCCTGACTCCGATGACCCTTGATATAATTTGGTTCTTTATCACTCCTTTGGCTTTGGGGGAGACACTCAATACACGCAACCTGCCTTTTGTCTCCTTCATCTATCTATCTATCTTTTGCCGGGGACACCCAACTCCTGCTGAGGGTGGCCATACACAAAACACAAAAAAGTGGACTTATTCCCCATGAGGGCAATCTGTGCTAGTTTATGAAGGACTTACAGGACTGAACACTCAACTTAGGGACCGTCCGACTCAGAGGTCTATTTTATGTATGTTTAACACATTTACTACAGTGGTGGGAGAGGTTGCAGGAGGAGGAAGTCAGGGAGGAGTACAGGAGAGCAGTGGAAAGACGACTAGGTGGGTTCGACCTGGAAGTTATGGAGGAAGTGGAGGAGATGAGCAAGGTGTTTAAGGATGTGATCTGTGCAGCATGTGAGGAGGTGTGTGGAGTGAGGAGAAGAGGGAGGGGAGTGAAAGGTACAGCATGGTGGACAGAAGAGGTAAGAATAGCTGTGGAAGAAAAGAAGAAAGCATATAGAGAGTGGTTGGGTAGTAGAGGGAATGAAGATTCCGAGAGGCAGAAACGAGCGAGGTACGTGGAGAGTAAGAGGGTGGTGAAGAGAGTAGTGAAGGAAAGTAAGAGAAGAGTAGATGAGGAATTTGGAAGGAATCTGAGTGTAAAATGGAGGGAGAGTAAGAAACTGTACTGGAAAGAAGTCAAGAAAGTTAGGGAAGGTAGCAAGGGAAACAGTAAGGGTGTGAAAGATAAGAATGGGAGAATGCTAGCCGAGAAGCAAGAGAGAGTCGAAAGATGGAGGGAGTACTTCAGTGAGTTGCTAAATGAAAGGAATGAAGAGCCAGCAAACATAGCTGGATATGGTATGGGAGGGAGAAGAAGAGAAGTAGTGGAGGAGGAGGTGGGGATCAGGAGGTCAGAAGTGTGGGAAGCCATGAAAAGAGTGAAGTTGGGGAAAGCACCAGGAACAGATGGAGTGTGTGGGGAAATGTTGAGGTATGGTGGTGAGATAGTGATAGAATGGGTATGGAAAATGTGCAAACTAGCATGGGAGAAGGGGAGTGCACCCGATGACTGGAAGACTGGCATAATAGTCCCCCTATATAAGGGCAAAGGGGAAAGAGGAGTGTGTGGTAACCAACGAGGAATATGTCTTCTAAGCGTAGTAGGGAAGGTATACAGTAGGGTAGTGATTGAGAGAGTGAGAGTGAGAACGGAGAAATGGATAGGCGACGAGCAGGGAGGTTTTAGGAAGGGAAGAGGATGTGTAGATCATATTTTTACCCTGAATTGTGTTGTGGAGAAGTATCTGGAGAAGAAACAAAAGGTGTATGTTGCCTTTATGGACTTAGAGAAGGCCTATGACAGAGTGGATAGAGAAGGTTTGTGGAAAGTACTTAGAATATACGGAGTAGAGGGCAAGTTGCTGAAAGCAGTGAAGAGCATGTATGAGGGTGCAAAGGCGGCAGTACGTGTGGAGAGTGAGCAGAGCGAGTTCTTTGACCTGAATGTTGGTTTGAAACAGGGGTGTGTGATGTCCCCGTGGTTGTTTACTGTATATATGGATGGAGTTATGAAAGAAATACTATCAAGAGCAGTGGATGTTGGTGTATCGCTGAAAAGGGAGGGAATTGAGTGGAAGCTACCTATACTGCTGTTTGCGGATGATACAGTTCTGATGAGTGATAATGAATGGGAGTTGCAGGGTCTGGTAAATGAGTTTGGAACAGTGTGCGAAAAACGGAATTTGAAGGTAAATATGGGGAAGAGCAAGGTTATGGTCTTCGAAAGGGGTGAAGTCACAGAGTGTGAGGTGAAGCTGAACGGTCAGGCTATGGAGATCGTCAACTCTTTTAAGTATCTGGGCAGTGTGTTGAGTAAAGATGGGACTATGGATGAAGAGGTGCGGGAGAGGGTACAACAGGGGAAGAGGGTTGTAGGAACGCTAAAAGCAGTAACAAGAAATAGGGTGGTCAGTATGGAAGTGAAGAAGTCCTTGCATGACAGTGTGGTAATCCCGACACTGACTTACGGAAGCGAAGCATGGACGTTGGTTGAGAGACTCAGACCAAGAGTGAGAGCAGTGGAAATGAATTACTTAAGGAGTGCGTGCGGAGTTACATGGAGGGATAGACAGACTAATGAGGAAGTAAGAAGGAGGTGTGGTGTGGAGGTAGATGTGCTGGAATGTGTGAAAAGGAACAACTTGAGATGGTTCGGCCATATGGAACGTATGGAAAGCGAGAGAATGACTAAGAGGGTGTACGAGAGCGAGGTGGAGGGACAGAGGGGGAGAGGTAGACCGAATATGAGGTGGAAGGATGGAGTGAGGAACTACATGAACGAAGGCGGTGCTGGTTGGGGGGAGGGGCGTCGACTGACTGGGGACAGAGGTGCATGGGGGCGGTTCGTTCGTGGCCACCCCTTCGGGGATCACGGCGTCAGGCAATAGATAGATAGATAGAACACATTTACTACAGTGGTGGGCGGCTAGTTCATCCACCAACCTGCTTCACCCTTAGGTAAGCAGTAAGGATTTATTTAAGCTTGCCCCCCCTAGTTGGGTTGCCGACCAAGGCTGACGAATCCCATACACCTAGATTTGTATAAAGTGGTCTCCCCTAGATGGGTTGCCGACCAAGGCCGACGAGTTTCAAACATACACATAGAAAACAAATATATATACTGTACAGTATATAGATGGATGTAAGTAGTAAAATACATCACTCTCTCTCTCTCTCCCTCGTATTGAATCCAGTTTCACCCTCTATTTAATTCCTGTTATCCATTCTCTTCCTTCCCCCCTAACCCACGTACATATGAGAGTTACATAGAGTTACATAGATACACAGACTACACAGACCTTGCGGTCCCTACTAGGTAGTCCGGACTTAATTCTAAACTAGAATTTGCTACAAAGTGGAAGGCAAGGATTGCAAAGAAGAAGGCTCTCTCCCCACCCACATCACCCTCCGACCGTTGGTCGGCATGAAATTAAGTTGGGGAAAGAAGTCACCTAGCAGAATGAGAAAAAACAAAACAAAATATACTGGGAAATTTATAGTGAAGAACGAAGATGCGAAATATTATATACTACTGAGAGAGAGAGAGAGAGAGAGAGAGAGAGAGAGAGAGAGAGAGAGAGAGAGAGAGAGAGAGAGAGAGAGAGATACATCGATTTACTGACCACACCGATCTTACGATCCAATCGAAGTTAAAGGTTCAACACATGACCACGATTATTCCCCAATTATCGAATACTGGATATCACTCTGATCATGTAATGGACCCAACTTCACTATGAATAGCGTAATGTTTTTGTGAGAGGAAAACATAAATTATGGGGTTCAAATCTCAAAGGGCTGACCTCGCAACTTACTTGTTCCTGAACCTATATAAATAATCTTAATTAATTAATGTCAATCCCAACACCAAACACCATCAAATGAAATTAATATAAGCATGTGATCCTCCCGGGATTAGAACCTGGGATACGACATACAGAACTTCAACACTCTGTCCATTACACAAGAAGTGCTTTTGTTGGGTAAATAGTATGGAGCTACTCAGTGGTAGAGTGGTTCTCAAATATCTCAACCAGTAGATCCCTTCAACGGGAAATTGTTGTCTGGCAGCCTCAACTGTTAAGATCTATACGAATTAAACTCCCAAACATAATTTGCATTTTATTTTCATTGCATTTTATTTGCTATGAAATGCAAACAAATACAGATCAATGTAAAGGTAATCATAAACCATAAGCCCTTGACAAAAATAGAAAGTAGAGTACATGACTAGTACAATTAATTACGGCACCAAAATGGCATCTAAGCAAAAATATGGCTGATTTCCCTTAAAACATGATCTCTAGAGAGTAGGGAGAGGAAAGGAACATTTAGAAAGGCACTAGAGAAAATTAAATGGGGGGAGAAATTACATGAATAAATAAAATGGATTATCAATCCTGAGAAAAGGAGACGACGGTGAGCAGTTAGCCCTACCCTGTAGATTTTAAGACGTTCATGCCATTAGTTGGCGATTTGAAAGATTTTGTATTTGATTTGATTTGATTTATTTTATTTTTTGTCCTTCATGGTGAGTCTGGGGATGCGTTTAGATTAGCTTGAAGGGATTCTTGACGGTAGACATTCAGTTTGAAAGGTGTGGAGTTTGTCGTAGCTTCGAGGGGGTGTAAGGAAAAACAATGATGGAAGCCAAATTATACCCGAATTGCTTTGACAGGGAAATTTTCAGGAACCGTCAAAACTTTGTCATTCAGAGAAACATTAATGGGGCGCTCCAAGAATATCAGATTTTAACAGGATAGCGCCCTCAAATCCTATCTGGTGCGAAGGAAGCGTAAAATTTGAACCTCCCTGGTTCACTCCAATAGTTTGGATATTATAAGAAGTTCCCCTTATCAGTGTGGCGACGATAAAATATTTCAACTCAGTTGTTTAGAGATTGGTAGACATTTTGTTTAATTCAGGAGTCGACAATTTCCGTGCAAGCAATAGTGAGCCTGCAATATAGGAGACATAGGCCATCGGCCAGATAAGAACATTTAAATGACAAATGTACACATTCATCTAAAATTCTAAAGGATGGGGCGTTTTTTGTAGTTATTATTGTTAATATCTTAAAGGGGGTGTAGGAAGAAAACAAATGATGTAAACCAAAATATGGTCTCGAAATATTTTGAAAGGGAATTGAGATGACGGGGTTGAACAGCCACCCCCAAACCAAAGCAAGAATAGCAGTCATCCAAGACAACAGGAAAACTAGGAGAAGACAGAAGCAGGAGAAGACAAGAAGAAATGAGACCCAACCAACTTCTCAGGCTTTAATTCCGGCCCCCCGAATACACGAGTCTACCTCTTTTTCCGGAACTACCCATGCTCTAAATCCCGGAGAAATAGGACAGTCTGTCCGGACAAGGAGTTCGAGCCCTGACCACTCATAGGGGCCCCAGCTCCTCCAATGGCAGAGACAGGAACCACCGCCCGAGGCATATCATCAGCTCCAGCCCAATTTACGTACAATGAAGAAATGTTTATGGAAGTTAAGCACCAAGAACCCTTCCAATATAGAAATAAGTGGGACCCTAAGTACCCCTCCTATAGTACCTTCCCGGAAGACTGGGAATGAAACAAATGCAGTGTCAAATAAGAAACTTGTGGCCGGCAGAATAAGAAAAGCGAGATACCACGATGGATAGAAATAATCCATTACATCACCACAAGGCCCTCTAAAAATAGGGGATCAAGATCACGAGATTAAGAATCTCCATGTGTACCAATAAATAACCCCCATGTATTTTTAGATTAAGTATTACCTTCACCATAGCCAAAACAACGATATCCACATGACCCTATGAACTCGAAAGACACCAAATTGAACACTAAAAGGAACCCAAATATAGCCTGACTTTAACTGAAGGAAATTAAGCAAATACAATTGCCTCCTTCGTCTGGTTACGCCGGAAGGACAAACATTGGTATTACCGCTTCACCAGACGTCCAGTCCGGAACCCCTTCACCTGTACCTGGGAGAGAGGTAGTTCCCCTTGACGCCCAGCCCTGCAGTACTACAAGAGGTAGTTCCCCCTGAAGGGGGTATCCCACTGTGCGATTTTTCGATGGCGAACGCCCAGCGACAGAGGGCGACATGATTTTTTTGTATATGTTCCAAAAATAGCCATATTCGCTCTAACATTCTCAAATTGTCGCCAAAATCGCACAACGGTCGCCCTAGCGTCGCCCAGATTCACCCAGATTCGCTGTTAAATTTTAAGCATACTCAAAAAACGGCGGCGAACTGAACATTTTGGCGAATGTTGGCGAATGTTCGCCCTTTGTCTCACTTCATTCTCCCTTGGTCGCACTATAGTCGCACATTTCGCACCAATTCACCCTGATTCGCCAATTTGCAAATTCCAATTATTGGCAACGCTGCTTTTTGAACGAATAGGTGACAGTAGCGCGCCAGTAGCGCAAATGCAGCGAATGTGTCCGAATGTGTCGACGAATTTTTGCCAATGCCATACGAATGACATGCGGCATGTGGCGAACTGAGGTGATTGGTGGGTTTTTATGTGACTGTTGATGTGTCTCTCCCTATAGTCTGTTTCTTTTCAACTGACAGTAAAAAATGCATAGTTCCCATCAGGATTTCTCAGTTATTTTGAAGATTTTGTAGTTGTTGTTGTTGTTGCTGTTCCCCAAGCTGCCTGGCCGAACAGCCCCAAGGCCCCAAGCAAGGCCAAGGCCATAACCGAGCGCCCCCACAGAACCCTCCCCGCCTACCACGATAAAGCCTGGGTGACCGAAGCCACTCCATGGCGGGGAGCTGAGGAGGGCGCGGAAACGCCCGGGAAACCAAAGCCCCACCCAGGGCCCTGTGCCCCTGAGCAATTATGAAGAGAAAGTTGAGGGGCAAAGGAAAAATGTGACATTTTGGCTTCCAATCTTGGTAGATTGGGAGGTCGATCCACGGAAGAGACGCCGCCACTCGAGATCTAGGAAGTATATAAGTAAAAGGAACAGTCAGAGTAAGCTAAGGGTATGGTAGAGATCGCTCAGTTCTCACGCTGATAGACCAGCCCATCACCATATGACTAGAACCCAATCCTCTCAGTATCAGCTAGGAAAGGCCCTAGAAAGCCGCCTTTGGCGGGGGGATAGCTCCCCTATTTCAACCCCTTTCGGGGTTGGGCACCCGCCCTTTTTGTAGTGAAATGTGGTGCTAATTATATAAACTTGGACTTAACCCCTTCACCCCCATAACTTTCGTTCTGGCATTCTGACATTTTTCTATCAAATAATGTACAAATTTAGCTTGCTCTCAAAAAAAAACATATATATGTTGGCTCGCTACTGCTCACCAGGAAAATATTGAAACCTGGATGGGGGTAAACGTCTTAAAACAGTAGGCTGAACGGGGCCGAACGTATACAAGGCAAAGAGAGAGGGAGAGAAATAGAAAAAAAAAAAAAACAAGGAGAGAGGGAGAGAAAGAGAAAACTAAAAGGCGAGGTGAGCTCAATTGTTAAGCCTTAACGCAAACATTGAGCCCACCTCGCTGTTTTTTGTTTTCTCTTTCTCTCCCTCTCTCCTCGTTTTTTTTTTTTTTTTTTCTATTTTCTCCCTCTCTCTTTGCCTTGTATCCGTTCGGCCCCGTTCAGCCTACTGTTTTAAGACGTTTACCCCCATCCAGGTTTCAATATTTTCCTGGTGAGCGGTAGCGAGCCAACATATATATATATATATATTTTTTTTTTAGAGCAAGCTAAATGTGTAAATATTTCGATAGAAAAATATCTCAAGCGAAGCCGGATTTCTCCATATAAAGCTGGTTCGCTATCGCTTGCCAGGAAGATATCGATACTTGGATGGGGATAAACGTCTTAAAACAGTAGGCTGAACTGGGCCGAACGGATACAAGGCAAAGAGAGAGGGAGAGAAATAGACAAAAATAAATAAATGAGGAGAGAGGGAGAGAAAGAGAAAACAAAAAATAGCGAGGTGGGCTCAATGTTTGCGTTACGGCTTAAAAATTGAGCCCACCTCGCCTTTTTTAGTTTTCTCTTTCTCTCCCTATCTCCTCGTTTTTTGTTTGTTTTCTATTTCTCTCCCTCTCTCTTTGCCTTGTATCCGTTCGGACCCGTTCAGCCTACTGTTTTAAGACGTTTACCCCCATCCAGGTTTCAATATTTTCCTGGTGAGCGGTAGCGAGCCAACATATATATATATATATTTGTTTTGAGAGCAAGCTAAATTTGTACATTTTTCGATAAAAACATGTCTCCGGCGAAGCCGGATTTCTCCATACAGTGCTGGCTGGCTATCGCTTGCCAGGAAGATATCGATACTTGGATACTTGGATACTTATCGAAAAATAAATCCATAATTGCATCTTGAGTGGGAATACACCTATTCCATAGATGTGCAGACACTCAGACATACCCACACAATTATATTTACATTTTGATTCGAGGGCATATGTTTTTGTAATAGACCTTATGTAAACGAGATTGTGAACTTCGAACGAAAATATAAAACAAAGTTAATGTTCTCTATGGGACTGTTAATTGTTCAGAATAATTCGTCAGTATCATTGTTGTTCTCCCAAGTATTGTTAAGATATTCCGGGATAAGGCTTGTACACATTGATCCGTAGATACACACACACACACACACAATCAATGTCCAGCTTTTCCAAATTTCGCCTTTTCACACACACACACTCACTACAGCACACATACATGCATAGTTGCACACACACTCTACAACACACACACACACACAGAATGTCCAGCTTTTCCACATTTCGCCTTTTCACACACACAAACACACACACACACACTACAACACACACACACACATGGCATTCGCCATATTCGCCATAAGTTGCACTACCTCCGCGGTTTTATCTCATTACATCGTCCAACATTCGAAAGTCAATCTCTGTGCATCCGCCATTTTTGCCCTTTGTCTCACTTCATCCGCCCTTAATCGCCCTCAATTGTCGCACAACATTCGTCATTATCGCCAAAGATTGCGCCATAATCATCCTTTGGTCTTACTTCCGTCGCACTTCATTCGAGGAAATTCGTCTTTTTAGCTTACATTCGATTTCATTCGCTTCTGAAAAACCCATATTCGTCGCGATTTTTGGGACATAGGCAAAAAACACGGCCGGTCGCACGGCGGTCGCCATCGAAAAATCGCACAGTGGGATACCCCCTTGACGTCCAGCCCTGCAGAACCACGAGACTACGTCGACCAGATTCTCGCTCACGGCTCCCTCCACCCCTACCCTAAGTGTCTCTGAGTATATTAAGTTGTGGCTATTAGTTGTGAAGGTAAGGTAAAATATGTGAATATTCCCTTTATAATTAACTCTAGATCTGTGCCCATGATCTATCTTAAATCTTTGCTAACCGTGTGAAACATTAAATTTAGATCCGTACAAGTGATTTATAAGTACGAGATATTGCCTTGTTAATCTGTGTTAACTCGTCATAAACTTAAATTAACCACACACTTCATCTTCATATTTTACAAGTGGTACTTAGCCAGAATATTCGCAGATGTTCCTATATTGTGTCCATCTAGTCTGTGTGTAACGAAGTTGAAGTCAGAGTGTATAACGTGAACTAATTCCCTTCTTAAACCTTCTATTTACCTAAAACCTACGCCCAATTTTAAGATTCTTTTATCTACTTAATTACTACCCAGAGAGCTTTACCATATTACCCCCCTTTTATTTTGAAAGTCAAGACCCCTTTCGTTGAATTAGTATTTATTAATTTCCAAGTTCTATTCTATTAATTCTTGTGAATAATCTGATAATATACGTTATACGGATCTTAGAATTCTTTCCACACGTATCTAGGAATCCCGTTCGAATATTCCTATGTCTATATAGCCTACGTTTGGCCATTAACTTATCTTCGATTAATTGATTTAGTAATTATTTATTATAATCATTTCAAGGTTATATTATAACGCTACTATAGTTCTGCGTTTTAATATAGGAATTTGTTAATTTATTCAGAGCTCCTTTCATGCCAAGTTTTGGAAGTTAATTAGTACAACTTGGTCGAGTACGCCATTTCATATAGCTATTCTATTTTAAGCTATTTTATTCGCGCTACTTATATCTGCGCCCCTAAATTACTCAGTTAATTTATTCCAATCTTATTATTTCGGATTGTCCATTTTCCTCCCGTCACATTAATTCTTAGTGCATCAGAATTCCTCCATTCGTGTGATTGATTTCATCTCTGATCAAACTATTTTTCGTGTCGAATTAGAGAGATTATTCATATTTATTCTTAGAGGGTCAACTTATAATTTAGTTTGTCCCCCCTTTTAGATTTAAATTATCCATCTAGCTTGAACCTTTAAACTAACATCGCATTAATTCATATTACTATTTTCAGTGACCGCAGTACCTTCTAGCTATACCTCCACAAGCAGTACGTTTTTCATCATCATTCTGAGAACCATCTGACCACCACACCTCTCAGTCACTATGACCAACAAAATTCAAGGGACTGTGAAGTGGTACAACTACAAGAAGGGGTACGGATTTATCATCAGAAATGACAACCAAGAGGATATATTCGTACACCACACAGGGATATCAAGAAAGAACACCAGGCCATCACTAGATACCGAAGAGGTTGTCGAATTCACCATCAAAAGAGGAAGAAAAGGTCCAGAAGCACAAGAAGTAACAGGCCCAGGAGGATCGGAAACCAGAGGATCTCCCCATGCTGTAGAAAGAACACCAAGGAGAGCTGAAGACAATTCTATGCAGGCAAAAATTTATGCGTGCATAGAAACAGCTAAGGCAATTGCTGGCTCAAACAAACATCATTTGAGCCATATAATTCCTTTAATCCTACAACACAATAACTTACCAGCCATAAAAAACCCCGCAAGAAGCTCTACAACCACCCAAACATCCAAACAGCAAAATCCAGCAGAAGAAGGACCTCATGGTGGAAGATGAAGAAGATGAGTCAATAGACCTGGCTAAATGTGCTGAACAAGACGATCTGGAAGAGGATGATGAGGAGTATGAAGAAGATGAGGAAGAGGATGAGGAGGAGTATGAAGAAGATGAGGAAGGTGAAGATTTTTTTTTTTTAGACCAAACTCAAAAGAATACCACTTCCCCTCCTCCAGTTCTGACACCTCAAGTTGTGAAGGTGTCATCTGCTCCAGTTCCGACACCTCCAGCTGTGAAGGTGAAAACTGCCAGTGATACAACCGTCATATACAGATACATATACATATACAGGACATATACAGATACAGAATTTACTTCAGATTTCGAAAAATTAACACCTGCTAAGATGAAGCAAAAATACCCTGAAACATACATAGAATTTGAATGAGACATAGAATTTGATAGATCAAAATTTTTGTTTTTCTGTAATAATCTTACAAATTAGTTAGCCTTAAAAACTAGTCTGTAATACTCTTACAAATTAGTTAGCCTTAAAAACTAGTAAATACCAACTCACTTAAGCCCAAAATTAACAATCTTTACTTAGCTGCTTTGTAACATTTATTAGTTAATACATAGCAAGGTGGTCTGCCCGTTAACTTTCACTCTTACACTTTACTCCTTTTTCCACCTTTCTCCTTCCTTCCCCTCTTCCTTTCCTTCCCTTAGACCCACCTAAGGGTAAAAAAAAAAAGAAAAAAAAAAGAAAAAAATCCTTTATCTGTGCGCGGCCTAACCTCCCCCCCCCCCCCCCCCCACGCCACACACTCACCCCGCGCAGTGAACAATACGTTCCACTGTTTTGCGTAGTATTTCAGAATGCTTCACGTTAGACACTTGACTCCCATAGATATTATTATCAAGGTGTTTAGTTTATTTATATATGTATCTGTATCCTATGCATATTTTGTCTTCCTTGATTGTCATATGATTAATTCTCGTACTCCATTTGAGATTAAGATTAACAACTCTCTCCACTATAGTTATTACTTGCTCCCTGTTTCATATAACAGTCGAGTTTAGTGTATCTATAACCTATTTATGTTTGTCAATAAAGAAAGAGTGTAAATTACCTCGTATGTTTATTGTGTTTATTGTTGCCCGATTGAGTTTACTATTATCATATGCACTGTGCTCGATGTGTTCCTGTCGAGGAATATTCCAAATCTAAATATCCTAAATTCGGATTGATTATAGATAATACTGAAGCCTGTTGGATTACAACCCGGCATAACAGGAATATCTGGGAAACCAGCCAAGAATACTGCCAGGCGAACGTCCAAACTTTGACATACTGAGCATTATTAATTTGATTACCCAAGAATATAGGATTATACCTGGATAGACCCTTAACACTATCTGGTCTGACATCTTGGGGGTTATCATTGGTTAGTTATTATGGAGGCTTTTTCTTGTTTTTGCCAATTTCGAGTAGTGGATAGTAGTTTGACCCATAGGCTAAGAAAAACGCCTTCCTAGACTTCCTTCAAACTGAATAAATGGACACCCAGTCCCCTTTCAAGCTAGTTTTGTACTTTTTGCAATTGAAAAATGTCCCGGCCGAGTTATTTAAGTTACAAGATCAGTAGTCGATTTAACCCTTTGATTCCTAGAGATGCATAGGCCTACAAATATGTTATTAATAGCCAGAATATAATGACGAAACGCGTCCTTGTATTCTGAAGGGGATAACCTTTTCTATACCAGTGACGTCATTTAAACTTTACTCTAGCTATATTTGGACGATTTTGTGCAGTTTATGGTAGATCTGTGGTAGTGGAAAAGGTTAACGCTCGAAGCCTTTTAATTGCTGGAGGCTCTTTATAAATTGATTAAAATCATCTAACAGTAGCCATAGTATAGTTAATATGACAGCACTGGTACTGAAAGGATTAAGAAACTCAACATGCTGCTGAAATACTTAACCTGTCGGCTGCATGGCCCTTGTAGTATACACCATACCCCTGTGCATAGGTATTTTGATCCATTCCTCACTAAAATTGTGAATTTACCATAAATATAATTAATACTTATCCATATGAGCCTATTTTATGTTTAATATGGAGATAGTAACCTGTAACAACAATAAAACAAGTGGGAATATTGTTTGGATGGTCAAAATCGCGAATTATTACCGAGCGGTTCATTCATCAATTGTGAGCCAGCCGGCCGTACACCCTCTCCTCTCGAGGGCTACAGCAGTACTGAGCTACTCCACCACACTCTCCCAGAGTCTCCCATACGTAACACACATTTCAACACCATGGAACCGGCCTGGAGATGGTGACACAAAAATATACCAATGAATAAGGGAATAGCAGGGAAAATAGGTGATAATTGAAGGGGGGGGGGGACTTTGACACATGTGAAGGAGTGATTGGAGGTATGGAGGGGAATTATCTCACTTAAACACCATCTTTTTTTTTGTAAGTGCCACTGGGGTGTTTTAAGTTTTTTTTTTTTAGGCCTAGGAGAGTCTCCCCGCAGTCGCCCAGTAAAACCTCTTAAGAGTCTCCCCGTAGCTGCCGGGTTAAGGGGAGACTGACCGTTTGTTTGGTCTATTAATTCATTTATTCACATATTTTTGTAGTTTCCTCCCTAGACCTCCATCAAGCTTAAAAAAAAACACCTCCTAGACCCCCCTTCAAGATAAATTTGTACATTTTTCGTTAGAAAAATGTTCCGGCCAGAGGCCAGTTCTTCTTAAAATTGCAGGCTCGCTATCGCTCGCCAGGAAAAAATCGACACCTAAATGGCACGAAAGGTCTTAAAATTTACAACGAAATGGGGCGAAAGGTGTTAAACTCGCCAAACTAATATGCCGAACATCTTATAATCTCAAAGCTAGTGGGGCTAAACATTAGGGAGAAGGGGGTCCACCAATGTTGTAGACCTGCACCCAATACTGCCCACCGCACTAAACCAACCCTGCAACAGACACGCTCTTAATATCTGACTCAACACTAAGACACGCAGGTTCTCTAGGATTTTTTTTTTAACTTCCTCTTTGCTCTATTAAAGCAGAAACACAAGGAGACACAAAAATATCTATTGTCCCCGAGTCTAGTACATAGTGCGTGTAGTATGCTAGAGAACTTCTAAGGTTATTCTAAACTGCACCTAAATGATAAACCAGAACCCTGTCAGACTCCCAGACACTTCCTAGTATGCACAATCGCTTAGGAATTAGGAATAATATAAAGCAGAAACATGGGGGAAGTCTGAAGCCCTATCCTAAGACATGAAACACAATAGTTGGCATTCCAGTAGGTTGGGATAGGCTACCCTTGAGCATACCTCCAAACCACTGTGAATGCCACCTTCAATAATAAAGGATAAATACATGTAATAATAATATGCAATGCAGTTAAACAATGGAAGAAAAGTGCACGAAAACAGTGAAGAAGCCTATAAACTAAGATTGCCAAAGAAGAAATGAATGCAATGATTAATACTAAACTAAATATGTTGAAACAAACATATATGCTCAATATGACTCCAGCCCCTGCTATACTTCAATCAAACAATGAACAAAAAGAAATATGCGGTATTTAAAGGGAAAATTAAGAAGCAAGCCAACAACTTCAGGCAATGATGCTGCTACAGCGAGAGGCGAGACAGGAGTGAGCTCCTGCAGCGGCGAGAGTCGAGCTAGGGCCCCGCGTGGCAAGGAAGGGCTCCAGGCGTCGCAAGAATATGTAATTATCTCAGGCAACCGGTGCTCTCATTAACAATAAAAGTAATCAAATGAATATGTCATCATTGTGTGAACTTATGATAAACTGCATTAATTACACAAGGCTAAATAAACTAATTAATTTATAGAGCTAGCCCAACGGCAACACAGACTCCAGGTGCCGTCCTGCTAGCCACGAGAACAGAAAGACAGAGGGATAGCGAGCTACCTAGCCTCTATCAAGGCCCCTCCACAACAGGCCTTGCAAACTATAACTCACTCACAAATGATAGTATAGGCTACAAACTCATTTGGGAGTGACAATATATATATATATATATATATATACTGTATATATATAATAAAACGTCACACCAAATAGTCACACCCACACATATCCGAGGACCTGTCATACAGATGTCCATATGTTGACAGTCAGGGGGAAAGATTAATGGCAGACTCCGAGAATATAGGATTACGTGTATTATTCCACCTGTGGACCATTTTAACCACGAGACCACTTCAATCACTCGATCTCAAGCAGTGGACTGTTTCAACCAGTAAATATCAACCAGTAGAGCATATCATCAAGTCGATCTCAACCAGTAAATCAATTCAACCATTACACCATTTCAACCATTAAAATAATTTCAACCAGTATTATCATCCTGTAATGTTCGACCAGTGCCAATCCAACTAGTATAACATTATAACAAGTAGACTATTTCAACCAATGCACCATTTCAACCAGTTTATTATTTAAACCAGGAAGCCATTTTAACTGTTACACAATTTCAACCATTCGATCATAATAATCAACCGATAGATTCAACTCTGTGCCAACTCAACCATGGACCATTATATACAGTAGATTTAAGTTGGTAGCTCATTGAGGTTATTTGTTTTCCCATGTTTGTGTTTGTTCTATGTGTATGAAGGAGACAAAAGGCAGGTTGCCTTTAACAAGTATCTCCCCCAGAGTCAATAGAGTGACAGAGAGTCAAATTCAAGGGACGTTGAGGTCAAATTGCCTGAACACACATATTTTATGTCATAGGATGAAGGGAAAATTAATTGAGTAGTGGGGCTGATAACTGGAATAATCGTTAATTTCTGGAAACAAGCACCAAAATTGGCACACATACTCCTTGGGGATTGCTCTTTTGATAAAACCCGTTAGCCACCTAAAAATTAAAGATGGCGGCTATTTTTCAAGATGGCCACCATTGAATATACAGAAACATTGCATTTCGCAATAAAATCGCAAAGACTTGTCCTATTTGAATGATCTTGGTGTCAAATCATAAATTTTTCACTATGTAGAATCCGAATTTGGAACTATGGACTTACTCACTAGCTTCCTTATACCATAATATCAGTCCCGGAATCATAATTTGGGTAAAAAGTGCCCATATCATAGGCACCATCAGTCCGATATATTATTGGATGTACATGTAGGCAGTAGGCCTATACTTGTTTGTCACTTATTGTCTTGCTGCCTGGATGAGTATACTACAACGCTTCTGAACCTCGCATCTGCAGCTGCACAGTGCCGTGCAGGTCAGACCAAAGCAGTAGCATTTGCATCGACCGCAGCATCAGCAGGAGAGGGTTTCTTCTTGGTGAAGAAGGCGGGCCGGACATTGGTGAAGGAGTCTGGAAGTTCTGGAACTGTCTTCACTTTCTCCTCTCCGAACTTCAGCTGTCCACGCTCTTCACCTTTATCTTCTTTGGTTGGGTGCTGGAAAACAGAGACGCTGGTTCCATGGAAAGAAGTGGTCGCTGTCGTTGCAGTGGGATTGTGGTCTATGTTGTCCATGGCTGATGTGGTGAACAGCCCTTTTCGCAGAACTGGTGGACAGACCACCCCATTCTCCACGTACTTGCTGACTGTTACATCTCCCAGCTGTGCAGATATCTGTAGCACCCTGTCGTATGAAATGCTGATGCCATGCTCGTTAAGCATTTCCACCAACTTTCTCTTTCTGGTCTTTGTGTAGACGGACATCCCCATGTAAACAGGGAATGGGGTCTCTCTGTCTTTGGAGTGTCTGTGAGTTGCTGCTCCTTCTTTGTACCTTGCGTAGCAGTTGTACTGAAGCAGCTGAGCAATTGCTAGATCTGTCTTTGATGCGCCAAACATCAGTTGAGATTTGATGTCCGCTCCGTGTTCAAGCATGGCCACAAACTGAAGAAGAGTGAGTGGAATGGCCTGCTCGATGCACCCCTCATGGAAGGTTCCATCAAATGTGGACTTGTGGTCCAGCATATGTCTTCGCAAGATGTTAGCTGCTTTGCCAAGGATAATAGCTTCACTATAATAGTCAGAGGCTTCTGACAAGACAAAGCCCACATCTTTTTTGAAAGCCAGAAGAACATCCCTTCCCTGCTTGTGCACTTCCAACTCAGGTATTTCTGACAGCAGTTTTTCCTTCAGTCTTGTGGAGTTGACAGCAGGTGCCTCAACACCCAGCTGTTCCAGGTGCTGGGCATACAGGTGAACTATGTCTGCAAGTCGGAAGACTGCAGGACCCTCGCCAGATCTTGTGGTCTCCACTAGATATGTGACTAGCTCTGAGAATGCCTGTGGGTGGGCATCCTCTTCAGGTGCACGTTCCTGTTCCAGTCTCTTGGTGGCTCTGAGGTACGTCCTCTCTCTATTGTACAGGTCTGTCAAGTATGCAAAATGGTATTTGAGCTCCTGTGCAATAGCATCTCCACCGCTGGGTCTTGCAAGAAGTTTTCCGTCATTTAAAGTTTGGGCACATTCATTAAGTCTGTTATTGAGATTCATCGTCATAACTTGTCTGAGTTCAGAGGATGGGGCTTCTTTGTCACATATGAAACACGTTTGGCCTTCAAGGCTGGTTCTACGCAGCTTGGTCTGGCATTCTACTGGCTGAGCACTCTCTGCTCTTCTTTTTCTGGCTCTCTCCAGTTTCGTGTTGTTAAACATAAGGCGACAACTTTGGTGACACTGCGCCTTGTTCCTCCTCAGAGTTTCTTCAATGCCACCACCATCATCAAGTCTGGCTGGATCCAGAACAATAGGCATCTCATTAATTGCGTGAAAGAGGGGAATAGTAGTCGCAATCATAGTGTAGCCATCATGTTCTTGTGGTTGTTGTGCACGTGGTGACTTGAGCTCTTCACTCTTCTTCTTCTGGCAAAGACAACACTTGCTCCAGTCAGTCCGGAATTTAGACGGTCCTGGATCTGTATTTGCCATCTTGGTGAATACAGTATGATAATTATCTGTAACACAGATATAATAGATAACAGATAATCACAGTATATAACAGATAATCACAGTATGATATAACACAGTATGTTATATGATAACAGATATAACAGATAATCACAGTATGATAATTATCTGTATTCAGTGAATCAAGGCCGAGGGGTTATCCTTTTACCACCTTGATCACAATCATGCACAATAAGGTATGGGATACGACTAGGTTCGGGAATAAAAGTATATGACGTACACCTAGCCCGATCGTTCATCCAGTATCATTTAAGTCCCGTGCGATCTGTACACCATCCAGGTAACTTACATGCAAAGCAATGTAAAGCCCCGTTACCCTTGGCTCGGCTCTCCCGCGCTGGCACACCCTGTCAATTCAGGCGCGGCTATCTAACTAAACATCTATGTTAAACAACATGTAATCTACAGTAGCTAACTGATGCGGGGCTTATTAGACAGCATTTGGGACACTAAACTAATTATTTAGCTACACTAAACTAATTATTCAGCTGATACTGAACCCCATGCTGAGTTTCACAGCAGTGGTGCCACCAGTGTACCCTGGCTGTGCGTTGACATCCGCTCTGTTGAGCTACTACTATACACCTTCCGCTGCAAGTCTCTCAACGTCCCCCACCCCCACCGCATCGTGTCATGTCCAGTTTGGAAGCCTTGTACAGGAAGATGCTACACATACTAAACCTCTAACACTACTACGATATACACTACCATGCATTTTAGCCGAGTCAGACGTAACATGAACCTCTAATTTAGCAGAATATTAGGATTGTGGGACTGATATTATGGTACAAGGACGCTAGTGAGTAAGTCCATGGTTCCAAATTCGGATTCTACATAGTGAAAAATGTATGATTTGACACCAAGATTATTCAAATAGGACAAGTCTTTGCGATTTTATTGCGAAATGCAATATTTCTGTATATTCAATGGCGGCCATCTTGAAAAATGGCCGCCATCTTGAATTTTTAGGTGGCTAACGGGTTTTATCAAAAGAGCAATCCCCAAGGAGTATGTGTGCCAAATTTGGTGCTTGTTTCCGGAAATGAACGATTCTCCTGAAATTTGCAGTTATCTGCTCCACTAGAGGGAGAGAGTTCCAGAGTTCACTAGTCGAGTAGAAGAAATAATGAGAACAATAGCCAATTCTTGGATTGGAGAATTGGACAGAATAGGATGGGACTGTGTTGAAAGGCGGGTGCCTCACACTCGCCACATGGTATGCACTGAGAGAGCTCTGAAGAACACAGATTGTTATAATAGTGATACAAGATTGAAAGATATGCAACATTGCGGTGTGTAGAAAGAGACTGTAGGGAAATAGTAAGAGGTAGTGAGTTGATTAGGCGAAATTCTCTTGATCTTGACTCTACTCTTTCAAGAAGTGTGGTAGGGTGGGACCTCCCCACACATGTGAACAATACTCGGTACATGGGTTCTCTGCTGTTCCTTTATTAGACCGAGAGCCAGTCCCATTAGATGTCACCCCATCTAGCCCAGAAAGTTTAACCCCTTAAAAATAATTAGAACATCTAAGTTATTACCCCCAAATTGTCAGCCTACCCCCAGTCGTCGGGTTTGGACCGCAGACACCCCTGAATAGACTCCCCCAATCAAGTTAAATTCACCCCATATAGCCCATGGACCAAAATATGTGAAGATGAAGTAGGATGGATGTACATTACATAACGGGGAAAACTGGCAGAATTCCTTGACGAGAAGTGGTTGTCAGACCACCCCAAAAGTTACCCCTAGATGTGTTGATTTCACCCCATCTAGCCCATGGACCAAACTGTGGCACAAGGAAGTAGTATATGCCTGTACATGACAACATTGAAAAAAACTGACAAAATTCCTGGTCGGGAAAGGTTGTCAGACATCACCCCCCAAGCATTACCCCCAGGCGTGTTAATTTCACCCATACCGTCAGAGCGATGCTAAGCACCATCCATTAGTGAGATTCCTCCTCACACACTCTGTCTTATTATTGCACTAGGTTGCTGTCAGTTCTTAGATCCTTCACTGGAGATATGGATAGAAGCTGGATTGTAAAGCAACAACACACTGAGGTACATCAGCAGCAACCAGATTCATGCAGCCCTCGGTGGATTATTATGCATGTCCCTTCCAGCATATCATGCTTTTACAGGTTGTGATTATACTGCCTCCTTCAACAAAAAGGGTAAAGGAAGGCCACTGAAGCTACTACAGAATAACCATGACGCACAGTTAGCTTTCAGTCTGCTAGGGCATGAGACAGAAATCAGTGAGGACAGAAACATAAAAATAGAGAAGTTCGTGTGTAAGATGTATGGCAAAAAGAGGTTATCATCTGTCAATTAAACTCGTCTGTAGTTGTTCTTAGACAAGTACAAACCAAAGAGAGGAGAAGACAGAATTTCATTTGTAAAGAAGATGGATGGCAGTGCTTTACCACCATGTTCCAAAGTGCTACTGCAAAAAATCAAACGTGCACATCTTGTTGCGAGGCGGTGGCTATCATCAACAGAAAACCAGCAACCACCAATGTCACCACCAGAATGTGATTGGAAGGTGTCTGCTGATGGTTGTTACCAAGTGTTGTGGTTTGAGGGGGAGAATTCCCCAACTTTAGACACTGTTTGCTGTGAAGATGATCTGATCCAGGAGACTCATGGGGAAGGTAAGCAACAACATGTAGGCCTATGATCAGTAATGTTTGGTAGCAATCCATGTTCATACAGTATTGGTAATTATGTGTCTTGTATTTACTTCCAATGAGGTCTGGTTAATACCATTTTCCTTTAAGGATGTGTGAACACATTGTTAAGCATTTATCCTGCTTATTATAAATTTATAAAAGTACATTTGTACATTATTGGTTATTTTCCTAGACATTCAAAACTGCATTGCTGAATTCACCCTAAGTCTTAATTACATTTTTGTATTTAGTCAGTCTAAACTCAAAATGTTCAAAACAATTAAATTTAACAGCAATTTATCATTCCTCACAAAACTTTCTATAAGATCCTGTTAATTTAGACTACATGAGCTCCGGTGGTTCAGTGGTGAAGGCGCTGACGTGTGATTCTGCTGGTCAAGGGATCGATCCCAGCCGAGGCGGACATAATTTAATGGGTGTAGTTGTACATCATATCATGCTCCGCATGTTTGCACCCAGTTTGTGGGAAACCGCGATGACGTAGACAGACAATAACACACATAACATAGTCACTCCAATAGCTTCCTCCATCTCCAACATCCCTTCTCAACTATCTACACTCTCCTTGGAGGTTGGGACAGGGAATCCTACCTCCTGAGATTCCTCCCACTATGGATCAGTGATCCTCCCTGCCCCCTTTGGGGAATACAGGGGTGGCTACTGACTGACTGACTTACATTTACAAAAATATTGGCGTGAATTATACTGCATGTTTTCAGTGAATAGGTAAGATGTTTTATATGATTGCAAGTAATAACACTTATTGCAGATTCTGGTTTTTATTTTATTTTCACAGAAGTAGTGGATGACCGTGAAGGCGCCAATGGAGACATTGACAGCAACGAGGAAAGCAGTGACGATGACGAGTACTCAATTTTTTGTTCTATTCTATGTGAGTGAGGGAGACAAAAGGCAAACTGCCTGCAGCGAGTGCCTCCCCCAGATTTCAAAGAGTGACAGGGTCGAAATCAAGGGACGTTCGAGCTAAAATGCCTGGACACACAGAGTTTGAAACAATTTAAGTCATAGGAAGAGGGAGAGACTGATTCTGGGAGAGAGTTCCAGAGCTCAGCAGTTGAATAGAAGAAAGTCTGAGAATAGCATTTCACTCTTGGGTTGGAGAGTTGCACAGAGTAGGGGTGGGAGTGTGTTGCAAGGCGGGTACTACGTACCCTACGTAGAGGAGGTGGTATACACTGGGAAAGCTCCGAGGAACACTGATTATTGTAGTAGCGATAGAATAGTGAGAGAAGCAACATTGCAGCGAAGAGACAGAGATTGCAGAGAATTGGTGAGTGGACGGGAGTTAATGATACGAAAAGCTTTCCTTTCTACTTTATCTAGGAGTGCGGTGTGAGAGGATCCTTCCCACACATGTGAACAATACTGCATACAAGGACGCACTGTGCCCTTGTACAGAGCAAGTAGCTGAGCAGGGGTAAAGAACCCCTTGAGGTGGTTGAGCACACCGAGCTTCTGGGAGGTTGCCTTAACGAGACTGGTAATATGGTCTTTCCAAGTGAGAGCAGAAGAAAAAGAGACACCTAGAATGAAGGGTTGATTTTTGTATTGGAGGTTCCTGACGGGTAGTAAGGTGGATACATTGAGTTTTGGAAGCATTAAATGTAACAAGGTTTTCTCTACCCCAATTGGAAATAGTAGCTATATCAGAAGATAAGCATTTTATGGCTTCATTACGTTTACTTTTGAGGGACTGCTGGCTGGGGCGTTCTGGAAAACTAATTGAGTGGTGTAAAGTAGAGTTGTCTGTATATGAATGGATGGGACTAGATGTACAGTTGAGAAGATAATTTATGAAAATTAGAAAGCGAATAGGAGATAGGACAGAACCCTGAGGAACACCGGAGTTGATAGGATGAGGAATTGAGCGATGGCCATCCACAACCGCAGCTATGGAACGGCCGGAAAGGAAATTAGAGACAAAGGCACAGATGGAGGGACAGAAACCGAAGGAGGGCAGTTTGGAAATTAAAGATTTGTGCCAGACTCTATCGAAGGCCTTCGAAATGTCTAGTGCAACAGAAAAAGTCTCACCGAAGTCCCAAAAGTTGGATGACCAAGAGTTAGTAAGATATGAAAGCAGATCACCAGTAGAGCGACCCGTAAGGAAGCCATACTGGCGATCTGAGAGCAGATTATGAGAAGAGAAATGCTTAAGAAATTTGGAAGCAAGAATAGTTTCAAAAACTTTAGAGATACAAGAGATGAGAGCAATTGGACGATAATTGGAGGGTTGAGAGCGGTCACCCTTCTTTGGGACAGGTTGAATGAGAGTAAACTTCCAGCAAGAAGGAAAGACGTTAGAGGAGAGACAGAGACGAAAGAGTTTGCCTAGGCAGGGGGTCAGCACGGAAGCACAGTTTTTAAGTACAACAGGAGTAACACCGTCCGGACCGTATGCCTTCTTAGTATTAAGCCCAGAGAGGGTAGAAAGTACATCTTTAGAAGATATTATGATATTAGGCATAAGTAGGAGAGAGGGGGGTGGAGAGGGAGGAATAGCACCGGAATCATCCAAGGTAGAGTTTCTGGCAAAAGTTCGAGCAAAGAGTTCAGCTTTGTCAGAGGAAGAAGTGATGGTTGTGCCATCAGAGTGGAAAAGGGGAGGGAAAGACGAGGAAGAAAAGTTGTTGGAGAGGTTTTTGGCTAGATGCCACAAAGCTTGGGAAGAACTAGAGTTGGATAGTTCAGTGCATTTATTATTGATGAAAGAGTGCTTGGCAAGTCGAAGAACAGATTTGGCTTGATTCCGGGCAGAAACATAGGAAGAATGAGATTCTTGAGTTTTAAGACGTCGGTACCATTTGAATGCTTCCTGCTTGTTGAGGACAGCAGTAGAACAAGCGTGAGTAAACCAAGATTTTTTTGGATTAGACTGAGAGAAAGAAAATGGAATGTACGCTTCCATGCCCGAGAGGATTACCTCGGTGATGCGTTCAGCACTCTCCGAGGGTCCTCGGCCATGGAAGCAGAAGTAATTCCATGGGATATCAAAGAAGTACTGCCGGAGATAATGATACATAAATAGTAGTTGAAGATTTGTAGTAAATTAAAACTTCAGAAACCACTAAATAACATTTGGTGAAGGAAATTCATTACGTTTTAAAAACCCATATTATTTGCTGGTTGTTGGTCGTAAACCCCCTTTTGCATTAATATATTTTTGCAGATAATATTTACTTCAAAAATTAATTGTGTGATTATTTCTAATTTTTGTATTTAATACTTTAACTCACATTGACTACAAATTGAGCAAATTTATTTAGACTGGTCTCCCTAAATGCCATTTATCTGACAAAAATCGTTTGAGTGCTAAGCCACAAAAATATATATATTGTTTTTCTAAACCATACTTGACTTTGGATACTTGAAGAAGTGAGTCAGTGAGATGGACATAACATAACTATGTAAGTGACGAGATGGTGAACAGTGATTAGTTATTTCCTAAGAACTAACCATAAGGACAGACTACACTTTACAGATATTAACCTTTGCATTTATGTAATAAAAATAGTGCATTGGCATAACGTTTTTACATAACACTTACATTGTGTAATGTATAGGATACCAGAAGGAATTATCTTTGTATCTATTGGTCCGCAACTTTGAGTGCAATCAACACATCAACGGTAACTTCTTTTTTCTTCTTGAGTTTAAAGGCTGGAGGATCCATTTGACCGGACCCCTTTTCACCCTGGCGCGTAGACTATTTTACTGTCGGGTGAAACAGAGGCAAGGGGTGTGAGGAGACTTGCCCAAATATCTCCACCTGCCGAGAATCGAACTCGGAGCGGTAACTTTAAGGGGTGATCTGACAACCACTTCCCAGCAAGGAATTTTGTCAGTTTTTCCTTGTTTGTAATGTACAGCCATACTACTTCCATTTGACAAAGTTTGAACCCTGGGCTACACAGGGTGAAATCTACACGATTGGGGGGTCTTTTGTGGGGTCTGACACCCCCTTCCCGACCAGGATTTTTGTCAGTTTGTCCTTTCTTGCAATCTACAGCCATAGTGCTTCCTTTTGACAATGTTTGGTCCATGGGCTATATGGGGTGGAATTAACCAGACTGAGGGGTCTTTTCAGGGGGGTCTGGGGTCCCTCCCCGACCACTGGTGGTAGGCTGACACAGTTTTGGCTAGTGCCTTAGATGGTCTAAGTAACACTAACGGGTCAAACCTTCTGGGCTAAATGGGGTGACATCTTATGGGACAGGCTCCCGGACTATATACAGAGCAAGAAGCTGTGTGGGGATGAATAACCTACGGAGACGGTTGAGCTCACCCAATTTCAGGGAAGATGTTTTAGCAAAAATGGTAATATGATATTTCCAAGAAACTTTGGATTAAAAAGATACACCAAGAGAATTGAGAGAAAATATGTTGTTGAAGAGTAATTGATAGTCTTGTGGAGGATTGCGACGGGTAGATAGATAGAGAAATTGGGTCTTGGAGGCATTGAAAGCAACAAAATATTCTCTGCCCCATTTCGAAATAATTGATAGATCAGAAGATAGGTGCTCTATGGCCTTGTCACGTGAGTTTTGGAGTAATTGCATACTGGGTTGTTGTGAAAAAGTAGTTGAATAATGTAAGGCAGAGTCATCAGCATATGAGAGGATGGGACTAGAGGTACCGTTGAGATCGTTAATGAATATTAGAATGAAAACTGGAGACAGAACAGAACCCTGAGGAACACCGGAGTTGGTAGGTTGAGGAAGTGAGCGATGGTCATCCATAGCTGCAGCTATGGGACTGTCAGAAAGGAAATTAGAGACAAAGGCACACATAGAGGGACAGAAACCTAGAGAGGGTACTTTGGAAATTATAGATTCTATCGAAGGTTTTCGATATGTCTAGCACAATAAATAATGTCTCACTGATATCCCAAAAGGAGGATGACCAAGAGTTAGTGAGATAAACAAGGAGATCACCAGTAGAGCGACCCTTAAGAAAATCATACTGGTGAGTTGAGAGTTGGGAAGATAAATCCTTAAGAAATTTGTAATTAAGGATAGTTCCAAAAACTTAAGAGATGCAAGAAATGAGAGCAATTGGACGATAGTTGGAGGGTTAAAAGCGGTCATGCTTCTTTGGGACAGAATAAATGAGAGCAAACCTCCAGCATGAAGGGAAGACGTTAGCAGAAACGCAGAGGCGAAACAGTTTGCCTAGGCAGGGAGTCAGTACGGAAGATTTTTTTTTTTTTTTTTATTATACAGTAGGAGGAACATCATCCGGCCTTTACACCTCAGTATTAAGCCCAGAGAGGCACCCTTCGAAGAGATTATGATCTTAGGCATAAGTAAGTGTGAGGGGGGTGTATGAAGGAGACAAAATGCAAAGCTGCCTACAGCGAGTGTCCCCCCAAAAAAACAAAACAAACAAAAAAACAAACAAAAACATGAACCATGAAACAGAACCAAATTCAAGGTACGTTAGAGTCAAAATGTCCGGACTCACGGGACTTGAAGCAGTTTAATTTAGATTAAAGTAGGCTATCTTGGGTTTAATTAGCCTACAAATAAGCTCAATCTAAGAAAATTAGGAAAGTTAGGCTAAGGTAAGAAGGTTAAGTTAAATATGTCCAGCTTAATTTACGGGAGCAGGCCACTTCGCCTTATTACCATTTCGCCTTGGTCTCTTCGCCTCATGACAACAACCATTACAACCTTTTCGCCTTGTAACCACTACGCCTCACTACCACTTCGCCTCCCAACAACAATGCCTCAGCTCCAGTTCGCCTCACGCTTTCTTACCGCTTCACCTCTCTACTAATTTTACGCACAATTTGAACGATGTACATTAGTTTTTGATAGTTAGGTTAGGTTAGGTTAGGGAAGCTGAATCATGAGGCGAACTGGTGCTGAGGCGTCATTGACGCAAGGCGAAGTGGTAGTGAGGCGTAGTGGTGGCAAGGCGAACTGGTCGTGAGGCGTAATGGACATAGGCGAAGTGGTCATGAGGCGAAGTAATCGTGAGGCGGAGTGACTGGAAAGCTAAGTTACTGGGATATAATGTTAGGTTAAAATAGGCAAGGGTAGATTAAATTAGGCTCGGGAATGTTTAAGTAGGCTAGGTTAGATTAGGGCATGTAGGTTTACTTGGGTTATGCTTGTATAATTTAGGTTAGGTTATATTATCATTGCTTAGAATAGATTGAATAGATTATATTGACTAGAGTATTCATTATATTAATTTAGATGGATTATATTAGACAAGACAAGAAGAAAGCGTATAGAGAGTGGTTGGGTAGTAGAGAGAATGAAGATTTGGAGAGTCAGAAACGAGCGAGGTACGTGGAGAGAAAGAGAGTGGTGAAGAGAGTAGTAAAGGAAAGTAAGAGAAGAGTAGATGAGGAATTTGGAAGGAATCTGAGTGTAAAATGGAGGGAGTGTAAGAAACTGTTCTGGAAAGAAGTCAAGAAAGTTAGGGAAGGTAGCAAGGGAAACAGTAAGGGTGTGAAAGATAAGAATGGGAGAATGCTAGTCGAGAAGCAAGAGAGAGTCGAAAGATGGAGGGAGTACTTCAACGAGTTGCTAAATGTAAGGAATGAAGCGCCAGCAAACATAGTTGGATGGGGTATGGGAGAGAGAAGAAGAGAAGTAGTGAAGGAGGAGGTTCGGATCAGGAGGTCAGAAGTGTGGGAAGCCATGAAAAGAGTGAAGTTGGGGAAAGCACCAGGAACAGATGGAGTGAGTGGGGAAATGTTGAGGTATGGTGGTGAAATAGTAATCGAATGGGTATGCAAAATGTGCAAACTAGCATGGGAGAAGGGGAGTGCACCTGATGACTGGAAGGCAGGCGTAATAGTCCCCCTATAGAAGGGTAAAGGGGAAAGAGGAGTGTGTGGTAACCACCGAGGAGTATGTCTTATAAGCGTGGTAGGGAAGGTGTACAGTAGGGTAGTGATTGAGAGAGTGAGAGCGAGAACTGAAAAATGGATAGGTGACGAGCAGGGCGGTTTTAGGAAGGGAAGTGGATGTGTCGATCAGATTTTTACCCTGAATTGTGTTGTGGAGAAACAACAAAAGGTGTATGTTGCTTTTATGGATTTGGAGAAGGCCTATGACAGAGTGCATAGAGAAGGTATGTGGAAAGTACTTCGAATATACGGAGTAGATGGCAAGTTACTGAAAGCAGTGAAACGCAAGTATGAGGGTGCAAAGGCGGCAGTACGTGTGGAGAATGAGCAGAGCGAGTTCTTTGACCTGAATGTTGGGTTGAAACAGGGGTATGTGATGTCCCTGTGGTTGTTTACTGTATATATGGATGGAGTCATGAAAGAAATACAAGGAAGAGCAGTGGATGTTGGTGTGTCGCTGATAAGGGAGGGAAATGAGTGGAAGCTACCTGTACTGCTGTTTGCTGATGATACAGTTCTGATGAGCGATAATGAATGGGAGTTTTAGGGTCTGGTAAATGTGTTTGGAACAGTGTGCGAAAACGGAATCTGAAGGTAAATGCGGGGAAGAGCAAGGTTATGGTCTTCGAAAGGGGTGAAGCCACAGAGTGTGAGATGAAGTTGAACGGTCAGGCTATGGAGATTGTCAGCTCATTTAAGTATCTGGGCAGTGTGTTGAGTAAAGATGGGACTATGGATGAAGAAGTGAGGGAGAGGGTGCAACAGGGGAAGAGGGTTGTAGGAACGTTGAAAGCAGTGACAAGAAATAGGGTGGTCAGTATGGAAGTGAAGAAGTCCTTGCATGACAGTGTGGTAATCCCGACACTGACTTACGGAAGCGAAGCATGGACGTTCGGGAAGAGACTCAGACCAAGAGTGAGAGCGGTGGAAATGAGTTACTTGAGAAGTGCGTGCGGAGTTACATGGAGGGATAGACAGACGAATGAGGAAGTAAGAAAGAGGTGTGGTGTGGAGGTAGATGTGCTGGAAAGTGTGAAAAGGAACAACTTGAGATGGTTCGGCCATATGGAACGTATGGAAAGCGAGAGAATGACTAAGAGGGTGTACGAGAGCGAGGTGGAAGGACAGAGTGAGGAAGTATATGGATGAAGGCGGTGCTGGTTGGGAGGAGGGGCGTCGACTGACTGGAGACAGTGGTGCATGGGGGGCGGTTCGTTCGTGGCCACTCCTTAGGGGATCACGGCATCAGGCAATAGATAGATAGATAGATGTTAGATTATTGATTATAATATATTATACTATTCTAGGTTAGATTATATTACATTAGATTAAATGGGATTATATTATTGATTAAATTCAATCATATTATACAAGTTTGATTAAATTAGATTAGATTAGCTTAGAATATATTTGATTATTGATCACGCTATGTGTCACGCTATGTGTCTATATTAGATTGATCATATTAGGTTAAGTTGATAATATAAGGATATTTAGATTATATTAGATAGATTACATTTTGTTTAAATAAGTTAGGTGATACTTGTTTTAATGCAGAGTAACACAAATGAAAACACTCTTGACACAAGTAAAAACAAAAAAATCAATAACAAAACAAAAACAATATAAACACTGAGAGTTCCAGAATATGGAATGCACCAACACGATGGTGGTGTATGTGGCAGGTGGACTATTTTTATCACACCTAGATGGGGCAGGGCGTGTACTATACAACAAAAGTCGTATACTTCCTCCACTAATTTATATTTGGTTGTGTCTATTAATGTTAAATAAAAGCTAATCTAGAGCACTCATCATTTAATGTGGTGTATATTGCAAGGATGTATCTGTTATAATTGGATTTATATTATGCTATGGGCTGATTTGTGTAATACACCTTCATGGAGGTCAAAAGTCGTGTATGTTCTACCTACACGAATGTATAATTGGCTATCTCTATTAACACTATCTGGTCAGGGGGGGGGGGGGGGTCTCTTTGGAACTCCCCAGTTTCGCTCCATTAGTTTGGAGATTTTAAGACGTTGTACCCCATTAATTTAGCGATAATATGACGCTTCATCTCATTCAGGTGTCAATAATTATCTGGGCGAGCAATAGTGAGTGTGAAACTTAAGATAGATCGACCTTCAGTCGGGACATTATTCTATCGAAGAAAGTACTATTTGCATTTCATTGTGGGTATTTTTTAAGTTTGAAGGAAGTCTGGGAAAACGTGTTTTGTTACAACACCTGCATAACAACAAGCTGCACTCTAAAATTAATCATACTATATTCTTAGTATATATTTAACAACAGAGCGTGTATAAAATAATATGGGCAACTGTACATACGTGTTTAACCCTTTTACCAGAATTTTATAATTTGTTTCATAGTCTGGCTACCATTAGACGCTATTATTTAGCTTATTTTGTATCTCTACACTTAAAGGGGTAAATGCGGTTTCAATAAATCCTCTGAATGTAATCGGCTCTATTTAAACTGCATAAAGTAGTCTTAATTTTGCCTGAATCATCAAAGGTGAAAAGGCGTCATCTTTCCGAAGGGGTTAACAGTGTATGAGTAGCCTTAACTCTACCTGGTGCAGGGGGAGTCTTTGTGGATCTACCCTGTTTAACTCCAGATGATTGGAGATTTTATAACGTTTCTCCTCATTAGTTTGGCGATTATAAGACACTTCACGTCATTCAGGTATATATATTGTTCTGAGCGAGTGATAGCGATCTTACAATTTAGGAGAAGCTGGTCTTTGGCCAGGACATTATACTACCGAAAAATTTTGATATTTCTATTGAAGGGGGTCTAGGGGACGTTTTTTTTTATATATTTTGTTTTCTTTAGTTTGAAGGGGGTTTGGGAAGGGGCTTCTCTCAGTCAAGGGGGAAACTAATAATACATTGGTAAAACATGGATGGATCAATCAAAACCCTAAATAATAATATAACAAAATAACATGATAACCCCCGAGACGTTGTACCAGATAGTGTTAACTGGATGGTAAACAAAACACTCCCCCTAATTCTTTACCCAACATTTACATTTCGGAGGCGTGTTTGTATTGTTTAAGGGGAGATTTGCAAGTATCTATATTAATTGTTAATTTATTTATTGATATATAAATTATTTTTAGTTACCGCCCAAAACCGCCATCAAAGACAAATATGTAGGCTACATTTTTCGGTAGAAAAATGTCGCGTCCGAAGACCAGTTCCTCCTAAATTACAGGCACGCTATCGCTTCCCAGGGATAATCGACACCTACCTATGTTCACCTATGTGGAGTTCGCCACTCTTGCTAGTGGCACCGATGAGCGCACCGCCCTTCGTTGTTGTTTGAGAATTGGTGCAGCAGACTATTCGAAGGGGCGGAGTTTTCCCTTGTGAAGATGGGCTCGTCCGGCACTTTTTGTAGTTCGACATCGAGAGCTCTCTTGAAGCTGTCTAACGAGATGCCTCACATGTCTCTTACTCATCGCGGGAGTTTGTTGGTGTATGTACGTTTGGTACAAGACCCTCTGCGGTTTTCCACGTATATATTATTAAGTATCGTTCCCTTCTACGTTCCAACGAATACAGCCTTAGTGATTTTAAACGCTCCCAATAGTGTAACTGTTTTACCGAGTTCATATGTGAGGTGAAGTTCCTTTGTACACTTTCTAAGTCATTAATTTCACCTGCTTTGTATGGGGATGTTAATCCGTTACAGTTTTCTAGCCGCGGTAGCACCAGGGATTTGAAGTGTTATCATAGGCAATTCACCGCGAGTTTTAAATGTACGTAGAATCCAACCTGTTAGCCGTTTCGCAGCTGCAACTTTGACCTGGTTATGTTCTTTGAATTCCATATGTTCAGACATTATCACCCCAAGGTCTTTCACATTGTCTTTACGTTCTATTATGTGATTGGATTCTGTTATGTAACTTGAGTTCTCTTTAACGAAATCCTCATCTCCGTATCGTATCGTATTAATTGGAATTTTTCTTCATTAAACTGCATGTTATTTTCCCTGGTCCACTGGAACACCTTATTCATGTCCTCTTGCAGCCAGCCCGTGTCTTCCTGTTTCTTTACTATCATACTCAGTTTCGTGTCATCCGCAAAGGAGGATACTGTACTGTGTCTTGTGTTGGCATCTATGTCACTTATTAGAATGAGGAAAAGAAGCGGCGCTAGTACTGTTCCTTGGGGAACTAATCTTTTGACGGCTGAAGGCTCAGATGTTACTTGGCTTACTGCTACTGATTGTTTTCGGTTCACGAGGAAGTTGTATATCCACCTTCCCATTTTACCTGTTATCCCTTTTGCTTTAAGTTTGTGTGCAATAATACCATGATCACATTTATCAAATGCCTTAGCAAAATCGGTGTAAATGACATCCACGTTTTTCTTTTCTTCTAGGGATTTAAGAGTTCTGTTGTAATGTTCCAATAGTTGCGAGAGACATGATCTTCCTGCTCTGAACCCATGTTGACCAGTGTTGTGTAGTTAATTTTTTTCCATAAATGTTGAGATTTTGCCTCGCAGAACTCGCTCGAAAATGTTAATGATGTGGGAAGTCAGAGCTACTGGGCGATAGTTTTTTGGTAGTGCTTTAGTCCCTCCTTTATGCAAAGGGGCAATTATTGCGTTTTTCAAACTATCCGGTATTTCTCCAGTGTCTAGACTCTAGACTCCTTCTCCACATTATAGCCAGGGGTTTTGAGAGGTTTTCCTTACATTTCTTTATTAGGATCGAACTCCACGAGTCCGGGCCTGGTGCTGAGTGGGATGGCATGTTGGCGATGGCTTCTGCTATGTCTTGTGGTCCGAAATTAATATCCAGAATCTGGGGGGTTTCCGTGGGGGGATTATTCATGAAAAATTCATTTTGGTCTCTGATTGCTTTTGTTTCGTCAGGATTAGTGAAGGCTGTTTCATACTGTAGACGTAATAGTTCACTCATTTCCTTTTTGTCCCTGTGAATGACCCATTAGAGAGAAGGGGGGGGGGGGGGGGGTGAAAATACCCTTTAAGGGTTCATATTGAAACAGGATATTAATTTTTAACTCATATTTTTCAACATGTGGGAAGTGTACTGCCAACACTATATTAAACGATGATAACAAAAACAACGGGTGCTAATTTGTGACAAAGGACTAAATACCATTCAATTTCAGAAAGATAACAATTTATTTTTGCTGAACTCGTTGATGAAAGTGTAGGGGATTACCTAACTCTATTTGGTGCAGGGTGGGTCTATTTGGAGCCTTCCTGTTTTACTCCATTAGTTTGGAGACTTTAAGACGTTTCACCTCATTAGTTTAGCGATAAGAGATGCTTCAACCCATTAAGGTATTGATATTTCCTGGGCGAGCGATAGTGAGCCTGCAATCTTGGAGAAATGGACCTTCAGCCGGGTGATTAGTCTGCCAAAAAATTTACACATTTAGCTTGAAAAGGTTGTTGGGGACGGTTTTCAGTTTGAAGGATGTCTGAAGAAGCGTTCTTCCAGTCTAGGGAATAAGGAGTACAAATAAAATCAAGCAACAACAGGTCAAGCGACCTCTCAAGGCTGCTTGCCCTCCAAAACACTGATAGTCAAGTTTCCAAACAGTAGTTTAGAGTGGGTAAGGGAAATATGGAAAGGGAAGACTGCCTGGGACAAATGTCTGTGGAAAGATTAGGAGATGTTAGTAAGGGACAGTTGTTAGTAATATAATAGAGGAAAAACAAAATACTGTATTCATTTTCAAATGCAGTCAGTTGTGGATTTAAGGCAAGGTGTTTGTCTAGCCAAAGTTTAAAGTAATCAACGGTGCTGCAGTCTATGGCATCTCGAAGAAGCCCATTCCACAAATTGATAATTCGATTGCAGAAGAAATTCTTAGACTTGTGCGAGTTAAAAGATTTACCAATAATCTTGCAACCGTTTCCCCCGCGTGTAATTTGATTGGTCGATAGTGAAATATTTATTACAGTTCATATTGTCGATGCCTCTTAATCTGCGCTGGGTTAAAGGAAATATATTTAATTCTCTAAGACGCTCCTCGTATGGTTTGTTCTTTAGGCAAGGTATCATTTTGGTAACTACATTGAACTCGTTCTAGTTTGTCTATATCTTTTTCGTAGTAAGGGCACCAGGATTGAACACAATATTCCAGGAGAGGGCGGACTATGGAATTTTAAAGAGTTAAGATTACATCTTTGGATTTATGCTCAAATGACCTGCCTATAAAGCCAATTATTTTGTTTGCCTTCTTAACAACTTCTGAACATTGTTGACTCGGTTTTAGGTTACTCGATATTTTTACTCCCAAATCAGTTATCTGTCTACACTCTTAAGCTGAGTGTCATTCATTGAATAGTTTGCTTTCTCATTTCGGTTTCCAACATGGAGTACTTTACATTTATCCGTATTGAACATTTCTGCCAAATTTGAGCCCAGTAGGACAACTTATCTAGATTATGTTGCATATTTTCAACATGTTCATTTGAGAGTATGCTATTTGCAATTGTTGTATCATCAGCAAACTTTGAGATTGTACAGGTGAGACCCTCATCTATGTCGTTAAAGTAAATTAGGAAGAGAACTGACCCCATTACCGATCCCTGGGGTACCCCGCTACTTACGTTGATCCATTTGGATGCTTTACAGTTTATGACTACTCTTTGCATTCTGTCGCTGAGCCAATTTTCTATCAATTTCAACACACCATCTTGTATTCTATGCACTTTAAGTGTTATCAATAAACATTTGTGAGGAACTTTGTCAAAGGCCTTTTGAAAATCAAGGTATATAATATCTACAACTTTATTCTCATCATATAGGTAGAGGATATCTTGGAAGAAGTCTGAGAGGTTTGTTAAGCAGGAGCGTTTATTACAAAAACCGTGTTGAGTATCTTGTAAATATGAGCATTCTTTTTAGCAAGCAGACAGTCCGCAATGTCTTTATTCCACCACTTAGGCCTATTATTATGTACTGATATTCGGTGTTTTAATGGTATACAATCATGTACTGCATTCGAATAAAAGGAGGTGAAAAATCTGTATGATTGGTTTAGATCATCATTGTTAATCATAGAACTCCAGTCGATTTCCTTAAATTAAGTATTGCTATAAGTTTACGGAAGTTTGCTCTCCTGAAATTTGGGACCTTCTCTTTGTTGGTATTGAGTTCATTGCTATTGAATTTTAAATGGAAAGTGATCGTACATTACATTGGTCGAGAATGGCAATAATAGTATAACAAAATACTATAATAAATGCCTGAGATGTTGCACCAAATAGTGTTATGTTAGGTTTAATAACATGTTGTTGGAGTGAGCGAAATGCCTTATCTGGATAGCCTAAAAATCCCCTGTGCCGGCTCTGGTAAATAATACAATCCCCTCGACGTGTGTGGAAGCTGGGACACGAACAACCAGACAGGGACGTGGGGTGTAGGAATCGATACATGGTCAATAGTGGGGTTTATATATCTTTATTACCTTCAGTTTAGCCCTTTATATAGTGGAGCTGGGACACGGTCCACCGGACGGGGACGTGGGGTGAGGGAATAAATGTTGTCAATAGTGGGGTTTATAGAGCAATATTACCTTTATTTTGGCCCTTTACGTACGCTCGAATGCCATAGTATCTAGCCCACTCATATATAGTCGTGGACTTCACCTATTTCTATTGATGGAGGTATATCTCTGGAAACAAATGTATAAATATAATTATCTACAGTATACATCAACTACAACAATATATATAATATTTGTTAAGCAACTTTTCCCCTAAAATTAATCCAGAGAGTTATAATTGCCTAAAGAAAAACATAGGGGGTCCACTAATTCTTATGAGTGAGCTGGAGACTAAGGCATCCGAGTGTACTACACAAAGAGAATGGTCTACAATCGGTTTGTTAACCCTTTCAGCAACAATGACATATTTCATCTTATTTTGGCAAACGTTAGACGATATTATTCTTTAGCATATAATAAACCTCTAGGACTCCAAGGGGTAAATCAAATCTATGTAATAAACCTCTAGGACTCCAAGGGGTAAATCAAATCTATATAATAAACCTCTAGGACTCCAAGGGGTAAATCAAATCTATATAATAAACCTCTAGGACTCCAAGGGGTAAATCAAATCTATATAATAAACCTCTAGGACTCCAAGGGGTAAATCAAATCTATATATACCATCTAATTACCGTAGGACCATCTTAAGCTGTATAACTGTATAACTAAAAGTTATCCCGCATAAACGGTAGGAGAGGCATTATCGTATTGAAGGGGTTAATGAATGTTTATTGAATGGTGCGAAACGTTGTCAATAATGTGCTCCTCCTTAACCCTTCAGTACCGGTGACGTTTTTGTTATTTGAGTTCAGCTACAGTTAGGCGATTTTATAAAGTTCAGAAAGGATACATGGTAGACAGGTGAGATAGTCTGTAACCTGTTAATGGGTAAACGTCCTTCCTTAGCCGAATATAATCGCCTAATAGTTGCCAGCATATAATAAAAAGGACGTCACCTGAACTGAATGGGTTAATCGTCCACCAAGTCGCTTAGCCCAAACCTTAAAAGAACATAGGTCATCTTATCAGATGTCTCCAGAATCATCACTACGTGTAACATCAGGAGGCTGGGTTCATTATATAATTAAGGGGAGAGATTATTTTATTATTTGTTTTTGGATTTATAAATATATATCTTTAGTTTCCTCCCCAGACCTCTACGTGCTCTACAGAGAGAGGGTGGTATACGCTGAGAGAGCTCTGAGGAACACTGATTTTTGTAATAGCGGTAGAATAGTAGGAGAGATGCAACATTGCGGTAAAGAGAGAGAGACTGCAGATAATTGATGAGTGGACGTGAATTAATAAGACAGAAGGCTTCCCTTTCTATATGTCTAGAAGAGCTGTGTGAGAGGATCCTCCCCATACGTGTGAACAATACTCAATACATGGACACACTGTGCCCCTGTACAGATCAAGAAGCTGCACAGGGATAAAGAATCCATTGAGGCGGTTGAGCACATCCAGTTTCTGGGAAGCTGTTTTAGCAAGTTGTAATATGATCTTTCCAAGAGAGAGCAGGAGAAAAAGAGACACCGATAAAATTAAGAGAAAATGATGGGTTAATATGTATGTTGTTGAAGAGTAAGTCATAGTTTTCTGGAAGGGGGCGATGAGTATACAGATAGAGAAATTGAGTTTTGGAAGCATTGAAAGTAACAAGATTTTCTCTGCCCCAATTAGAGATAGTAGAGAGTTCAGAAGACAGGTGCTTTATGGCCTCCTTACATGGGTCTTGGATTTCCTGCTGTGAATGATGTTATGGAAGGCAAGTGGAATAGTGTAATGTAGAGTCGTCAGTATATTAGTAAATGGGGCTGGAGGTGCAGTTGAGAATGTCGTTAATGCATATTAGGAATATAATTGGAGATAGGACCGAACCCTGAGGAACACCGGAGTTGATAGGTTGAGGAAGTGAACGGTGGCCATCCACAACCGCAGCTATAGAATGACCGGAAAAGAAATTAGAGACAAAGGTACAGATGGAGGAATAGAAACCGAAGGAGGGAAGTTTGGAAATGAGGGATTTGTGCCAGACTCTATCGAAGGCCTTCGATATGTCTAGCGCAACAGAAAAAGGATATCTAGCGATATCCTAGCGACTTTTGAGTATGGATCTAGTAGTATTTTGTTGTTCGTTTTGGTAACCCTGGGACCATGCATGGCTGTGTTTTTGTGCTATAACCTGTTTTAAATAAATAGGGCAAAGCTCTTGAATAATAACCTCTATAACTCACAAACGACTGGAGGAATCGAGTTAGTATTTCTATTATTTGGGAAGGGTAAGCCAGTAAATAGGTTTGGAAACTTACAGCCCATTTGGTCTAACCCTTATTGAGTTACAGAGGTTAGGAGTTACGATGTCTGGCCTATCTACTTGGAACAAGGTATAGGAGGTTTACAGTCAGCTGTGAGAGGGTGTGGATGGCTAAGACAGATTCGGGTGAAGGTCAAACTGGTGTCATATACAGTATATAATAAAAGCTAATTTAACAGAGTATTGAAGCTGGACTGTGTGTAGCATTCAGTTCCTCCATGTTTTTCCCGGACTGGCCTTTGTATCGGCGCTGTATAACGAAGAAGATCGTGTGTGTGGTCATCCCCCCCCCCCTCCCATAAGGAAATATAATATATAGTTGTTTGCCATTTTATGGTAAGTATTTTATAAAATCAAAACACATGTCCTTTACGTGTCATATTAGCATGTTTTGAAGAGTGAAGAAAACAGGAAGTGAATTTGGGTGAGCCATGGTTTTTAAATCAGATTTAGGATAGCTTACAATGTATATCTCCCTGGTAGATATAACATAAAATTTCCTATATCCTCACAGACAACCATTACATTCAGGCTTTGACCAGAGTCTTTGAGCTATATATCTCTTACGTCGGAAGAGGAAATTGAAATTGAATATGGTTAGTAACATAAAGACAGAGTTGAGATTCAATATATTTCAATGTTTCGCCGTATATACTGTAGGTATGTCCCTGAAGATATGTTGAATAAACTATTAGCGTTGAATGAGGGCAAATCTCAGGCTACTGATAGTTTGAATTATGACTAATTCAACCTTCTGCTAACCTAACCTAATCCAGTCTATTCAATTCTAACTAATGATAACTTAACTAATTTCTGAATTACCCTACATTTACATTAATCTAACCAATCATTGTAACCTAACCTTTCTCTATCGTTACACTATCACCTAACTTTAACTTAATCAAATTACATTACTGTCTACCAAGGATCAATTTTTCTATGTTATATATATATATATATATATATATATATATATATATATATATATATATATATATATATATATATATATATATATATATATATATATATACATATATAAAGCTATGGTACATTTATGTAAGTTACACAACATCGTTCTCATCCTCATTACAACACCAAAAGGCCTTTGTAACAGTACCACTCTTTTATTATTGTTGTTTTTTGTATTATTCATTCAACTTTGTTCATTGGCATATAAATAGGTTGATTATAGTCCCTTCTCCTACAATTATCTTGGATAAATTATACCAACACGGCGGAAAGGGCTCTGTAATGTAATGACAAGACAGTTTCAACTCTCTCTGGAATCCACTTCAGATGTAGTTGTCAAAGATAGTATAGTCTACAACAAGATTCACCTCTTAGTGTCTCTCTGGGAGGAATGATATGTAACAGGTTTGGCCATCTGGCGGCAGGGTAGTACAATCACAACTCACTCACGTTGATATGCACCGAGTAAAACAGCAAAACCCCTATTGTGCTAGAAATCCCCTTACGCCATTTGTAGCTGCATACCGATGCTTATAATTAATTTAGTTGACATGCTTAGCACATTTTTGGGGGCTAAATCACCACATATAGTCATCTATTTATTGAAATATATTAATTTACATGAACGCTTTCGGTCAGGTAGGAAATGCATTTTTTTTACAATAACAATACGAACTAAACACGAACATTTTTATGTTACAGCGCCTTGTATGGCGACTTTGCTTCACCTGCTCGTTTTTACAAGCCTAAGTTGTTACCTGCAGCCATATACTGTAGGTGCAATAGCATTGATATTTCCACGTCCTTCAGTTGTAACCAAACCTGAGAGCTACCTGGGAGAGAGGTCTGACCGGTACGAAGCCAATGGTACTACTGAATATAATTCCTTGAACGTACTACTATATACAGTGGTATAGTCTTCGAATTGTTGCTAGGTATGTCAGGTAAACCAAAACCAGTATCTACAGTATATACAGATATTTAACAGTGTAAGGCGCTTTATTGCATACCAAAGATAATAGTTCTTCCCATGTACTTCAATAGAAGTGAGTGCTGCCTTAAGGTCAGGTTTTTGTTTTTTTCTGGTACCTTTCTCCCACTTTTTTTAACCCCATTATTTACGAAATTTTAAGACGTTTGCTCCAATAGCTTGGCGATTTTAAGACCTTTCGACTCATTATTTTATCAATATTAAGATCTTGTGTTCCATTTAGTTGTCATTATTTTCCTGATGAGCTATAGCGAGCCTGCTCTTTAGGAGGGATATATTTCTGCCGAAATATGTATAAATTTATCTCGAAGGGGGGTCTTGGGAGTGATTATTTACGTTTGATAAAAGTCTAGAGATTAACAAGGAATCAACGATGCTGTAGTCTATAACATCTCAAGGAAGCCTATTCCACAACTTCACAACTGGATTAAAAAATACATTCTTAGACTCGATGTGAATTTAAAGATTTATAATGATTTTGCAACCATTTCCCAATTTGATTGGTTAATTGTAAAGTACTTATTACAGTTCATGTTGTTGATGCCTTTGACGATTCCGAACACTTGAATTCGATCGCCTCTTAATCTGCGCTGGGTTGAAGGAAATCAATTTAATTATTTAAGATGCTCCGCCTATGGTTTGTTTCTTTGAGTAGGTATAATTTTGGTAGCTCTACTTTGAACTCATTCCAGTTTGTCAATATATTTTTGGTAGTAGGGGGGACCAGGATTGAACGCAATATTCCAGAAGAAGACAGACTAAGGAATTGTAAAGAGGCTTAAATCTTTGAAATTATACTCAAATTACATATGCCTATAAAGCCAATAATTTAGTTTTCCTTCTTACCAACTCCTTACATTGTTGATCCGGCTTTTAGGTTACTCGATATTGTTAATCCCAAATTTGTTTATTTGTCTACACTATTAAGCTGAGTGGGATTCATTGGATAGTTTGCTTTCTCATTTCGGATCCCCATATAGAATACTTAACATATATCTGCATTAACCCAAGACAGCCGAAGCTATGGCATTTCAAACGTCCCACCAGGCGAAGGTATTTTGATTAGTTCCTGACGAAAATCATAATATTTACCATATATATCATTATTACTTCTCCATATGCGCCTATTTTACCTTTAATATGAACACATGAACATTTGACCTCTACTGTACCAGAAGGTATTACTATAAATGTACCCTCCAGTACCAGGCATTGTAGTACCAGAAGAGAACGTTACCTAATAATATACACGTGGAAAATCGCAGAGGGTTTAGTACCAAACCTACATACTCCGATAGTCATGAAATTCAGTGATAGGAGAGGCTGGGAATGCGAAATCCCCCAGATGAATAACAGGGGTGCTATGGGCTCTCTGAGAGAGGGCTGGTTATCACACAGAGGCCCACGTCTCTTCAACAAACTCCCACGGCGAGTAAGAGACATGAGGGACATCTCGTTAGACAACTTCAAGAGAGCCCTAGATGTCGAACTGCAAAATGTGCCAGACGAGCCCATCCTCGCAAGGGAGCGAGCTGTCGCTTCAAACAGTCTACTGCACCAAATCACCACCCATAACGAGGGGCGTCGCGCTCCTTGGTGCCGCTAGAAGAGCGGCAAACACATCCAAAGGCATCCAAAGGTAAGGTGGCCAAAATGGCTTCATCAAGAGATAACACCTTCCCACCCCAAACATTGGAGGAGTACTGATCCAGCATGCCTGTGGGAGCTTAGATCCAAGCTGAGAAGTGTTGCCAATGTCTCAGAGCAGTGCGTACAAGTCATGGTACCAGATACCACTCGATACAGGCAGTTACAAGGACCGCATATTATGGACGATGGTACTGATGAGTGACTTTTTTATTGACGGCCAACGTCCGTCGCTGGTATAGTAAGGGGAGCAATAAAAGAAGTGGGAATAGCATTTGGGGGTTGAAAAAGACGTATTTTTGCCGCTCGGTCGCATCATGAGGCAAGAGCCCGGGCGGCGGATATCCTTACTCCCCGAGCTCTAGAGCGACACTGAGGGCTCTGAGTAGAAGTCTCTGTGTTGCAAGGATCTCTCGCTTCCTCTCCCATGTTGAAGAGATCGTGTGAGTGAAATTTGCGCGGAAAATTACCCGATGAAATCGGGAATAAGAGGAAAAATAGCAGATAATTGAGGAGGGGGGACAAGGGGAACATCAGAATTGTCCGTTTAAACTGGTAACTGGTATCAGTAAGGCCTTCTGTTGTATAAACTAATGCAGCACTGGTATTGAGGACATTACTCATCTGTTCTTCGCATTTGGAGTAATCTCCATTCTCATCTATTAGTTCTCATCCAATAGTTGGAGTAACTATTTTATTCTTTCTGATATAACTTCATAATAATTTCGGGTTTGTTTTACTTTGATTCACAACATGTAACTCTACAGTCTTTTTACTTTGCTTCTTGAACTGATTGGCTTTACATTGTAGATCTATGATTTTTTCTAATTCTTTGTAATTTTCCGAGGTTTTTAATCTATCATGAGTATTTTTCTTCGCAAGCAAAACAGTGTGCAATATCTTCGTTCCACCATTTAGGCTTATCGCCATGGGCGATAACACATGGTGTTTTCAATGGTATGCACTCTTACACTACCTTTAAGTAATTGTTAGTACAAAATAATCCATGATTTATTTACCGGTATGTCGTTATGGTTAATCAAAATGTTCCAATTAGTTTTTTCAAGTATTACTCTAAGCTTTCGAAAGTGTGATTTGTTTTAGTTTTTTTGTTTTTGTTAAATTGAGAGTTTCTCATTGCTGCTATTTAGGACATAATTATTATAATTAAGCTTTAAACTGAAAGTTATCTTACGATGTTCGCTATTACTGAATTAATTACCAAGTCGGCATAAAAATAATGTTCGGAATGCGAAGAAAGCACATCGCCCCACTTAGTCAGAGGTAAATTATATTCGCCATGAAATATGGTATCATGTATGTTACTAATGTCAGCAATTTTCTCATACATTTATCGGACAGTTTGCACTGATTCAGCTGGGGGTGTGTATATTAAAGCTAATATTAATTTTGTTCCCTGATGATTTTTCAAGAATACATAATATATTATGATCTGTTGATATTTTCAATTAGTGGTTTTGAGAATAAGACAGGGTAAAGAGTTTCTTTGATAAGAACAAATTTGATTAAACATTGCATGACCGGGAAGTGTGTATTCTTCTAAAAAGTCTCTGTTTTCCTTGTTTAACAAGATTCCGTAATACCCATTAGGGTCTATATCATAATTTTCTGAGAACTCAATTTCCTATAGATCTGAAAATGTATTAAGTATGCTACTGGCGCTTGCATGAAACACCTTTAGAGTATTAGCGCTAGATTTTATTGACTGCACAGTTTCCGAATTTCCGGTTCTAGTGAGAACTACACAACCCTGCCTGGCTGTCCACGGGCAATAATAATAGAATTACAAATATATTTGTTATTAACCCTTTGAGGAGTATGGTGCATTTTGATAGTCTACTGTAATCTGGCAAACATTGGAAGATTTTATTCAGCTTAGGAAGACATTGTGGTAGCTAGAGTTAATAGAGGTAGTTTTCACTCCTTTGATTCCTGGAGAACCTTCTCAATTTGCATACAATCGTCCAATGTTAACTTTATCAAAGTGTATATTGCGTCCTTAAATACTGAATGAGTTAACAGTGTATGGTGTAGAACTGATGAGAGAGAGAGAGAGAGAGAGAGAGAGAGAGAGAGACAACATTGCGGCATGTAGAGAGAGATTATAGGGAATTAGTAAGAGGAGGTGAATTGATGAGACAAAATGATTTTAACTCTACCCATTCGAGAAGTGCAGTATGGATGGAACCTTCCTACACATGCGAACAATACTCGATGTATGAGCGCACTGTGCGTTTGTACAAAGCAAGATGCTGTGCGAGGTAAATAACCCACGGGAACAGTTTAGCACACCTAATGTCTGGGAAGATGTGTGTATGTATATGAGTGTGTGGGTGTGCATGCCTGTGCATGCTAGCTTGTGTATGTGTGTATGTGTGCTTGTATGTACATGTGTGTGTTTGTGTATGTAAATGAGCAGGGTTGTTTCGGGAAAAAACACTTATTGGGCTGGTACTCTTACTTTTCTTTTACTCATTGTTTGTTTGGGGGTGGATGGAGGAGAGAGAGAGAGAGAGAGTTACATGGAGTTTCAATGAATAGTGCCATCGGAGTGGAAGAGAAAAGGAAAAGCAATGGAGAAGGTGATTTTAGGTAGTGGCAAAGTATGAGCATCACCAGAATTTGAGATTGAGGAAAAATATAGTGAAGAATATAAGCTTGTCAGAGGATGATGTTATAGCTACAGTTGTGTCATCGGGGAAAACAAAATACATAATATGGAAAAATAGGAGAAATACAAGTTAGGGATGAGATTAGCTTTGCCAGACGAAGAAGTTACAGTGGTGCCATTAGAATGGAAAGGGGAAGTCAAATGTTAAGCAGTGAATATAAAATAAATGATGAAGGGGTGGAGAAGTAGAAGAGATAAACAATTAGGGATGAGTCTTTTCTTTACCGGAAGATGTAGAAGTGATGTCATATCAGAGTGGAAAAGATAAATAACATAGTTAGAAGCAAAGCATAGGTGGAAAATGCGAAGTAAGCAGAGGTATAAAATATGAGATCATTGAAAAAAGAACATGAGGTCAAGAAAGTGTAAAATAGATATCAAGAAGTGTACAATAGAAGGAAAAGACCTGAGCCATCTAAAATATGAGGAGCATAATATCTATATATAGACAAACATTGAGTGCAGATTTAGGTTTAGTAAATGCAGTAATTGTAGTGGTAATGTCAACATGGAAGAGAGGAAAGGTTTGTTGAAAGGTTTGAAAGCTTTTTATTTACTCAAGCGACCCCAAACGGGGTATAGAGTACATATGTTTAACATTAAATATCATGCAGTTTAAACAATACAAAATATAATAGCTAAACATAATTTGCAACTATGACTGGTAGCCTATCTTTTAAAACAATCAACTGAAAGTTAGCGAACAAGAAACACCCAAAGAAAGAACATTGCAATAAACACAAATACAAATAAACATAAAAATAGCACACCACAGTATTCACGACAATAACCTCTTTTTAAAAGGATTGAATAATTATATTTAGATATTTGGCCAAGTTCATTGTAACTGAATAATTATGTATTACCGTTAAATAGTTTTGACATCTTATAAGTGTTTGGATTATTATAAAAATACCTCTTAATATATTTCTGTCTATGTTCATAGAAATAAGGGCACTGGAACACATAATGATATTCGTCACCAATTCTATTCGTATTACATAATACACACACTCTCTCATCTACATTTACATTATTAACCTACCTGTTACTATTGGTAACCTGTGATTACAACATTTGAACTTGCAAAAAATAATGGAGTATTGCTTGGGAAGCTTTAGGAAATAGTCTTCTAGTGTTATGTTTGTTGTCATTACTCTATAATTTAGGCATAGTGTATTGCTATTAATCTCCTCCAACCAGTTCTGTTTATATGTATAATATCACTTGATCTCAGCTTGAATGATTCTTTGAACCAATTGACATTAATTTTAGTTACTTCATTGAACAAATTAGACATACCTTTTGTGTCCAGTAATTGCTTAATATTATCTAGTCATGGAGATTTATATACACCTAAGTCATACATACCTTTTATAAAATTATATAATATACAGTACATGACATTATGCCAACTTCGCCATTTGCTACTCTGCACCAAAAGTTAACCATCCTGGTTTCAATATATTCCGATACACTCTTAATACCTAATTCACCTTGCAACATACAATTGGGGGTAGACTTATTCAATTTCAACAATCTTTTATAACAAATATTTCTAGTAATTGTTAATTGTGTTATGTGTTCGTATCCCCCAATTTTACTACCGTACAGCAATATAGGGAGAACCAACTTTTCATACAGATCGAGAGATACATCTATTGGGAGAATTAGTTTAACTATCATCTTTAGCAATGCATACGTAGCCTTTTTTGCTTGTATTACCTGTTTGGCCTTGGCCTTAAGGAATTCACCATTAATATTAAACGTTGTGCCCAGATACCCATAATCATGGACAACATCAATGGTTTCATCACCAAACCTAAAATGCCTATAATTCCTTACTTTACCCTTTGAGAAAACAACATTAGTTTTGTTAACATTGACCTGTAGTGACAGCGTCTAAAGCATTTTGCAATTGTGACTTGCTCTCTGCCAAAACAATGGTGTCATCTGCGTAAAGCAAACGCAATAAGTTAAAAAATGCCTCGCCATCAGCACGAGTCAATACATTCGAAGCTGCATTACTCATAAAAGAAAGACCTGAAAACTTATTTTTAATGTAGTTCTTAAAATCGTTCAAATATATTGCAAATAAAAGCGGTGACAAATGTTCACCTTGCCGAACACCAATTTTGCAGTGGAAATAAGAGGACATTTAGTTGTTAACTCCTACACATGATTTAGCACTTTCGTAAAGACTGTATTAACCTTAAAATGTTCCCATTACTGTTATACTCAAGCATTTTTAACCATAAAGATGATCGGTTAATAAAGTCAAAGGCCTTGCGGTAATCTATAAGCGCACAAAATAGCTCTCTTTTGTGAGTAATATCAAAGAAGCACTTACCTCTAGCAACCTGTGATGTGATGAGCAGAATGGCTAGACGCAGCAAAGTGTCCATCTTCTGTTCCCCAGCTGGCCTCGAGTTATCCATGGTTGGTGATCTTCCCATTTTTCTTTGGATCACAGTTGTTAATCTATGGTAGTCACTCTGTTATCCATTTCGGCCCACTATTTGACACCATATGGAATAAATAACCGTCAGCTTAACACTCATAGCGATAGTATTTTTGTTTCTTTCCAAAATGTGTTTCATATCACACTTATATCCATTGATTTATTCAATTCGTCATTGAAACAATATCAATATTAGTATTATGCCGGGTGTGACGCCTCCCGGCGTTAGCTGCGTGGGGCATTGCAGCTCGCTAGCGCTCGCCAGGATGGGGGGATAGGCTACAGTTGTCCTAGAATTATCTGCTTTATTTCATTAGTGTCGTGTTGCCACAGACAGTCTAGAAATGGTCTTTGTTTTGGTCTGTGACCGCGCCTTATATTTTATATTCGCTATAATATAAATGTTGCTTGTGTGGGAGGCGAGCGAGAGAGTGTGAGGGGGTACACCCGGCAGCGAGGTGAGCTATGACGCGGCTCGCTTGGGCGCTGACGGCGTTGGCGGCCGGGTGGTCAACTAGTCCTTTCCCGTCGCTGCCTCGTGTTCTTTACCAGCTCAGAGCTTGCCTGACACGCGTATCGCCTACATCCATTGCAATTCTGTCCCCCATACTCGCTACTTTGCATACTATTTCTCTCTCTCGACTTCTCCTTTCTCATTCTCTAATCTTTATTAAACTCAACATCCCTTCTGGTTTCAGCATAGACGTTCACCGTCGACCAGTCGTATTGTACGCGAAGCTCTCAGATATTTCCATGTATTAGGTTAAGGAGGTATTATGCTTTATTGAGGGTTAGAGAGACGGACTTTTCCGTATGTGTCCTCTCTCGGGAAGGTTGTAGACCGGTATATGTCTCCCTTGCAGGGTGTTGAGTGATTCTTCTTGGTTATCTAAAGCTAGACTAGGGGTAAGGTTACTGTGTCGTTGTCTCCGATGTGTGCAGTGTTAGCTAAGCTCTGCACGACATCGACAGGTACTGTGGGAGCCTAAGTTGTCTTCGGGTTGGTTTACTTTGCGAGCACAGCGCTGTGGTGTGAGAGGGCCATAGCCTATCCCTCACAACATAGTGCTGCCTCTTTGTGTTGACTTCTGAGGGATCGCCAGGATAGAGCTAGGTACTAGAGACCTAGATTTATCAAGAGAGCATCCCCGTCATATAACGTAATCTTCATTATTCCACCCTCGGACAACGTTAGGCTACGAGCCGCATGCTCGCCCATTGTTGCCCTGCCTTGATACCCCAGCTAGACTTTATTAACTGAGCAGACACTGGTTAGAGATAAGCCCCATTATTATATGTATGCAACATTATTATTGACTGCACTTTTGAGCCGAGGTTGTTGTTGAGTTGCACAACCCGAGTAGGCTGTTGCGTTGTGTCACGAAGCATTTCTTTAGTTGTCGAGCATTACTACCTTTGCGCAGTCTTTATTATTCGCCTGCCTATTATTACTATATGTCCTAGCATTTATTGTGACCCGTATTCTGCATTATAATTGTTCAAGATTCTTTACGAACATCTTCCCAGCATCAGACTTATTTCAGAAGTTTCCAGTTGATGTTGCAGGACTAGCATTGCACTTTCTTTAATACAGGAGTGCCAGTTATTTGAGTATCTACCGTAACGTTAATTAATCACGTTAACTATCTTTTCTTTGTGTAACATAATCGAGTAATCTTTTACTGTTTGAGAATAGGCTGTTTCATTGAGCGTCAGCCTAGTGTGTGTGCACCAGTTACCGAGTCATAGGATACCTCGTTGTCCAGGCACGACTCAGGGCGGTAATGGTGTTTTGTTTTCCAGTGTTTAAGGCAGGGGTTGGATCTAGTGTTACCGTTGTTGCTTTTTGCCATTATCTAGTCCAATGTTGAAGAGCCCTGTGTCTTTAAGAACCTGGATCGTAACATGGGCAATAATTCTTGCCCGATTAAGTCAGTTCACGTTTTCCACCTTAGGAAGCTTTTTAGAACTATAAAACTCAGCAGGAACACAGCTGACTCTAAGTATATAATTATCAATCCACTCAATCTGTACCAATGATACAGAGTACACAACTGGGTTTCACAAGTTTTTATTTTACTTTATAGTCAAGGCACGAGCACAGATAATAATAACTAAGTCGTATCTATTTGGAAAATTTACGCTCAATCATTTACAAGGAATAAATAACACTATTACTATATTAAGTGCGAACAATAATATAGTTGTTCTTCATTAACAATAAATTAAGAATGAATGTAATATGATGAATATACATTCATAGCATAAACGTACACAGAGCGGTTAGTCTCGAATAATAACTGATATCCTGAGGTATAAATAAACGCGAGGTATAGCGTCAATCTAGGTAAGTAAATAATACTGAGGTCACACAATTTCAGTGATGGCAAGATGTAAAATTAACAATATCAGATAATGGGTAAATAACTTGTAAGTTATTAATATAGAGAGAAGGTTTATTTCTCTAATAACGCATATGGTTAGAATTGTAAATAGTAGTTCGAGGAACTGAGAATAATAAATATTAGCCTTGTGTGACAGGCTGAGTCCTCGTCGTTGAAATATTGACGCGATGTGGACAACAATAGAATTGACAATGAATTCAAAGTAATGCTTAAAATGGGTTTGAAGTCAGGAAGTATAAATATAACGGGTCTGAATAAGAGACAACATATATAACACTCTCTGTGAACATTTATACACGATTATGAACCCTGCTAATCATATTAACATAGACTAAGATCTGTTAGGGGTGTTCACAGTACTTATGTGTAATGTGCGGGTATTAATTCCGAACAAATATAGATATAAACCTTAGTTGTGATTATGAATATATATTACGCAGTATATATACAGTATATATATCAATCCCAAGACAGAGTTTGTATGTTCTTTCGACACGAGTAACAATTGCTAAAATGTAAGAATAATAGATCTCGGATGTCTATGTTAGATTGAACACATAACATATCCTATATTACCTTTGCAATAATCACGAAACGCATAAGAATGACAAGAAACACTTAATTTGAGTTGGAGTATAGTGGAAAGCAGCCTTTGAGAGATCTGGGCACACGTCGGGTGACTAACTGGGTTGTCCGTCTCGCCTGTTTACACCAGGAAGTCAAAATACCTTCACACGGTATTTAAAGCACAGGTCACTTCCGATCCAACACCGCACACTCGCTCTCGTCACTGACTCCTCGCTGCTTGTAGGGTACTTTTTAAGGGGATTCTGGCTAGCCCCTACGGAAGTACTTTCCGGGTTGACTTAGTCACGTATACTCCCACACAGAATTACCGTGTGACAAAGTGAATCAACTTGCCTAACTTTATCCTGTTTTTGATCAGGTAGTATTATATTTTTTAGATAGTGACATGCTTGATGCGTTTCAGAACCTGAGAGGCATGAGAAATACAGTTTCTGATTTATTGTGTGGTTATCTAAAGTCTTAATAATACAATACATATATGGTTATGTGGGGAATGGTATCCTTTATTTATTGATGTTAAAAGTAGGTAGCCTAAAGCTTAGATCAGTACAGGAGAAATTATTTACAGTACTGTAGGTATCTCTCTATTTACAGGTTTTTATGCAGCGGTCTGGTTACTAGCTTGCATATCTTGGTTTTAGTTGTTGTCTCGCCTAGCGGTGATAATGGTGGGTATATCCGCCAGGGTAGATGGATGGAAACAGAGGGGATTGATGCCGCATTTCCATAAAGTCTGCTTCCTCATAATCCAAATCCGGGCCAGGTGCGAGCGGCCATTGTTCATCTGGCGCCCGGGGGTCATTAGTAGGAGACTGTAGTGGATGTTGAGATACGTATCTTAAGGATTCAGGTGAGGCTCGTTTTCTAACTTGCTGTGATACTGGTGACTGAGGCAGGTTGTTAAGGCTTTTTAAGGGAGACTGTTTCCTGTGTCTCTTCCGGTGAGTTATGGTCCTGAATAACTAAACCTCTCCTTAACGGGGTATCACACAAGAGCTTTGATCGGCAACATTCGATGGTCAACAAATTTCTGGTAAATTTGTTTGGGACATTATGCCCTGGTATAGTAAATTAAACTAATGATAGATTAATTTAGGTGACTGTATGATTTTCAAAAGAGTGAAGTTGGGGAAAACACCAGGAACAGATGGAGTGTGTGGGGAAATGTTGAGGTATGGTGGTGAGATAGTGATAGGATGGGTATGGAAAATGTGCAAACTAGCATGGGAGAAGGGGAGTGCACCGAATGACTGAAAGACTGGCATAATAGGTCCTCTATATAAGGGCAAAGGGGAAAGAGGAGTGTGTGGTAACCACCGAGGAATATGTCTTCTAAGCATAGTAGGAAAGGTGTACAGTAGGGTAGTGATTGAGAAAGTGAGAGTGAGAACAGAAAAATGGATAGGCGACAAGCAGGGAGGTTTTAGGAAGGGAAGAGGATGTGTAGATCAGATTTTTACCCTGAATTGTGTTCTGGAGAAATATCTGGAGAAGCAACAAAAGGTGTATGTTGCCTTTATGGACTTGGAGAAGGCCTATGACAGAGTGGATAGAGAAGGTATGTGGAAAGTACTTCGAAAATACGGAGTAGATGGCAAGTTGCTGAAAGCAGTGAAGAGCATGTATGAGGGTGCAAAGGCGGCAGTACATGTGGAGAATGAGCAGAGCGAGTTCTTTGACCTGAATGTTGGATTGAAACAGGGGTGTGTGATGTCCCCGTGGTTGTTTACTGTATATATGGATGGAGTCATGAAAGAAATACTAGGAAGATCAGTGGATGTTAGTGTATCGCTGAAAAGGGAGGGAAATGAGTGGAAGCTGCCTATACTGCTGTTAGCAGATGATACAGTTCTGATGAGCGAAAATGAATGGGAGTTGCAGGGTCTGGTAAATGAGTTTGGAACAGTGTGCGAAAAACGGAATTTGAAGGTAAATCCGGGGAAGAGCAAGGTTATGGTCTTCGAAAGGGGTGAAGTCACAGACTGGGAGGTGAAGTTGAACGGTCAGGCTATGGAGATTGTCAACTCTTTTAACCCTTATTTAGCGGCTCACCACATAAGTCGGACTATGTGGCGGCGCTCGACATAACTCAAGTGGCAATTTCAGCACGTAATGTTGCTGAGAGAGAGAGACAAGTGGTGGCAGGAGAGTAGCGAGCGTATGACTGCTCCAGACCACCGCGGCGAACATACTGACACGAATCCCAGCTCCCTCCTCCCTCTCTCACTCACCTCTCATAAGGAATTGTATCGGGAAAGTGGCTAATTACATGCTTTTTGCACTCGCGTTGCACGGGTATTGCAAGAAAACTAGCCATCATAAAAGGATCGTTGTGGTGTCATTCGAAAGCTCTGTTTATGCCCTTTCAGGGATAGGTACTTGTTTTACGTTCTGGGTCTTATTTAGGCATGAAAATGATCACGTAAACAGCCCTTAAGTATCTGGGCAGTGTGTTGAGTAAAGATGGAACTATGGATGAAGAAGTGCGGGAGAGGGTACAACAGGGGTAGAGGGTTGTAGGAACGCTGAAAGCAGTAACAAGAAATAGCTAGCGTGGTCAGTATGGAAGTGAAGAAGTCCTTGCATGACAGTGTGGTAATCCCGACACTGACTTACGGAAGCGAAGCATGGACGTTGGTTGAGAGACTCAGACCAAGAGTGAGAGCGGTGGAAATGAATTACTTAAGAAGTGCGTGCGGAGTTACATGGAGGGATAGACAGACGAATGAGGAAGTAAGAAGGAGGTGTGGTGTGGAGGTAGATGTGCTGGAGGGTGTGAAAAGGAACAACTTGAGATGGTTCGGCCATATGGAACGTATGGAAAGCGAGAGAATGACTAAGAGGGTGTACGGGAGCGAGGTTTAAGGACAGAGAGGGAGAGGTAGACCGAAGGAGAGGTGGAAGGATGGAGTGAGGAAGTATATGGATGAAGGCTGAAGGCTGGTTGGGAGGAGGGGCGTCGACTGACTGGGGACAGAGGTGCATGGGGACGGTTCGTTCGTGGCCACCCCTTCGGGGATCACAGCGTCAGGCAATAGATAGATAGATAGATGATTTACAAAGTTGACCTCATAAGCTGCCAGACTAATGTCGAGGGATAATGGTGAGGGATTTGCGTTTGTGCGATACCGGCATTAGCCGAAATCGGGTTGCATGTATACATAACAGAAAACATACGTTACAAAATGGAGCCTATAATATATATATTGTATTTATATTTATGTTTTATTTTTATTTTTTTTTGCCGGTTCCATGTTGGATTAATATGTTAACAAAAATGTTTGTGGCATCGCAAATTTCGTTTAATGTGCGCATATTTAGAGACCTTTAACCCTTGTCTAGCGGGGTGTTTTTGGCTCATTTGGGCATATTCAGGCCCTCCTGCATGATAAATCAAGCATCTGCATGAACAAAATATTATTTAGCAAAAACCTAGGCACTAAAAGCTTCAAAATGAGACCAGAACGAGCTACGTAGCACTCGTGGTTCTCTTGCAGTGGTGCCACGAACATGGAAGTTTAGCATATATCGGTATATTTTTCCCAGCTATGCTCACTACTGGAGTTCACTCAAACGTTTTGAATATATACTGGATACCATTAAGGAGTATTTTTTCCCCCTCGATCCCTTCTCCCTTAGCACCAGTAGTTTTGAGATTTTATGGCGTTCGTTTTAAAACCATTAGTCTATTTTTTATCAATTTCAATACTGTATGTGCCATTTAGGTTTTAATTTATTCCTGGCGAGCGATAGAGAATTTTCAATTTAGGAGGAACAAAGACTGGTATACTCTTCTACCGAACAATGGAAGTATCTCCATGTTTTTATTATTGTGTTATTGTTTTTTTTAAAGGTTGATGGAGATCTAGGGAGCAAAAATAAAACAAAAACTATTTCAATGAAACCTTTACTATCACACATCCTTCTTAAATAGTAAAAATAAATAGATAGAATAATAAAGGATTTTACTATCCAATATAGGAGAAACTCGTAAAGTCAGAGGGTTAATTATTGCCCACTGGCCATTTCGGGCTATAAGGAAGTTGGAACCATGGGAGCATTGGTATTTAACACTAATACAAAATCATGCGACTTTTTTATGAATAAAAAAGTTACTGAACAAAATAGTATGTACACTCTGAAATAGTATGTACACTCTGAAATAGTATGTACACTCTGAAATCCACTCTGAAATATTCGTGGAATTCGCCTATTTCTAATTATGGAAATATATTTCTAGATTGGAATTTATAAACGAAATGTTCTTTGCATTAACTACAAAACTATATACAATTCACTATTTATCGATGAGCAAGACTTAGTTCTATCCTAAGATTCATTCAGATAGATATAATTGCATAAATATAAACATAAGGGTCCACGAATGTTTATGAGTGGGCTAGAGACTATGGCATCTCAGTGTACCTGTATTTATATATGCACTAAACTTGTACATTGTTTTTGCTGGTAATTCTGCTAAATATAAGAATTTACTGTTCCAATTTCCATGGAGACCCTGGCATAACAAGTATACTACAAATGCAATCACTAGCAGGTCATTTATCGATACTTATGGAAATATGTGCAGCAATCATGCTTCTGTGTCATATTAGTGGTAATTTTTCATAGTTAGCATTTCATTTAGCTATACAATCTTCATAGTAGTTGAACAATGAAGATGCGGTCATGACAATTTACCGGCAGCTGAAAAATAAATTAAGCTTCCAAACCAATCCCTCGTTAACCCTTCCAATCAGATGACCCCGTTAATTGTTTACCTACCTCCAAAAGATTTAACTAAGCTAAAGAGGGACGTGTCAAACTTTTAGTATATTTTGGAACAGTGTTTTGCCATTGAGTACTATCGACTCTTCGTAAACTAAAGTAAGTCCTCTGACTTTTATAAGTAAGGACACTTTGATAGAAAGTAACATAATCAATCCCTCATAATCATTACATTACTTGTAATGGAAAATAGACTCCGATACAAATCCGTCGATAGAACGACGTCACACGAGGAAGTTTATCAGTTAATTATCTGGGAGTTTGCTGTCCCTGTTAGTTATTCTCATATTTTGAAGTTTACGTTATTAATCATTGTATATAGTATGAGAGCTTAAGGGAGGTGACCTGTTGTTGTTCTGTCCTTTTCTATCTTTCTCTGGCTTGTATCCATTTGGCCCCATTCAGCCTACTGTTTTACGACGTTTATCCCCATCCAGGTGTCAATTTTTTACTGGTGAGCGGTAGCGAGCCAGCATATTTTTTATTTTTGTTTGACAGCAGGCTAAATTTGTAAATTTTTCGATAGAAAAATTCCTCCGGCGAAGCCGGATTTCTTCATATAATGCTGGCTCGCTATCGCTCGCCAGGAAGAAATCGACACCTAGATGGGGATAAACTTCTTAAAATAGTTGGCTGAATGGGGCCGAATGGATAGTCAGAGAAAGAGAGAAAAGGACAGAAATAACAAAAAGCAGGTTAAGGTACCCTTAAGAGTACGAGATACAAGATTCAGAATCCTACCATCACAATGAAAATGTATATCATAGTGCAATAGTCTTGTTTTGGTATATTTTGTACTTCCATGTGATATAGTATAATACTACAAACAACAATATTTATTCCAATATAATTTTTCCTCCAATGCAGTGACTCCGACATAACCGGCTATAAAGTGTTGTTGTGACAGTCGGTTAAGAATGGTTGTGTGTCTTCCGAGTACTTCAGTCCCCCAGACACTCACTAGAAGGAAGCGTTTGGTTATACTTGTTGGTGCTTGTAATTGTTTTTTTGTTTTGCCTGTCTTGGTGTGTTCATTGTTGTCCTTTCCTTCTACTTTCCCTTATATTTGGGTTTGTTATTTCTATTATACAGTCATTTTATCCTAACTACCTCGCTGGGATCGAAAGGTCTGCGTGGACAGTGTATCCATGTACATCTGTCTAACTGAAGCCTTATTGGCTTAAGTATATTCCTGGTACCTGCATCCAATAAACTGTATCAGATAACTTAATACTCTATGTGTGTAGTATGTGTTCAGTACACCATAACACATTCTGGCTTTTATTAAACAATTTTATTAAGCTTAGGAGGAATCTGCAGGTGTTAAAGGGAACATTAAGATCCTTTTCACCTCTTTAATTTCCGCAGATCCTTCCTAACCTCCATACAGTCGTCTAATATTAGTCAGAATTAAGTAGAATGACACAATCGTATTGAAAGGGTTAAGTTTGCTTCCGTGCCATTCGAGTGCTTCAGGCCTTCAAACACTCACTACAAGGCAGTGTTTGTTTACTTGATGATGCTAACAAACCTTTCCTTTCTTGCTGTCTTGCTGTCTCTCTGTCAAGCCGTACCCTTACCGGCTTAACTAACATAATCCTAAATGGTGATGGGCTGGTCTATCAGAGTGAGAACTGAGCGATCTCTGCCATACCCATAGCTTACTCTGACTGTTCCTTTTACTTATATATTTTATAGATGTCAAGTGACGGCGTCTCTTCCGTGGATTGACCTCCCAATCTAATAAGATTGGAAGCCAAAGCGTCACATTTTTCCTTTACCCCTCAACTTTCTCTTCATATTTGCTGAGGGACACAGGGCCCTGGGTGGGGCTTAGGTTTACCAGGCGTTTCCGCACCCGCCTCCGCTCCCCGCCATGGAGTGGCTTCGGTCACCCAGGCTTTATTGTGGTCGGCAGGGAGGGTTCCGTGGGGACGCTCAGTTATGGCCTTTGCCTTGCTCGGGGCCTTGGGGCTGTTCGGCCAGGCAGCTTGGGGAACAATAACAACATAATCCTAAAACGGTATCACATGGACAATTTATCTGCAATTTGTTCTAGTTCGTAATCGAGTCTAGCTAACAAAAATATGCACCCATTTTCGCCAGTTTTCCCTTATAAACTACTTTATATATTTACGATTGTCATTTCCGGACACTTAATACTAGAGTGAATTATATGACCTGGGTGACTAAATGTGGTGTATTTATCCAAAAATGACAAGCCGTATAAAAACGCCGGAAAACTGCCCGTGTGACACTACTTATGATCTATCCTAACCTAACCAATCCTAGTATGGCCAGCCGGTACTCTAGTATCGTTTAACCTATTCTGTACCGGTGATGACCTTTTAATCATATTCTGGCAACTATTTGACGATTCTTCTTTAGATTAAGAAGGATCTGTGGTAGTTAATTGAGATAGTATGTAGCGTTTTCCTTGTTAAAGGTCCTTCCTAAGCTGAATACAATAATGAAATAGTTGCAGAATATAATGAAAAGAACGTCACCAGTATTGAATGGGTTAACCTATTATAACAGAACCTATACCTCATCCTAACTAAATCCAATGTAACTAAATCTACCATCACCTATCCAAATCTAGTCAATTAAAACCTGACATAACCTAACCCAATCTTCCTCACTACATATAATCTAACTAAATCTATCATAACCTATCACAATTTAGTCAATTCAAACCTAAAACACTCAGCCAATCTACTAAATGTATCCTAACTTAACCTGGCTATCCTTATCTGACTCGGTGCAATGCAAGCTCTATCTATCCTAACTTAACCTGGCTATCTTTATCTGACTCAGTGCAATGCAAGCTCTATCTATCATAACTTAACCTGGCTATCCTTATCTGACTCAGTCAAATGCAAGCTCTATCTATCCTAACTTAACCTGGCTATCCTTATCTGACTCAGTGCAATGCAAGCTCTATCTATCCTAACTAAACTTGGCTATCCTTATCTGACTCAGTGCAATGCAAGCTCTATCTATCCTAACTTAACCTGGCTATCCTTATCTGACTCAGTGCAATGCAAGCTCTATCTATCATAACTTAACCTGGCTATCCTTATCTGACTCAGTGCAATGCAAGCTCTATCTATCCTAACTTAACCTGGCTATCCTTATCTGACTCAGTGCAATGCAAGCTCTATCTATCCTAACTAAACTTGGCTATCCTTATCTGACTCAGTGCAATGCAATCTCTATCTATCCTAACTTAACCTGGCTATCCTTATCTGACTCAGTGCAATGCAAGCTCTATCTATCCTAGCTTGAACTAAGCTAACATAGCATTGCCTAAAGCCGGTATCACACAAGCGCTTTTTCACTCAACATTTATCCTCAACACTGGTCTGGCAGCCTATGAGGTCAACATTTAATACATTTCTGTCACCTAAATTCATCCATCATCAGTCTAGTTTCCGATACCAGTGCCAAATAATCCAGAAATGTTGCCAGAAAAATTTTGAGTATTGAATGTTGACTATAAAAGCTCTCGTGTGATACCGGCTTAAGTTTACCCTAAGAAGATCTGATGAAGCATTTATATCATATTATTCAGATTAGGAGGAGTATATGGAAGTCAGATGGTTGATTGAAATAGTTTCTACCCTCATAGTTCCTACACCCTTCCTAAGCTGTATAAATGCGTCCAATGGTAGCCCGAATAATCTATGCAAATGGGTGATAATGTTCAAAGAGTTAAGTCATATCAAAGTGTGGTCAAGATAAAGCCGGCGTCACATCAACACGTTTATAGGCCACTTGTATCGGAGCCTGTAATCCGCTACAAGTTACCATATAATTTCCATGGATTTGTGTTGTTTGTTTTTTATATTAATACTTTAAAAGTTATAACGCATGTTGACAGTTTATTCTACCTATCATTAGTCGATGTTTATACAGTTTAGGAAGTACCAGTTGGAATTATAAGAGTAAAGACTCTCAATTTAGCCTCTGACTTCCATATGCACTTCCTAATCTGAATATAATCGTCAAATAATAGCCAAAAAATAGAGAAGAAATGCGTAATCGGATCTTGAAAGGGGTAGATAGGATTGTACAAGATTAGAAGCTTTAAGTTACACAATACAATCATAATGAAATCGAAAAATGTCAGATACTAAGGTTCGATTTTAGTATGTTTGACTCTGATACTGTGACTCCGATACATCTGCAGCTAGAGTGTTCCTGTGACACCAGCCTAACTCTGTGATGGGCGAAACGACTTGTGGGCGACCAGACTGACATCCACTGCCCCTCAGGTACCCCCATGAAAGAGAGTGTTTGCTTTTACTTGAAGGTATGCTTGCAGTGCCTCCCCCCCCCCCCCCTCCCTCTCTCTTTCTCTCTCTCTCTCTCTCAAACTGTATGTGTGTGAGTGAGTGTGTGTGTGTGTATGTGTGTGCAGAGGGGTACTCGGTAAAGCGGGGATAGGATCCGGATCGTCTCATAAATTGAATCACTTCCATCATGGCGCAGATTCTATTTTTTTCTTCTATATTCCAACTACTTGTTCTCGGGCATAGGCTGAGAGCCTGTACAGTACATTAAACCGTACATTGAACGGCAAAGCCCGTGAGGTCTCGTTCCAGTCTAGGGAGTGAGATATGCGAAGCAATTTGGGATACAACCAGATATCTTGCCTTCGCAAGATGCACGGGTGCACCCACGGCTCAAAGCAGCCACATCTCTGAAACTGCTTCGCTCCAGTGCTTCACTGTCTCACCACCTAGACTAGGACCCTCACTCTCAGAATGCCACCTATTGAACAATGAACTCGCTAGGCATTGCCCCCCTGTAGTATATTTTGAATATGGGAATATTCATACAATGCTATTTCATCAGGGAACAATGAGGGTATTTTTTTGGCGTTTCGATGGGCTTTGTGGTAATGCACTGATACTAGGTACAGCACAAATTCCATCCCAATAATCCCAATGATACATCGGGATTCGAACCCGGGACCATAGACTACATATAACCTAGACACTAAAGCGTGACGTCACACGGTTAGTTTGCCGCGCGTCCTAGGGATTTGGTGGCAGCACTATTGTATTGTACTGTAGCAAAGCACCTCAGTGGCTTCTCCTTATTATATAGATAGTCTGTGCGCCGCGCGCGCCTGCCAGCTGGCTTGCTGCAGTGTTTCCAAAGTTAAAGGAATATCCGCAAAACGAGGGAGCAATAGATTAAAGAGGGAACGTATTTAAGAGTTAATTAATGTTGGTAAAAACACTTGTAATTTATTTAGTATAAATTAGATAGATATATAAGCAAGATGAAAACATTAGGTATACATATACACTATAAAACATAGGCTACTCATATATGATGCAAACTGTATACCTTCAAGCAACACAACAAGAATTAAATTGTAATTTTGAATATATATTAGTATGTTACATGTTATGTAGATGTTAATTTGTCAAGTAGCACTAAAACTGGACATTTATACTTATGACATCTAGGGATATTTTGTCCTACCATTAACGTTGGCAACTCCCGAATCTCACATCAACAATGGCAGGTGTTGGAGGAGTTTTGCTTGTGTACCTCCTCATAATGACGACAATTACACGATGACTGGCGCCTTTACAGTAGCCTCTACTTATGTCTATTTAACTATGTCATGTCTGCAGAGTCTCTGGATAATGTTCAATTGCTTATTAATAGCGTTATTAGTACAAGGTAGGGATTATTACGAATTAATGAGGACCAAGGACAAGGATAGTCAATATAATGTCTGTGTGGGGACCCTCCCCTCCCATTGTCCTTTGCGATCGTGTTGCCATCTCTCGAACGCGCGGCTCACTATTTACAGATTTGTGGCGTCTTCTTTCGTGTCTAGGTATTATGTAGTCTATGCCCGGGACCATTGGATTACCAGTCCAGTGGCATGACCACTCCACCACACCTCCCCTAATTTTCGTTAAAATCAGTTAAACACTTTGTGAGATAGCTTATTTACAGACAAACAAAACAATTGAGGTGACAACATAAATCGACTAACTTCGATAATGACGTAACCCAAAACATATACAAATATATTTTGTTAAATAAACATGACAATCTATCAATCAATACTGTAGAGACAAATTAAAAGATTGCCAAATAACAAAAATATCGCAATATAATATTGATAGTTTTACCAAAGAGCTGATTCTGAAACCAATCCGTGTTAAAAGTTGATAGTGCCTCTTCTATCAGTTCCAGAGCAAATGGACTCTTGTAGAGAGAGAGAGTGAGTGAGTATATCTAAGTATAAATATATACACATTATGTATGTACTGTATATGTGTATGTGTGTGTGATTGACAATGTATGGGGTAGTGTACATACTTAAATGGAAGTGTGTGTATCTGAGATAAAGAATATGTGTGTGTGTGTGTTTGCTTTATCTTGAAGGCATGGTTGCAAACCGGTCCTTCATTATGCCTTTGGCATTCTCAAACAGTGTATTTGTGTATATTCTTTAACGGAGGTGTTTGAATTTACTTGAAGATACACTTACAAACCATTCCTCCCTTCCTTCCTTGGTCTCTCTCGGTCTAGCTGTGTATGTGTGTGTGTGTGTGTATGTGGGTTTGTGTATGTGTGTGTGTGTGTGTGTGTATTTAGTCTTGTTTGCATTTACTTGAAGGCATGGTTGCAAACCCTTCTTCCCTTCCTTCATTGGTCTCTCTCGTTCTAGCTGTGTGTGTGGGGGGGTGTGTGTTTGTGGATGTGCGTATTTAGTCTTGTTTGCTTTTACTTGAAGGCATGCTTGCAAACCCTTCCTCTCTGCATGCATTCCTCCCTAACACTCTCTCTATACGTGTGAAGTGTATGTCTTAAATATAAAACACATACACTTACAGAAAACTACAGTCTGTTTATATTCAGATGATGGTACATTTTCGAATCTGCCTCTTGATCACTTAACTACTACGATGATGTTGCACAACATTATGTTGTTAATAATAGAAGCGTGGTATTAATATGATGAAGGCATATAATAGTTTCATATATTTCCCTCAGGTATCAATACATCAGCTGCTGAAGGATTACGTGTGTCGTCAGCTGTAAACAAACAGGCTACAGTAGGCATAATTGATTAATTTACACCTAACTTAACGTGACCTAATTCGAACCTGACTAAACCAGCTAGTCAAGGGCTAACCTAAGCAGATTTAATCCCTTTCAACCTAAACCTAACCTGACCACATTTAATCTGTCCTTACCTAAGCTGAACCTCGCCTAACTTAAACTAATCCAAGACTTGACTGAGTGACTAAATGTCTTAAACAATATAAGCTCTTACATTCCAAGTAACCTCACCGGAGTCAAGCTATGCTAGGACTTATAACAACGTACATGGCTTATGTGTATACCAACTAAGGTAACTGGATGGTGTATAGTGTGGTTTGTTCGTTACCACGCTATTTTAACACTTAGCCTACTGATTATTCAAAGTTAATTAATCCACATATAACCTACAATGAATATTGAAAGTTTATTCATCCACATATAACCTACACTGAATATTCAAAGTTAATTCATCCACATATAACCTTCACTGAATATTGAAAGTTAATTCATCCACATATAACCTACACTGAATATTCATAGTTAATTCATCCACATATAACGTACAATGAATATTGAAAGTTAATTCATCCACATATAACCTACAATGAATATTCAAAGTTAATTCATCCACATATAACCTACACTGAATATTCAAAGTTAATTCATCCACATATAACCTACACTGAATATTCAAAGTTAATTAATACATATATAACCTACACTGAATATTAAAAGATAATTCATCCACATATTAAAAGATAATTCATCCACATATAACCTACACTGAATATTCAAAGTTAATTAATACATATATAACCTACACTGCATATTAAAAGTTAATTCATCCACATATGATGATGGTGTTGATGAATTTGAAATTTGCGAAGGTAACACCTTTCATCGCTACCTCCTATAAAAAGTATTTCTACCTTTTAGTTTTATTTATATTTACCTTATAATTACTAATGTGTTTAATGAATTCCCTGTGCTCTATACAGTAGTGTATTGTTTTAATGTGATTGTTCTGCCTCTCCAATTACTTGAGGGTTTGTGAGTTCCTTTACTTTCTTTCCTGACGAATAAGTTTGTGAAAAGCAATATATCCATCATGTACTATACGGTCCTATGGAGAGCTAAACGACCACCTCCGGCAAGACAATCCACACATAACTATAACACGGTTACAATGCCTCTCTCAATTTCTTATTTTCATTGACTAGCCAAATTTAACCTCAACTATCCTGCCCGGACCTAATAAAATTTATTAGGTCCGGGCAGGTTTCATTTAATGAAACCTTTGTCCAACCATTACAATATCCCTAACATCTCCTGACCTAACCTAACCTAATCTATCAATCCTTTGTCTAATTTGACTTAACCTTACTTATAGTCTTTCGGGGAGATTTCCACTGGAGGGATTTTTTTCTTTACCTCTTTCTCCCTCATGTTTAGCCCCATTGCTTTTGAGTTTTTAAGATGCTCACCCCATTAGTTTGGCGATTTTAAGAACGTTCGCCCGATTTCCGTCAATTTTAAGACCTTTCCTACCATTTAGGTGGCGATTTTTTCCTGGCGAGCGATAGCGAGCCTGTAATTTAAGAGGAACCGGCCTTTGGCCGGGACAATTTTCTACTGAAAAATGTACAAATTTATCTTGAAAGGTAGTCAAGGGGGTTTAATTTTAAGCTTGATGGAGGTCTAGGAAATAAACTAGATACCTCCCCTTAACTTAACCAAACTTAAGCTAGCCGAACGAATGGGTTTGTGAACAACTATTCCTCAACCATTTAGTTTATGGAGAGTTAAAGCAACCAATCAAGGTAGGACAATTCCCACACCAACTATATAAGGGTTATAATGCCTTGAACATATGTATATCCACATATAAGCTAAATTACCTAAACTAATCTAACCTAATGTAATCCCACCTGACCTTAATTAACGTAAAGTGACCCTTAGAAGATACGAACACGCATTATTTATGTGTCTGCTGGCTATTATGAGACGATTTTATTCAAATTAAGAAGGATGTATAAAATTCAGAGTGTTAATTAAAATAGTCTTTAACCTTATAATTCCCACAAATCCTTCCTAAATTGCATAAAATCATCAAATGATAAAATGATATCCAGAATATACTGTCATAATGCGTTACAATCTTCAAAGGGTTGTTATATATTTGCCTAATCATACTTAAATGTCTAACATCTCCTTACCTACTTTATCTTCCCATAACCTACCCTTTTTCTAACTTCAACTATAACCTTGGTGTTATTAAAGGGGAAATACCTCAACCATTTAGTGTATGGTGGGTTAAAGCGACCAACCCCCGCCAGACAATTGTCCCACAACTATATCATGGATACGAGGCCTCTATAATATTTAATCCTAACAGAAGCCAAATTATATAAACCAAATCTAACTTAACCTCACCTAACCTTACCGAATGTCTCCTAATACAGCTTTGCCTAACCATACATATAATCCTTACATCGGCTATGCTAACCTAATCATTCAAATTTGACCTAAATTTAACTTAACTTAGCCTTAAGTATAGCCTTTCCTAACATTATAAACCGGAATTCTATAATGATGTGTGTTTATTGAGAGTTAAAGTGACCAACCCCGGCCAGACAATTCCCACACAACTATATCATGGTTACAATGACTCTGAATTTCTAGTACCAGGCAACATGTCCACAATGAATTAATTAACTATATAAATGTGCACAGTTTAGGTAGCTTTATATGCTTTATATGGCTCGAACGTCCCTTGATTTTGGCCCTGTCACTCTTTCAACTATGGGAGAGGCACTCGCTATAGGCAGTTATGCCTTTTGCCTCCCTCAATCACATAGAAAAAAAACAAAAAACAAAAACAATTGGAATTGTTCACGTCCTTTGTTTATTAGTACACACGCACACACACACACACACACAAACTGCACCAAACACACACACACACACACACACACACACACACACACACACACACACACACAACACACACACACACACACACACACACACACACACACACACACACACACACACACACACACACACACACACACACACACACACACACACACACACACACACACACACACACACACACACACACACACACACACACACACACACACACACACACACACACACACACACACACACACACACACACACACACACACACACACACACACACACACACACATCAATCTTTCAGCAATGTTTTACCAAAATTACGTATAGCCTCCTGTATGTTAATAATTTTGACTACTATTATACTACATTCAACTTAGCAAACACCTGTCGTAGTGAAATGGTGCTGAATATAATTTGAACAGAATTTCTTAAAAAAATTGTTCGAATGTTCAGCATATATGTTTCGGTCTGGGATACGAGTATCTTCTTTGCAAATGTGATCAACTTATGCTAATCCAGATGATGCACTGTATAAACTAGGATCTCTACTGGCTTAGTAATGCTCTCAAATGTGTGTAACTACTGCAATGCTATGACGCCTTTCTAATGTTTTTGGTTATAATTTTAGACGATAATATCAATACTAAATTGTTAAACAATAGGAGTATGACATAGTTAATGAAGGTGTATAAAGATATATTGGTAGTATTAAAGTCCTCTAATATAAGGGTAGAGAGTTAAATCAGTTAATATACCCAATGATATTATATACCTATGCTATACTTTATTTTGTACAGGTTTATAGAACATATACTCATGTATCCTGTACTCGACTACATTTTAATTTTAAGATAATTCCAGCTAGTTTGTTCAACTCAGGAAATATCGCTTCTGTTATATTTAATTTGGCGACCTCGTTATGAGTAAACTGTGTTCACACTTTTACTTTTTCACCAATCCTATGGTTAGGCCTGCCATCTCTGAGAGAGGTATTGGGGGTATGATTGTTTTTATTTATTTTTTGTTAGCTTGATGGAGGGTTATGAAGCAATATAAGAACCCCTCCTTAATATTGTTTGAATTAATGATATTCTGTGAGTATCTATTTTATTAGCCATGTGTCGATATTTCTGAATATGACACATATTGTAGTATTTGTATAATATTATATATTATATAATAAAGTCACTTATAAGTATAAATAATAACTATTTATATTATTTATATTATATTATTTATATTATCCCCTGGGGGTAATGGAATAGAATATTCCCCAAGTGCCTCCTGCGTGGTGTCGTAAGAGGTGACTAAAGAGGTAGGGTCGGTGATCTTGCGAACCCCCACCCATGAAAAATACTTAGTGCAACGAAGAACGAACGAACAGCCTCGGATGTAGACAGACCTAATCTTGACGAACCCCGACCGACTATGGACAATCTTATAATAGCAACTTGGAACGTGAGAGTCGTGAATGATGACACCAAAGAGAGAGCGGTCCTGGAAGTGTTAGTGAATTATTATGTTTTTACACCAACCAACTTCACATCTAAACACAATTTATGAAATCAACAAATACATGTGGCACTCCGAGGACTCGAAACCAGGATACTCACATCGAAATTCCGCGCTGGATGTTTGTGGAATGACTGAGACCAAATGGAGGGGTACAGATGTGAGAGAGTGGGAGTGTGGAATGGGTGTGTGTGCTGGAGTGAGTGAGGGAGTAGCGAGAGAAGGTGCATGTTTGTTTGTAAGTGACAAATGGAAGGAGCGTGTAAGAGACTATGGGTCTGTGGGTTCAAGGATTGTGTGGGTGAGAATGAAAGTAGGAATACAAACGTGGGTGATTGTGTGTGTCTATGCTACGACAAAGGATAAACCTGGAAGAGAGAAAGAGGAGTTCTGGGTGAATATGGAGGCGTGCCTGGATAAGTTTGGCAAGAACACAAGCATATTTCTGATTGGGGATATGAATGGGAAGGTGGGTGATAAGAAAGTTGATGGAGTTGTGGGAGGGTGGGGGGTACCGTCAGAGGTTAATGGGAATGGTTTGCACTTATGGACGTATGTGTGGGGAGGAGGCTGTGGATAGCCAACACCTTCTTCTGACACAGAATGATACACAGGTACACATGGAAAGTGGTGTGGAGGAAGAAGGATAAAGATAAGACAGTGGTGGAACGAAAAGCACTGATTGATTATATATGTGCGAATGAACAAATGAAGAAATCTGTGCTGGATGCTAGAGTGTATAGGAGTATTGGAGGGGGTCTGTCTGACCATTATGTAGTAGTAGCTAAAATTACCATACAAAATAATTGGGGAAGGAGAGCTGAAGGGAGGCGAGTAGAAGCTGTAATGGCGAGGAGGGTGGAGAGGCTAAAGGAGGAGGAAATCAGGGAAGAGTACAGGAGAGCATTAGAAAGACGACTAGGTAGGTTTGACCTGGAAGGTATGGAGGCAGTGGAGGAGATGAGCAAAGTGTTTAAGGAAGAGATCTGTGCAGCATGTGAGGAGGTGTGTGGAGTAAGGAGAAGAGGGAGGGGAGTGAAGGGTACAGCATGGTGGACAGAAGAGGTAAACATAGCTGTGGAAGACAAGAAGAAAGCGTATAGACTCACATAGCTACAATAAAATATATAAGACGTCGCCAGTACTGAAGGGGTTAATGCGGCCCTACAATATTGTGCTGTGTCAAATTTGGCCCACCAGAGCAAATGAGTTAGACACCCCTGGTATAGAGAGTGGTTGGGTAGTAGAGGGAATGAAGATTTGGAGAGACAGAAACGAGCAAGGTGTGGTGAAGAGAGTAGGGAAGGAATGTAAGAGAAGAGTAGATGAGGAATTTGGAAGGAATCTGAGTGTAAAATGGAGGAAGTGTAAGAAACTGTTCTGGAAAGAAGTCAAGAAAGCTAGGGAAGGCAGTAAGGGTGTGAAAGATAAGAATGGGAGAGTGCTAGTCGAGAAGTAAGAGAGAGTTGAAAGATGGAAGGAAGTACTTCAACAAATTGTTAAATGTAAGGAATGAAGTGCCAGAAAACATAGTTGGATGGGGTATGGGAGGGAGAAGAAGAGAAGTGGTGGAGGAGGAGGTAGGGATCAGGAGGTCTGAGGTGTGTGAAGCCATGAAAAGAGTGAAGTTGGGGAAAGCACCAGGAATAGATGGAGTGTGTGGGGAAGTGCTGAGGTATGGTGGTGAGATAGTGATCGAATGGGTATGGAAAATGTGCAAACTAGCATGGGATAAGGGGAGTGCACCTGATGACTGGAAGCCAGGCATAATAGTCCCCCTGTATAAGGGGAAAGAGGAGTGTGTGGTAACCACCTAAGAATATGTCTTCTAAACGTAGTAGGGAAGGTGTACAGTAGGGTAGTGATTGAGACAGTGAGAGCGAGAACGGGTAAATGGATAGGTGACGAGCAGGGCAGTTTTAGGAAGGGAAGAGGATATGTAGATCAGATTTTTACCCTGAATTGTGTTGTGGAGAAATATCTGGAGAAGCAACCACAGGTGTATGTTGCCTTTATGGACTTGGAGAAGGCCTATGACAGTGGATAGACAAGGTTTGTGGAAAGTACTTAATATATACAGAGTAGATGGCAAGTTGCTGAAAGCAGTGAAGAGCATGTATGAGGGTGCAAAGGTGGCAGTACGTGTGGAGAATGAGCAGAGCGAATTCTTTGATCTGAATGTTGGGTTGAAACAGGGTTGTGTGATATCCCTGTGGTTGTTTACTGTATAATTATATAGATAGAGTCATGAAAGAAATACAAGGAAGAGCAGTGGATGTTGGTGTATCGCTGATAAGGGAGAGAAATGAGTAGAAGCAACCTGTACTGCTGTTTGCAGATGTTACAGTTCTGATGAGCGATAATGAATGGCATTTGCAGGGTATGGTAAATATGTTTGGAACAGTGTGCAAGAAACGGAATCTGAAGGTAAATGAGGGCAGGAGCAAGATTATGGTCTTCGAAAGGGGTGAAGGCACAGAGTGTGAGGTGAAGTTGAATGGTCAGGCTATGGAGATTGTCAGCTCATATAGGTATATGGGCAGTGTGTTGAGTGAAAATGGAACTATGGATGAAGAAGTGCGGGAGAGGCTGCAACAGGGGAAGAGGGTTGTAGGAACGATGAAAGCAGTAACAAGAAATAGGGTGGTCAGTATGGAAGTGAAGAAGTTGTTACATGACAGTGTGGTAATCCTGACACTGACTTACGGAAGCGAAGCATGGACTTGGGTGGAGAGACTCGGACGAAGAGTGAGAGGGGTGGAAGTGAGTTACTTGAGATATGCGTGCGGAGTTTCATGGAGGGATACACAGACGAATATGGAAGTAAGAAGGAGGTGTGGTTTGGAGGTAGATGTGCTGGAAAGTGTGAAAAGGAACACCTTGAGATGGTTCGGCCATATGGAACGTATGGGAAGTGAGAACATTACTAAGAGGGTGTACGAGAGCGAGGTGGAAGGACAGAGAGGGAGAGGTAAACCGGAAGAGAGGTGGAAGGATGGAGTGAAGAAGTATATGGATGAAGGCGGTGCTGGTTGGGAGGAGGGGCGTCGACTGACTGGTGTCAGAGGTGCATGGGGGCGTTTTGTTCCTAGACACCCCTTCGGGGATCACGGCGTCAGGCAATAGATAGATAGATAGATTATTTAATCAGAAGGGATTTTTCGGGCCGTTTTAAGTTGATGATTCATCATCTTATAATTGTGTTTCTCGTCATGTTCAGCTGCATATGGACATTCCCATGACTACTATAAACGGTACAAAGGAGTACAAAGTAAATCAAGCAACAACAGATCCAGCGACTCAAAGCTGCTAGCCCTCCAAAACACTGATGGTCAATTGTCCAAACAGTGGTTTAGAGTGGGTAAGGGAAAAAGGGAAAGGGAAGACTGCCCTGGGAGAAATGTCCGTGGCAGGATTAGGAGATGTTAGTAGGGGACAGATGTTAGTAATATAATAGAGGGGAAAATACTAAACAATATTCATTTTCAAATACAATCAGTCGCTGGTTTAAGGCGAGGTGTTTATCTAGGCGATGTTTAACAATCAAGCCGCGGGGCTCGACATATGTCGAGTGAGAGAATCATGACCACCCATGCGGAGCCCGACATGTCGCAAGGGATGTTGAGCACATCATCGGCTCTGAGAGATAGTTGGGAGGACGATAGGCGGGCTCTGACCGCTCGGCATGGACTGGAGCGAGGTGACTGAGCTCCCCACCACAACATCCCACACCCCTGGCCTTGCGAGACAAGGGAAAAACTCAGGAATTTACTGTATTTTAGGGTATTTGCCCTCGTGTTGCGCAATTGTTGCAAGAGATCCCGTGGTCGTACAAGGATGATTCAGGTGTCATTGGAAAGCTCTATTATCGCCCTTTCACGGATACATAATTGTATTACGCTCTGGCTCTTGTTTATGCATGAAAAAGAGCGTGGAATGAAGCTCGTTTAGGGTAAATATGCCTGCCAGGCAGGTAGCAGAAGTTATAAACATCCCCGTCCGTAAGGGGTTAAAGGAATCAACGGTGCTGCAGTCTATAACATCTCGGGGAAACCCATTCCACAAGTTGACGACTGACTCGATTGAAGAAGAAATTCTTAGACTCGTGCGAGTTAAAAGATTTACCAATAATTTTGCAACCGTTCCCCGCATGTAATTTGATTGGTCGATAGTGAAATATTTACTACAGTTCATATTGTCAATGCCTTTGATGATTTTGAACACTTGAATTAAGTTGCCTCTTATTATGTGTTGAGTTAATGGAAATATATATAATTCTCTAAGACGCTCCTCTTATGGTTTGTTCTTTAGGCAAGGTATCATTTTGGAATCTGTACGTTGAACTAGTTCTAGCTTGTGTTGTTGTTGTTTTTGTGTATATTTGTTTTATAGTAAGGGTGCCATGATGGAACGCAATATTGCAGGAGAGGACGGACTAAGGAATTGTAAAGTGTTAGGAATACATCTTTGGCTTTATGCTCAAATGACCTGCCTATAAAGCCAATGATTTTGTTTGCCTTATTAACAACTTCTGAACATTGTTGACTCGGTTCTAGCTTACTCGATATTGTTACTCCCAAATAAGTTACTCTGTCTACACTCTTAAGCTGATATGGAGTACTTTACATTTATTCGCATTGAAACACATTTGCCAAATTTGAGCCCAATATGACAACTTATCTAGATTATGTTGCATATCTTCAACATGTTCATTTGAGAGTACGCTATTTGCAATTTTTGTATCATCAGCAAAGTTTGAGATTGTACAGATGAGACTCTCATCTATGTCGTTGATGTAAATTAGAAAGATAATTAGTCCTAGTACTGATCCCTGGGGTACCCAGCTACTTACATTGATCCATTTAGAAGCCTTACCGTTTATGACTACTCTTTGCTTTCTGTCACTGAGCCAATTTTCTATTCATTTCAACACACTATCTGGTATTACATGCGCGTTTAGTTTTGTCAATAAACGTTTGTGGGGAATATTTGTTAAATGCCTTTTGAAAATCAAGTTATAAAATATCTACATCTTTACTCTCATCATATAGGGTGAGGCACTTCATGTAGCCATCTACTGTGGAATAAAAACATGTATAATCATAAGAAATTGTGATAAACTGTGCATATCTTAAGTGTTGATTATTGTTGATGTTGACAGTCGTAGCTCTGGCACTAGTTCAGAAGCGGTCAACAGAGGTTTCAAGTGTATCCTTGGTAGCGAGAATTATGGGTGTCAGACAGATGATTGAGATAGCTTTCAACCCTTTGACTGCTAGAGGCCCTTCCAAAGCTGAATAAAATCGTCTAATAATAGACAGAATAAACTGTCAAAATGCGTCATAAACATCAAGAGGTTAAGCGTATGCTACGCTTCCACACTGAACATATTTGTTAGTTTGTCTCTACAATCTAACTTATCTGGTTCAGGGTGGGTATTTTTGGAACCGCCCTATTTCATTCCAATGGTATGGAGATTTTAAAATGTTTCACCTCATTAGTTTCGCGATTATAAGACACTTCACCCCATTGGAGGTGTCGATTTCTTCTGGGCGAGCGATAGCGAGCCTACAATTTATAATTATAATTATTATTATTATTATTATAGAAGCTGTCTAAGCCTCCCAACAGGGTGCAGATACACCTATAAAAGATGAATCCCCACAAAATGGACTCTGGACTTAAAAGCTGAGATATGGGTTGACTGTACAACCTCGTTTGGCAAATGATTCCAAAAGGGAATCATTGAAGGAATAAAACACCGAGAAAACTGAGATGTAGAAACATTAATTGGAGACATGGCAAGGTCATTAAGACTCCTCGTAAATCTTGTTGCGCGAATTGGAATAAAAGGTTCTGGTAAAACACTATGCAATGGATGCGGAGTATTGTTAAATTTTTAAAATAAAAGATTAAGGGCACCAACCCGACGCCGATGATGAAGATCAAGAGATAGAGCATGGAGAATTAATTTAATAGAATTAAGAGCTTTATCAAGCAATTTCAAATGACAGTCAGCAGCCGAGTTCCAAACAGGAGAGCAATACTCAAAATGAGGCAAAATAAAAGCATAAAAAGATTTTATGACTGTGGATTCACAAGCGAATGTTTTGTAACACTTGCGAAGTAAACCAATCTTTTGAGCAATAGTAGAAGACAAGGAACAAATATGCTTCTCAAATGTCAACTTAGGATCGAGAGTCACTCCAAGCAAACGCAAGCCTGATACATCCTCAATTTGTTCACCAGAAACATGCAAACAAGGATGAGGAGGAGCCAAAGTACGTGATCTACTGATTATCATGGAGTGAGTTTTCTTAGCATTAAGCTTGTGACGTTAACCACTCCGTTAGAACCGCATGGATTGTCCTACAGTGACTCGTGTGACGCTCACCGCTTCCCCCAGAACCGCATGGCTTACTCGCTAGGACTCGCCAGGGCAGAGAATGTAGCTACAGTCTACCTATCATTGTGTACTTTCCTTCTCGAGAAAGCTTATGTTGCAGACAGTTCAGAACTGTTCTTTATTTTCGTCTGTCACAATCCTTTCTATTTTATTTAGTCAATTGAAAGTATTGTGTTAAGTAGTTGAATGATGGGAAGGCGAGCGGGAGAGAGAGAGAGAGAGAGACCAGGTGGTGTGACTTGGTGGTGAGTGTGGCGCGTGGCTGGCCCCCTTACATAGGCCTCGCGGGATTCGTTGCCTCCTGCCTAACACTGCCTACTAGGCGGCTGCTTACTGGGCGACTGTCGCGCGCCCTCGTGCCATTCCTGCGAACTGGGACTCCAGCGAGGCGGTTCCTGGGAATATCCTTGTCAGATCCGACCCAGACAGCATACTCTAAGCATCTCCCATGAACTGTTCCACGCTCTTGTCTTAGAATCTTTTTCTCCTACTGCCTCTATCATTTCCACTACTTCCTCACCTTTTATTAATATCAATCCCCCTCTGGTTCCCTGCATCCACACCTTGAATTGGTGGCCAGACTGTATTATATGCTGGATCTCACATTTCTTATGTACTAGGCTAAGGTTGAAGATAGTCATTGTCTTTTTGGGAGATTGTATTGCTCGGACTGTCTCCATCAATCACTAATGTTTCTACAGGGTTAAATAATGCTAGACTAGGGATCAGGTACCTTGCTGTTGGTGTTTTCACTGTGTGTAGGCTACTTTTGAGCTGCACGACACTACGGATTCTGTGGGTTACCTGGGTGGATCTTTTGTCTGTGTACCTTGAAGTTTAGACTGTGTAGTGCGTGAGGGCTGCTTGCCTAATCCACCCAACACTGTTCTAACTCTATTTGCTTTTACTTTTGAGGGTCGCCAGGAGGATACTCGATACTTGTGATCGAGAATCCTCAAGAGAGCACCCCTTCATATTAACGTAATCAGGCCGCACAGACCCAAGGTCCACACTAGGCTAGGAGCTGCCTTGCTCCGCCAGAATTCTGTACCTTTGCACATCCCAGCTAGACTTTATTAACCCGGGTAGACATTAGCTGGATTAGATCATATACTCTTTTATGCATATCCATTATTTCTACACAAGCATTTTGAGGTCTAGGTTGCTGTATAGAGACACAACCAGCATAGACCGGTTTTGTTAATAGGAGTACTACTTTTTCGTGGCGAGCATTATTACTGTTGCACCCTTATAATATTCTTGTGTCCAATAACATTATAGGTCCAGCCTTTTTGTGTATTTAGCCTACACGTGCATTGTCCTGCCTCCTGCTATTTTGTGGTTCCATTTCCGATACGTTCTTCTTAGTAGCATCCGACATTATTCAGAAGATTCCTTGTTCGGTGCTTGAGGACTTTACAACACGTTCTTTCATAAAGGAGTGACAGATATTATTGATTAAAGTAACATTAAGTAAACCTTCTTCTTGTTTGCATTAGATCACTCTTGTGATTTAATTAAGTTAACTATCTTTTCCTTGTGTACCATAACTAAGCAACCATATGTTATAGGTAATAGGCTGTTTCAGAGAACATCAGCCTATAGTAGAAGCACATAGATACTGAGAGTTAAGATACCCCGCTATCGCAGATATAACTCTGGAGGGTATATGTGTTCTTTGTTCGACGGGATTATATATCAGGGGTTGGATCTAGCGTTTCCGTTGTTGCATTTATGCCAGTCTAGTCCAATGTATAAGAGCCACTGATTTATACGAGACCCGATCGTAACACTCGCTAGGATCGCCAGGGCAGTGGATGTGGCTACAGTTGATGTATTATTGTGTGCTTTATTTCATATGAAAGCTCGTGTCATGGGTATTCCAGAAAGGCTCTTTGTTTTCGCCCATGTCAAGGCTTTATATATTTAATGGCAAAGTATATGTTTTATCATTAAGTAGTAATGAGAGAGAGAGAGAGAGAGAGAGAGAGAGAGAGAGAGAGAGAGAGAGAGAGAGAGAGAGAGTAGAACAGAGTGAGAGGAGGCGCGTAGTGTTTTGCTATACTCGATGACGTCATAGCTGGCTGGCCTCGTGGGGATTCGTTGAGGGAGTTTTTTACCATGCTTTGTGACGTCATGTTTGGCTGGCTTCTTTAGTATTGGCTGGAGGACTTGTTACTGCTTTTTTCCCACGCGGCTCAAGCTAGTTTTTTTTTTTTTTTTTTTTTTTTCTATGTGATTGAGGGAGGCAAAAGGCATAACTGCCTATAGCGAGTGCCTCCCCCATAGTTGAAAGAGTGATTGGGCCAAAATCAAGGGACGTTCGAGCCAAAATGCCTGGACACACGGAGTTTGAAGCAATTTAAGTCATAGGAAGAGGGAAAGACTGATTCTGGGAGAGAGTTCCAGAGCTCAGATGTTGAGTAGAAGAAAGTTTGAGAGTAACGTTTCACTCTTGGGTTGGAGAGTTGCACAGAGTAGGGGTGGGATTGAGTTGCAAGACGGGTACCACGTGCCCTACGTAAAGGAGGTGGTATGCACTGGGATAGCTCTGAGGAACACTGATTATTATAGTAGCGATAGAATAGCGAGAGAGATGCAACATTGCGGCGGAGAGAGAGAGATTGCAGAGAGTTGGTGAGTGGACGGGAGTTAATGATACGAAAGGCTTTCCTTTCAACTTTGTCTAGGAGAGCGGTGTGAGAGGAACCTCCCCACACATGTGAACAATACTCAATATAAGGGCGCACTATGCCCCTGTACAGAGCAAGAAGCTGTGCAGGGGAAAAGAACCCCCTAAGGCGGTTGAGCACACCCAGCTTCTGGGAGGCTGCCTTAGCAAGACTGGTAATATGGTCCTTCCAAATGAGAGCAGAAGAAAAAGAGACACCAAGAATATTGAGAGAAGATGAAGGGTTGAGAGAAGATGAAGGGTAGTGCTAGTATATATGCAGCCCTCTCGCCACTTTTTCCCTCAGATCTGGTTTCTAGAACGCATTCCTCTTATCCCTTTGATACCTGTCCCCATCTGCACCTGAGAACATTTTCCTCTGTCTATCTCTCTCATTTTCCATACCTTTCACCACCTTTTATTAATATTATATCCCCTCTGGTTAACTCTGCATAATCAGCTTCATCCTGGCCAGTTGTATTGTGCGTTAAGGTCTGATATAACCCATGTATGTTAGTTGTTAAGATAAGTTGATCACGAAGCATTGGTTGGCATTCATATGGCTCAGTACCGCTTCCTATAATTATTAGTATTCTGCTGGATTAGATAATGCTAGACTAGGAGTCTGATACTATAAGGTATTGTTTCCGATGGGTGTTGGCTTTAGTTAAAAGCTGCCCGACATACCTGAGACCTGGAGTTGATTGGGTAAATTCTAGTCTGTGTGCCATTGAGAGTAGAGCATGCACGAATGAGGGCTTTTTGCCTATACCATTCTGCACTTTTCTAAGCTCGTTGTTTGTCTTTGAGGTACGCCAGGAGAACGCTTAATACTTCGGTATTAAGGTTTCTCAAGAGAGCTACCCTTCCCTATAACGTAATATTTGATGAACAGACTTGAGATTTGCACTAGGCTATGCGGCATGCCATGCGCACCAGTATCTCGTATCATTGACTCTAGCTAGACTTTGTCAGTCACAGTAGACATTAAGTATATTAAACCAATTACTCTTTTTATGCATACACGTTTATGATTACACAAGCATTTCGCAGCCTAGTTTGATGTATTGAGACACAAACGACTTAGGCTCTTTTTGTTGATAGGAATACTGCATTGTTGTGGCGATTATTATTATTGTTGTGGCGTTTAGGATATTCTTGGCTCCGACTGCATTATATATCCTGCCTTTTTGTGTGCTTAGCCTGCACGAGCATTGTTCCGCTGCCTGCCTTTTTGGGTTCCATTTCCGATTCGAGCATCTTGATAGCATCTAACATTTAAAGAAGATTCCTTGTTGGTGTTGAAGGACTTTAGTGCACTTTCTTTCATGTAAGAGTGCCTGACATTTATTGATTAAAGTAACGTAAGCTGTAACTTATCTTACCACCTTACTTTGCATACCATAACCAAGCACCTTCGGTTATTTTTTTTTTTTTTTTTTTTTTTTAAGAGGCAATGAACGGAGGAAGAAAAAACACAAATAAAACAAAAAGGTCCATGTGCCTAAAGGCATCCTCCATTCATAAAATGTTTGTAACAACTGGATTTAAACATTTGTAGATTGTAAGTTTGTGGAAAGCAATTCGAGGGAAGTGAATTCCAAAGAGTAGTAGCTCTGGGGATAAATGAATTCTGATAAGCAGAGGTAGTAATAATAGGTAGTAATAGGCTGTTTTCACATAACATTAAGCCTAGAGTAGACGCGCATTTATTGAGAGTTTAACCCATAAATGTCGGGGCGCAACATAAGTCGAGTATAATAAATCTGGACTATCTGGCGGCGCTCGACATAGATCGTGTGGCAATTTCAGCACGTAATGTTGCTGAGAAAGAGAGACAAGTGGTGGCAGGAGAGTAGCGAGCGTATGACTGCTCCAGACCACCGCGGCGAACCTACTGACACGAATCCCACCTCCTCCCTCCCTCTCTCACTCGCTATATACGGAATTGTATGGGGAAAGTGCCGAATTACATGCTTTTTGCACTCGCGTTGCACGGTTGTTGCAAGAAATCTAGCCATCATAAAAGGATCGTTATGGTGTCATTGGAAAGCTCTGTTTATGCCCTTTCAGGGATAGATACTTGTTTTACGCTCTGGGTCTTATTTAGGCATGAAAATGATCACGTAAACAGCCCTATTTTGGGTAAAAACACCCCGCTGGGCGGTACATACTTCTTTCGGAGAAGAAATATATTTCAAACTGCCTGCTTGCAAATGAGTTTCAATGCGGATAAATGTAAAGTACTACATGTCGGATACCTAAATGAGAAAGCAAACTATTCGATGAATGGCACTCCGCTTAAGAATGTAAACAGAGAAACTGATCTGGGAGTAACAATATCGAGTAACCTAAAACCGAGTCAACAATGTTCAGAAGTTGTTAAGAAGGCAAACAAAATAATTGGCTTTATAGGCAGGTCATTTGAGCATAAATCCAAAGAAGTTATCCTAACCCTTTACAATTCCTTAGTCCGCCCTCTTCTGGAATACTGCGTTCAATCCTGGTGCCCTTATTACCAAAAAGATATAAACAAGCTAGAACGAGTTCAACGTAGAGTTACCAAAATGATACCTAGCCTAAAGAACAAACCATACGAAGAGCGTCTTAGAGAATTAAATCTATTTCCTTTAACCCAGCGCAGATTAAGAGGCGACTTAATTCAAGTGTTCAAAATCATCAAAGGCATCGACAATATGAACTGTAGTAAGTACTTCACTATCGACCAATCTAATTACACGCCCCCTCAGTTACTAACCCATCTGTCCCCTACTAACTTCCTAGTCCTGCCACGTTAGTGGCAGGGCAGTAGTTCCCTTTCCAATGTTCCCTTACCCACTCTAAACCACTGTTTGGACACTTGATCCTCAGTGTTTTGGAGGACAAGCAACCTAGAAGGGTCACTAGATCTGTTGTTGCTTGATTTCCTTTGTACTCCTTTGTACTCCTTTGTACATATAAATAAACCGCCTAGGCCGCTCGTAAGGTGTTAATAACCTATTATTGCATATAGAACTCTGGAGAGTATTTGTGTTCTTTGTTCACTGGGAATATACATCAGAGGTTGGATCTAGCGCGTTCCGTTGTAGCATTTATGCCATTACTAGTCCAACGAATAAGAACCCTGATATATTTAAACATCAGTCGTAACAAGCTTCATACCCCAAAGTTCACACCAAGAGGTAATCTTGCTGCAACTTCGATTCTACTCTCTGGAGATGGAATTGATGACTATAAAGTTTTGTCATCGGCATAAGAAACTAGTTTATTTTCAAGCTCAGAGCACAAGCAAGCAATAAAAATAATTAAAAAACAGAGGCCCAAGCACACTGCCCTGTGGAACACCCGAAACAACAGGCACAGAAACAGAAGTGCACCCATCTAAGACAACATGCTGAGACCTGTCTGTTAAAAATTCTTTAAAAATATATAAAAGACTACCACCAATACCATGAAGTTACAGCTTATATAAAAGGGCTTTATGATTAACAAGATCAAAAGCAGAAATAAAATCAATAGCCACAACACGAGATTCATACCCTTTGTCCAACGAAGACTGAAGATCATGAGATAAAGTTAAAAGCGCATCGCAAGTACCCAAACCTTTGTGTAAACCAAACTGTGAATTGGGTATTATATCAAGACGATTACAGTATGAAGAAAGGCGTCTAGCTAAAAGCCTCTTAAAGATCTTTGAGATAATAGGCATTGTGGATATAGGACGATACTCAGATGGGGATGACGAAGCAGTAGCTCCCTTCGGAATTGGAGTGATGCTAGCTTTTCGCCAGCAATGAGGAAAACTACCAGATTTCAAGAGCAACCTAAATACTATAGCCAATTTAGGTGCTAAGACAACAGCAATCTTCTTAAAGAAGAGAGGGAAAAATCCATCTGGGTCAATCCCACCATAAGTGTCAAGATCCAATAAATATTGTCTCAATTCAGCTAATTTGAATGCTATCCACTTTAGATTAGGACTAGGGAAACATGTCAAGGGCAATTGCAATTCCTGATCACTCTGCTTACCTATGAAAATATTAGAAAGCATATTACCCTTAGTTAATGGATCAAAAGAGATAGAACCATCAGAATCACGAAGTGGAGGCATGGTGGAGTCAATTCCAAATAGTGAGGCCTTAAGTGAGGCCCACCATTTATGTGGCTGAGTAGCACCTGCAAGAACTTCCTGCAAATGGGAATTGTAATCCCTCTCGGCTGTACTATACTGTATACTCTCTACGTAACTGACCGAAGATGTACATAGTCATCCCAAAGCAACTGGGTTCGATTACGTCTCCAGCGGTGATATGCAGCCTGCTTGTTATAATATGCACGCTTACAGTCGTCATTGAACCAAGCTTTATCTTTAATACATGATTTGATTAACTTAGAAGGGACTCTTCTTTGCAGGATGTCTAAGAGAGAGTTATTGAGGGATGAAACAGGGTCATCAGGTCTTAGTATGTGATTCCAGTGGATATTGGTAACATCATCACATACATTTTCCCAATTAACTCGAGATTTAAGATAGACTTTACGAGATATAGTGATATCTGGCACAGTAAATTCAAGATTGATTTTACAGGTTACGGCATTATGGTCAGAAGTACCTACAGGAGCAAGAACTGCAGTCTCCACAACACCAGGAACATCTGTTAAGACGAGATCAAGACAGTTTCCAGAAATATATGTAGGTCCAGCAATCAACTGCTCACACCCAGACAAATTAGCAAAATCCAAGGCAGTGTGACCATTTCTATTTGTTGGAGAGACCGAGTTCAGCCACTTTTGATGATGTGCATTAACATCTCCAACAAAAACGAAAGATGACTTGACATCAACAGACTGAATTAATGCCAAGGCATTTAAAAGACAGTCATATAGATTGTTATTGGCATCAGGATTTCTATATAGGCTAAAAATGTAGTGGTTATGATATTTACTGGAAACTTTAACCAACTGGATCTCGTGGCAACCACAAAGAAATTTCGTCAAAGGCTGGGCATTATAGCCAGATCGGATGTATAAACTCATTCCACGAGCACGAGGAAGAGAGTCACGGCGAATAAGAAGTGGTTTATTGAAGCCAGGTATGAGCAGTTCTGAAATGTGTCTATGGTCAGAAACAAGAGTTTCGGAACAAAAGACAATGTCATAATCCACTGATGCCATAGTAAGATCTTTAATGTTGTAATGAAGTCCACGGATGTTAGAATACAGAATACAGCCACTTCTTCTCGCAGGATGATTAGGTCTATGAGGACCGGGATTTAATTCTATATCACCGGATAAAAGAGCAAACAAAAACATATATAATTGAAAGAAGCAAACCATACAATATAAAAAAAGGATGGATATACATATAGGAGTCAACCCAGAAGGAACCATCACATCTGGGCAAGGCGAATCAACCCCCAAGGACACCATATCCAAGAGGGAGCAGTAGTGGTGGATTTTAAAGAAATGCAGAGAAATAGCAGAAAAGAAGGACAATACTCCTGGAAATCCACCATACTTTAAGTCTTCCTTATTAGCCTGCTGTACCACCTTAAGGACAAAAACAGGAGATTGTTGTGATAGAAAGAGCGCTGTAATAGCACCATAACAGCAGGGATGGATGAAAACAGACAAAGGAAGACCTTTGTACAAAGGCTATGGCATTATCCAATTCATCCACCATGGCAAAACATTACCGTAAGGCAAATAATTACCATGAAGAAGCCAAACATGTACATATATATCTTGAAGGGTGGTCTAGATGGCGTTCTTCTTAGTTTGAAGCGGGTCTGGAGTGGTGCTTTTGTTAGTTTAGGGGGAAACTGATAGTACACTGTTATATAATGACAACAGTAACCAAAACCCTGAATAATAACTATATATCATAATACCATAATAATATCCCCCTAGACGTTGCACTAGATAGTGTTAAGGACGGAGGTCCGCTTAAGGGATAACTTTTTCCCTAATTAAGCTAGGATGCGGACATTTTTACTGCTAGTTGCTGCCCCCTCTATACTATTTTTGGGAGAGCAATATACCGTTATAAAGCTTCCATGAGTTATGTTTAGTTTTATAAAGTTCTTTAAATTAAAGTTTGAAGGACGTGTACTGTAGGGAGCAAGCATAAACTCTCTCTCTCTCTCTCTCTCTCTCTCTCTATATATATATATATATATATATATATATATATATATATATATATATCACCTTAACACGAAATAATTATATAATTGAAGAAATAGCCACAATCTGCACAATACTGGTAAGAACAATGTAATATACTAGCTGAAGAGCAGAAACACAGACTTAGGCAGTGTAGCAAAGGCAGGATATCTGTATTAACAATTATCATTTCTTTGTGTGTGCTGCTCTGTGAGTCAAGTTTTCATTACTGTGTATGTGTGTGTGTGTGTGTGTGTGCTTGTTTGTATATGTGTGTGTGTGTTTGTTTGTGTGTGTGTGTGTGTTTGTATGTGTGTGTGCGTGTGGGTGTGTTTGTTTGTATGTGTGGGTGTGTGTGTTTATTTGTATATGTGTGTGTGTGTTGTTACGACTGGGGTTTAAATATATCAGGGCTCTTATTCATTGGACTAGTAATGGCATAAATGCTACAAAGGAAAGCACTAGATCCAACCTCTGATGTATATTCCCAGTGAACAAAGAACACAAATACTCTACAGAGTTCTATATGCAATAATTGGCTATAAAACTCTCAATAAATGTGCGTCTACTCTAGGCTTAATGTTATGTGAAAACAGCCTATTACTACCTATAACCGAAGGTGCTTGGTTATGGTATGCAAAGTAAGGTGGTAAGAGAAGTTACAGCTTACGTTACTTTAATCAATAAATGTCAGGCACTCCTGCATGAAAGAAGTGCACTAAAGTCCTTCAACACTAACAAGGAATCTTCTTTAAATGTTAGATGCTATAAAGATGCTCGTATCGGAAATGGAACCCAAAAAGGCAGGCAGCGGAACAATGCTCGTGCAGGCTATGCACACAAAAAGGCAGAATATATAATGCCGTCGGAGCCAAGAATATCCTAAACACTACAACAATAATAATAATCGCCACGACAATGCAGTATTCCTATCAACAAAAAGAGCCTAAGTCGTTTGTGTCTCAATACATCAAACTAGGCTGTGAAATGCTTGTGTAATCATAAGCGGGTATACATAAAAAGAGTAATTGGTTTAATATACTTAATGTCTACTGTGACTGATAAAGTCTAGCTAGAGTCAATGATACGAGATACTGGTGCGCATGGCATGCCGCATAGCCTAGTGCAAATCTCAAGTCTGTGCGTCAAATATTACGTTATAATGAAGGGTAGCTCTCTTGAGAAACCTTAATACCGAAGTATTAAGCGTTCTCCTGGCGTACCTCAAAGACAAACAACGAGCTTAGAACAGTGCAGAATGGTATAGGCAAAAAGCCCTCATTCGTGCATGCTCTACTCTCAATGGCACACAGACTAGAATTTACTCAATCAACTCCAGTTCTCAGGTATGTCGTGCCGCTTTTAACTAAAGCCAGCACTCATAGGAAACAATACCTTATAATATCAGACTCCTAGTCTAGCATTATCTAATCCAGCAGAACACTAATAATTAAAGGAAGCAGTACTAAACAATATGAATGCCAACCAATGCTTCGTGATCAACTTATCTTAACAACTAACATACATGGGTTATATCAGACCTTAACGCACAATACAACTGGCCAGCATTAAGCTGATTTTGCAGAGTTAACCAGAGGGGATATAATGTTAATAAAAGGTGGTGAAAGATATGGAAAATGAGAGAGATAGGCAGAGGAACAGGTTCTCAGGTGCGGAGAGGGAGGAAAGATATCCAAGGGAAAAAGAGAGATGCGTTCTAGAAACCAGATCTGAGGGAGAGAGTGGCGAGGAACTGTATATATACTCGCACTAGCTCGAGGTGCGTGGGAAAAAAGCGGTTACAAGTCCTCTAGCCACTAGCAAGGGAGCTAGCAGCATGGTAAGGACCTCTCTCCACCAACCCCCACGAGGCAGCCAGCCGTGACGTCATCGAGCGGGACAAAAACACTGCGCGCTCCCTCTCACTCTGTTCTACTCTCTCTCTCTCTCTCCCAGATCCCATCATTACTAGTTAATGATAAAACATATACTTTACCATTAAATATATAAAGCCTTGACATGGGTGAAAACAAAGAGCCTTTGTGGACTGCCCATGATACGAGCTTTCATATGAAATAAAGCACACTCTAATACATAAACTGTAGCCCCATCCACTGCCCTGGCGATCCTAGCGAGTCACTGTAGGACAAGCCATGCGGTTCTAACGGAGTGGTTAACGTCACAGTGTGTGTGTTAGTAATGTTGTATATACTATCAGCCCTCCTATGTGGTAGAGCCACCACTGCTTCCCTGATGCCACTGAGAGCCACACTTAAGAGGTCTAGGGTTATTCTGGCCCCCTTCTACCTCATGATTAGCCCCATTTGTTTTGACATTTTATAACCTTCGGTCTATTACTTTGTCAGTATTAAGATCTTGTGTGCCATTTAGGTGTCGATGTGTGTCTTGGCGAGCGGTAGCGAGCCTGTAATAATGGAGGAACTGGCTATCGGCCTTGATATTCTTCTACAGAAAACGTATACAAATTTACCTGGTAGGGGGATCTTGGGGATTTGTTTAAGCTTGATGGAGGTTTAGGGAGGAAACTAATATAATGATAAAAAATATATAAGTAAATAAATAAACCAATAAATAAGCCCTAACCCCTTAACCACTTGCGAGTTTCATGCTATAAGGAAGTTAGAGGTATAAATAACGATATTTAACATAATTAATAACGGAAAAACGGTCGGAGTAACATCCAACAAAATTAAACATATTTTTTATCCATCAGAAACTTCCATTATTATTGTATTTATGTTTCAAATATCCATGTTTACAGCTCCCACTTCCTTATAGCCTGAAACTCGCAAATGGTCAATTTTTTTTTTTTTTTTTTTTAAAGAGACAATGAACGGAGGAATGAAAAACACAGATAAAACAAAAAGGGCCATGTGCCTAAAGGCATCCTCCATTCATAAAATGTTTGTAACAACTGGATTTAAACATTTGCAGATTGTAAGTTTGTGGAAAGCAATTCGAGGGAAGTGAATTCCAAAGAGTAGTAGCTCTGGGGATAAATGAATTCTGATAAGCAGAAGTTCTGCATTGTGGAGGAGAAAGTGTAAATTCATGGGCGCTCTCAGCTGCCCTAGTTCTACGCGGAAAGATGTGGAGAGGCGGCACAATTGAAGCAAGTTCCTCGGAACAATTGCTGTGAAAATATCTGTAGAATAATGCAAGGGATGCAACGTTTCTTCGTATGGATAATGTAGGAAGGTCCTGTGTGATTGCAGGGTTATTGATTAATCTAATAGCTTTATTTTGAATTTTGTCCAACTGCCTCAATGCAACCACTCCACTTCCACCCCACAGAGGTGAACAGTAATCCATCTGAGAACGCACATGACTTTTATATATCACGGCCAACTGCTCGTCAGTGAAGAATTCTCGAACTCTGTACAGGAGTCCCAGTTTTTTAGAGGCATTCTTAGCAATGCTTCTAACATAATGTGTCCAGCTCAAGTTAGTAGTTAATGTTACACCGAGAATGTCAATACTAGGGGAAGTGGGAATATTTACATCATTAAAAAATATGGGAGTCAGTGAGATTCTGTCGGTTAGAAAATTGAATGTATTTGGTTTTCTGTGCATTAAAGGAAACTCTAGATTCTTTTGTCCCCATCCATTAATTCTAGAAAGGTCCTGGTTCAGAGAAATTGCAGTGTTTATTTTTGAATTGATAAGATCGGGTTGGGTGAAAGAATTGGTAAATGTGAAGGAACTGTGGAGTGTTGAGTCATCTGCGTAGGAATGTATTGGATTATGAGTGGTAGATATGAGATCATTGATATGAATGAGGAACATAATTGGGGCCAAAACTGATCCCTGGGGAACACCAGCATTTATTGAGTGAAATTGAGAATAAAGGCCATCTACCATTACACATATTTTTCTGTTATGAAGATAAGAAGAAATTAGTGGAAGTAATGATGCAAGGCCATAGTGTGACATCTTCGACAATAAGGATTGATGCCAGACTCTATCAAATGCCTTTGATATATCCAGTGCTATTGTATGTGTTTCACCATGTTGGTCTGTAGCTTGGTTGATTTGATGCATAAGAAGGCAAAGCATGTCTACAGTTGATCGACATCGTCTAAAACCATATTGCCTATCACTGATTAATTTATTATTCTCAAGATGCTTAATTATGTGATTATTTAATATAATTTCAAAGACTTTACCAAGAGTGGAAGTTATAGCTATTGGTCTGTAGTTTGATGGATCTGAAGAGGCACCTTTTTTAGGAACTGGATGGATGTTTGCTTCTTTCCAGGGTACTGGGAAGCATGAGGTATGAGTACACAGACGGAAAATGTTTGCCAATACAGGAGCGAGCACCAAGGAGCAATTCTTAAGTACTATTGGAGGAATTTCATCTGGACCAGGAGCCTTATCTACTGAGAGATTCTGCAAAATAGTTTTGACATGTCTGGTGTGGATCTTAAGTGAGGGAATTTCAGGCGAATTAAAATTAAGTACAGGGACATCTTGATTTATTTCATCTAAGGTTGAGTTGGTGGAGAAAATATCCGCAAGAAGGTTAGCTTTACCTCGTGGGTCACTTACAAGATTGCCAGTCGGAGATTTTAATGGTGGAATGGATGAAGCAGTAGTGAAGTTGGATTTTAATGAGTTAAGAGTAGACCAAAATATTTTGTTATCATTTGGATTATTTAGAAGTTTATTTGCCTGCTTGTGGAGAAAGTTTGATTTAGTTAGGTTTAATACAGTTTTGGCATGATTTCTGATTTCTGATGTAAAGTTATCTGCTCAACAGGTGGCGTTGTGTGTGTGTGTAAGTGTGAGAGTCCGAGTGTAGGGGTTGAGACAGTGAAGCACGGGAACGAGGTGGCTTCAGAGATGGGGTCGTTTCGGGCCATGAGTGAGCACCGTGCCTCATGTGAAGGCAAGATGGCAGGTGCTCGTTGTACTCTACGTGCTTCACATGTCTCACTCCCTAGACTGGAACAAGACCTCACGGGCTTCACTGTTCATTGTAAAGCGGTGAATGTTAAGGCTCTCAGCCTATGCCCGAGAGGAAGTAAGTTGGAATATAGAAGAAAAAAAAAGAAAAAAAAAAAAAAAAATTAAAGGCTTCATGAGTTTTTTATCTTGTGTATGCATTGTAGGCTATTGCTTTTTGTTCAGTTACTCTAGCACAATTATGGTCAAACCATTTAGGTGAATTAGATCTTTTACTGTACTTTTGATGAGGAATAAAAGTTTCCATTCCAATTTTTACAAAATCTTGTATGTGGCTCAAGGTGGAGTGTGCATCATTAGAAAAGAAAGAGGTCCAGGGAATATCAATAAAGAAACCCTGAAGACCCTCCCAGTCTGCCCTATCGTAATGCCATTTAGTCACCAAAACAGGTTCAGAGTGGGAAGGTGTGGTAGGTGATAGACAGGTGGCCTGTATCAGACAGTGATCAGGAGATCCAAGCGGGGACCTCACTGTAACATCATAATTTTCTGAATTGGTTGTTAAAAATAAGTCCAGTAGGTGGGAATTATGATTAGGATTATCTGGTACACGGGTGGGTTGGTTGACTAGTTGAGTGAGATTAAATGAGTCTGCAAATAGCTCACATTCAAGACCAGCATCATCAGTCCTGGCTGAATGAGTGAGCCATTCAACATTATGGACATTAAAATCACCCAACACAGTGATTTCAGAAGAAGCATTTAAGTTGAGGACACTGAGTTGTGAGGACAGAGAATCAAAAAGACTTTGCTCTGGAGGAGTATTTGGGGAACGGTAGATGCAACATATGTATTTAAATTTACCAGCAGAAATTAATTTGTATATAGAATAATCAAAATAGGGACAATTGAAACTAGTAACCTCCTCCAGGGCAATTTCAGATTTTGCGAAGCAACATACACCTCCTTTAGGTCTGAAATTTTGGAGCAGATGATAACCTGGAAAATTAAATCTAGACGTGTCAGATGTGGATGTTACTTGAGTCTCTGTCAAAAAAAGGAGAGTAGGGGATTCTGCTTGAAGAAATTGGTGTACAGAATTGATGTTAGAGTGAAGTCCCCTTATATTGCTAAAGAAAAAGCTGCACCGACGAGCAGCTTTGGGACGATGCAATGCTCTCGACACAGTCGCATGATGACGACCGGGAGGGCCCTGTGTCAATGACCCAACCCTGCCGGGGGTGGATATCCGAGGGACCACCAGGTTTGCTCTTAACAATTGTACTGCCATATTTATTGGGTAAGGTGTATGGTGTTACATGTATGATATGTAGTGGGAAGAGTAGTGTTTTATGGATAGAGGATAGCAATGTAGGGCAATGTCGTGAAGTTGGATGTGTATGTTATATAAAGAGGGTTTTCCTGATACCCCTGATGTGTGAGGCAGACAGATATGTATCCAGCTACCAAGGCCTGGGAGAGAAAATGGAATTCAGGCTATTCCCTGAGTCTCCCGAAACCTTGGCGGTAGTACTTCCCTGGGCGGGGCTGCCTACCCCTACTACCTACTACCTACAATTACCCAAACATGTTTTGTTACCGATTACTTCCAGGGCCAATATTCCAGGGGTGGCTCGCTGGCTGAGTGCAATGAGGGCGCTGTACAATAGGTGCATTTAGAGCAACCACACGTAGGACATTATTTGTGTCCGGTGCGTTTGATTGATGGCTTGATTTGGGCCATAGCAACCATCTAAAATTTTGACTGGTTCAATCACTGTAATGTTAACCCTTTTAAGAATATGATGCACTTAACAGTTTATTCTAGCTATCACTAAACGATTTTATGCAGCTTAGGAAGAACTTTGTTGCTAGCGTTTGTGTGTGAGGTGTTTGTGTGTATGGTATCTAGCTACGTGATCACGAGTCGGAGCGGGTGGTGGTGGAGGGGATATAATACCAAATGAAGCCATTACTTTTAATCTCCTCGGTGGTCTAGTTGGTTAGGTGCTGGAGTGCAGCACTACTGGCCTGGGTTCGAACCCTCGCTGGGGCATGACACAAAATATTAATTATAAGGGTACAGTTGATCTCAATGAACCATAAACTTCCATAGACCTTGCCTAATAACAATAAAGTACTATAATATTTACTTATTAAAAAATAAAATAAATGTGTAATCAGATCTTGAATCGGTTAAAAATCCCCAATGTGTCTACCTGTTGATCTTGGATGGCCGCATTGAGCCAATGTAAGGCTTTATAATGGACTCCACAAGCATCGGTGCCTCATCTATAAAATATACAAAATATAAAATATCTAAGCAATTTGGTCTTTTATTTTTGAAACGTGATGTCCTAGACAAGCAATCAATTATTTCGATATAGTATTCACTAATTTACACGAACTTCATATACTGTCAAACAATTTGGGGAGCTGCCTGTAAAGCTGCCTTAAAACCTCTAGAAATAGCTAAAAAAAATAAATAAATAAATAATAATAATTCGCACTATAGAAGGACTACAGCGATATGACCATACTAACGATGCATTTCTAAATTGTAAAATACTTACAGTAAACTGCAGGAGTTATATATTTTGTAATGTTTAGTTTTTGTTTATACATGTTTAAATAATCTGTGTATAGGAAATGTTTACTTTAATCCCAGTCAACCAACCAGGTACCCCATACGAGACTACCCACGTTTAATTGTTCCTTTTATGTCCTCTACCCAATCCCAATTCAATATTGTCTATCATGGTGCAAAAATCTATAATTCCCTCCCAGAAAACATTGTTAGTAAATTGACATTGTCTAGCTTTAAATCTAGTCTTAAAATATTTTTACTTAATAATTATAGAAACCTTTGATCTAGAAAATAATACTTACCTAGTAGTATAATTTGCATGTTTATATTTTGTTTATCTTAATAATTAAATGAACTATGTAATATTTTGTTTACTATTTAGTATTAAGTATTAGGTTTAGTTACATTAGTTCTAAAATATGATTACATTATATTTGCTTATTCAGCTCTTACAAGATGATTGTTCATCAAAGAGATGGGTCAGACTTTTAAAATTGGACTCTACTTATTAAACATGCTAATGTATGCATACAATTTGACCAAATAAAACTTTCAATCAATAAAAAAAAAAAATCGATCAAACTTATGGCATGACTCTCATAAAATATCCCATCTGTGAACTCGCCTATTAGCTTTACACACACACACAAACACATACCCCTGGGGGTAAGGGGGCCTCCATCTTATGGTGGAGGAATAAAACAATATGCTCCACGCGTCGTACTGCGTGTAGTACAAGGCGACTAATAGGGGGAATGGGGGTAGATTGTAGGCACCAATCGAACAGGGCTATACCCAGGAGAGGCTTTAAGCATTTGATAAGGAGTCGCTGGAACTCCTGTTTAATTTGCTTGGCCTCTCTTACTGATTCACTTTGTGCCTCACTTACACTGAGAGTAGTCCAGCCTGCTCTCACAAACACCTCCTCCTCTTATCTACTTCATTACACTTAACATGCACACCACACTTTCTCCTTCAAAATTATTCAAAAATGATGAACACAGACCAAGCCTCAGAGTCCCCAGGGGAGGGGGGAGGGGGGGGGCCTAAATGCCCCGGCCCACACCTGTCCGACCTTCCCCTGACGATCCCTCTAAATGCTATGGACCACGGCCTGTCACTCTTACAATCAACTTTTGCAATATTCGCGGCCTTTCCTCTAATTTTCACTTAGTCGAACACCATCTCTCCTGATCTTTATTTCCTCACCGAAACCCAGGTATCTGAGACAACTTCCAGCGGCCACCTCTCTGTATCCTCCTACATTCTCTATCATAGATTCAAAGCCAAAGGCGAATGTTGTGCATAAGTGCATAACATACTCACTCGCTCTCGTGTTCCCGATTTAGACTCCTCTGAATTCTCAACTTTATGGCTCAAACTATCCTGTCATTCTCATGCTAAATATTTCTGTGCGGTCTATCTTTCCCCTAACTCTACCGACATTCCCAAATTCTTTGACTATCTAAACTCTAAAGTGGAACCCATTCTATCCATCTCTCCCTTCTCTGAAATCTCCATCTTAAGAGATTTCAACGTTCACTACTGCCAATGGCTCTCCTCTCACACTACTGACCAACCTGGTGAACAAGCCTACGTCTTTTCTATCATAAATGACCTAGAGCAGCTGGTCCAGTAACCCACCCGTATCCAGGATCGCTTCGGAGATTGGCCCAACATTCTTGACTTATTTCTGACTTCTAACCCTTCTTCTTATACTGTCAATCTTGTCTTTCCTTTGGGCTCCTCCGACCATAAACTTATCACCGTCACCTGTCCTATCTCTTCAGTACGGCCACCCGATCCTCCCAGCCGGCGGCGCTTGTGACACTTTGGCGGTGCCGACTGGGAGGCTCTCCGACAGTACTTCTTTGATTTCCCATAGAATGACTTCTGCTTCCGTGGCCGAGGACCCTCGGAGAGTGCTGAGCGCATTACCGAGGTAATCCTCTCGGGCATGGAAGCGTACATTCCATTTTCTTTCTCTGTCTAATGCAAAAAATCTTGGTTTACTCACGCTTGTTCTACTGCTGTCCACAACAAGGAGGAAGCATTCAAACGGTACCGACGCCTTAAAACTCAAGAATCTTATTATTCCTATGTTTCTGCCCGGAATCAAGCCAAATCTGTTCTTCGACTTGCCAAGCACTCTTTCATTAATAATATATGTACTGAACTATCCAACTCTAGTTCTTCCCAAGCTTTCTGGCATCTAGCCAAAAACCTCTCCAACAATTTTTCTTCCTCGTCTTTCCCTCCCCTTTTCCACTCTGATGGCACAACCATCACTTCTTCCTCTGACAAAGCAAAACTTTTCGCTCAAACTTTTGCTAGAAACTCCACCTTGGATGATTCCGGTGCTATTCCTCCCTCTCCATCCCCCTCTCTCCTACTTATGCCTAATATCCTTATCTCTTCTAAAGATGTACTTTCTACCTTTTCTGGGCTTAATACTAAGAAGGCGTACGGTCCGGACGGTATTCCTCCTGTTGTACTAAAACAATGTGCTTCCGTGCTGACCCCCTGCCTAGGCAAACTCTTTCGTCTCTGTCTCTCCTCTATCGTCTACCCTTCTTGCTGGAAGTTTGCTGTCATTCAACCTGTCCCAAAGAAGGGCGACCGCTCTCAACCCTCCAACTATCATCCAACTACCCTCATCTCTTGTATCTTTAAGGTTTTTGAAACTATTCTTGTTTCCAAATTTCTTAAGCATTTATCTTTTCATAATCTGCTCTCAGATCGCCAGTATGGTTTCCTTAACCCGGGCCATGCAAAATATCACTCCTCTACCTCCCCTCCTTCCCCACTTTCCTCCCCTCCTTCAGTTATCACCTATTTTCCCTGTTATTCCCTTATTCTGTGGTATATTTTCGTGCTAACATTAGCGAGTTGCAAGCAGGTCATTGTCATCACTGTTAGCAAGCGAGTGCAAGAGAGAGAGAGAGAGTATCGATCGACAGTGTCTCTCCAGAGGTCGAGGAAAGTGGCGGGAAAGGAGGTTGCCTCAGCCATACATTATGTAACTCCCGGCCTGTATTGCCGATTTTGACCATCCAAACGCTGTTTCCACTTGTTTTATTGTTGTAACAGGTTAATACCTTTATAATCAACCTATAATAGGCGCATATGGAGAAGTAATAATGCTATTTATGGTAAAATAAATATTTTAGTGATGGAAACAGCTCAAATACGTCAGCACAGGCAGAGGTGTCTAATACCCCCCATGCGCACTTCAGAGGTTAAGGGTCGCTCTTTCATATCTTACTAACTCTGTGTCATCCTCCTTTCGGGACTTCGGTGAGACTTTTTCTGTTGCACTAGACATATCGAAGGCCTTCGATAGAGTCTGGCACAAATCTTTAATTTCTAAGCTACCCTCCATCGGTTGCTACTATCCCTCCATCTGTGCCTTTGTCTCTAATTTCCTTTCCAGCCGTTCCATAGCTGTGGTTGTGGACGGCCATCGCTCACTTCCTCATCCTATAAACTCCGGTGTTCCTCGGGGTTCAGTCCTATCTCCTATTATCTTTCTAATTTTAATAAATGATCTTCTCAACTGTACATCCAGTCCCATCCATTCATATGCAGACGATGCTACATTACACTACTTAATTAGTTTTCCAGAACGCTGCAGCAAGCAGTCCCTCAAAGAAAAATGCAATGAAGCCATAGAACACTTATCTTCTGATCTAGCTACTATTTCCAATTGGGTTAGAGAAAACCTTGTTGCATTTAATGCTGCCAAGACCCAATCTCGCCATCTTACTTCCCGTACGGAGCCTCCAGAGGACTATCCCTTATTGTTCAATAATACAAAAATAAATCCTTCATCTTCTCGCAATATTCTCGGTGTCTCTTTTTCTTCTGCTCTCACTTGGAAGGACCATATTACCAGTCTTACTAAGGCAGCCTCCCAGAAGCTGGGTGTGCCTAACCGCCTCAAGGAGTTCTTTACCCTTGCGCAGCTTCTTGCTCTGTACAGGGGCACAGTGCGTCCTTGTATTGAGTATTGTTCACATGTGTGGGGAGGATTCTCTCACACCGCACTCCTAGACAAAGTAAAAAGGAAAGCCTTCCGTATCATTAACTCCCGTCCACTCACCAACTCTCTGCAATCTCTCTCTCTCTTCGCCGCAATGTTGCATCTCTCTCGCTATTCTATCGCTACTACAATAATCAGTGTTCCTCAGAGCTTTCCCAGTGTGTACCACCTCCTCTACGTAGGGTATGTAGTACCCGTCTGGCAACACAATCCCACCCTTACTCTGTGCAACTCTCCAACCCAAGAGTGAAATGCTATTCTCAGGCTTTCTGCTATTCAACTGCTGAGCTCTGGAATTCTCTCCCAGAATCAGTCTTTCCCTCTTCCTATGACTTAAATTGCTTCAAACTCCGCGTGTCCAGGCATTTTAGCTCGAACGTCCCTTGATTTTGGCCCTGTCACTCTTTCTACTCTGGGGAGGCACTCGCTGCAGGCATTAATGCCTTCTGTCTCCCTCATTCACATAGAAAACAACAAATAAAACACACACACACACACACACACACTGAAGGGTAGACATTAAGATAAGCTAACACACAAAGACAATACACACAATAGGTTGACAAGAGTAAACAGAGCATTCCCAACACACACACACACGCACCCACCCACACATATACAGTACTGTCTATCTATATATCTATCTATCTATCTATCTATCTATTTATCAATCTATGTTATCTTAAAAGCTAATAATTATAAAACCATTAACAGGCAGGCAACCATTACATGTTCTATATAATGCAGGCCTGCAGCAGAGTGTCTAGGTTCGCGTAATAATATCCACAACATAAAATATTTACATCCGGGTGACTCAAACATGAACTGCCATCACATCACAAACGGATGATTATATATATATATATATATATATATATATATATATATATATATATATATATATATATATATATGTATATATATACTTACTGTCATATGTTATATTGTCCTGTAAAAGTGGTTTGAATTACATGTTAACTTGTTTATCATTGTTTTATGATTAACACCAAGTAATTTTGTTCGGCTCAGGAAATCCCAATTAACTGCATTTTTCCAATTACTAGTCTAGATGTTACGGTGATGTATAGCCTATACTGTATTTTTCACATAGGCTACACAGATTACTTACACGCAGCTTCATAAGGATCAATAAATCAGTGTTGCTTTGTATTCCTTCGGACTAAATTGTACTTTTTCGAAGATAAAATTGTTATGCCGGGATATAATATTTCTATCCTGTTAATCAGTCTTTACTATTATAGACGATAAATATCCTCAACAGGGACACGTCGAACACGTTCTTATTCACAAAATAGGTACTCAATCAGGTGCATACAGAACTCAATGACAACACACATGTAATTTATATGCATTTAGTTTATTCAAGGGCATAGGGTATATATGAATATTCTGATTACTCGTTACGATATACTCTGGATTTCTCAATACGTGCCAGAATCATAGCAATGTTTAGGTCACGAATATACCGAGCTCGGAAGTGAAGACCGAGTGTTAACTTAACTATTATAAGGAATAGTAAGCAACGCATAGAATGCATTTGATCATATTATATAATCAGTCTTTAAGTAATAACATGGAATACAAATAGGAGGTATGCAAAGTATTTATAAACACGTTACCTGTAGAATCAACCCTTGATACTAATATTTATGTGAGTCAAGTGTCTAACGTATTTTATTAGTAACTATAAATGAATTATTAAAGCTTCTCTGAACACGAGAGAGAATGAAAAGGATTGAGTAATTAAATAAAGGCGCCCTGCCGTTTGGTTCGATAAACGCTCACGGGGGGGGGGGGGGGGCCCGCGGGGGGCGTGTAGTTTAAATCGCACAGGTAAAGGTAAATTGACCAGGTAGATAGCTCAGGTCATTCTAGTTACTGCGGTCTTGGAAATTTAGTTTATTAGTAGTGCGATTATAATCTTAGTATTCGAGAGAATCAAATGAAACTAAGATGGGAGGTATAATGAATTTTGTTTTATAATTCCATCTCTACTTGACTTAATTTGAGTATATTATAATATGAACATATATTTCATCAATTGATTATATGCAAGAATAATAACTCGGGTCGAGGAATTCAGATTTAATATTTAACTCCTGACACGTAGAGGGCAAAAGATAAATATCTCTTATATAAAGATAGTAAAATATACAGTTAACAGAACTATCGTAGTTAACTAATATTGAGAAACGCTTACTAAAATTAGCGTGTACGAATAATTCGTAAAATGCTAATTATACGTAAATGGCGCACACAACGAAGTTGTACTAATAAAAATACTTAAAAAGGTATAACAAGATATCTGAACTTGTTAACAGAGTCTGATATTTAATTCACACAATAAGCGGTGTATTCGAGTGATGAATAATTAGCTAACAGAATCTATGCAAGGCTAGAATTCCTAGACGAGAAGATTCAGAATTATCGCCATCAGTAATAAAGTGAACGGGAATACTGTTCATACAATAATCTGTTAATGCTTAATCAAACGAGCATAACTTTATTAGTTCTCGTGAAGAAAGTATATACAAACATTACTAACGAATCTTCTCAAAGAGGGGGGACCGAGATAAATAGAATATGAAATTGAGCGTAGGTTTTAGGCAATAATGTAAATCTAGGAAGGGAATAAATACACGAAATACACTTCGACCTCAACTTGCAACATACATAATAGAATAGACATATACAAAGAGAATCTGTGAGTATTCGGCAAAGTAAATTAATTAACACGAGTATGTAACGTATGCGTAAGACATTATAGTAGAGTTTTATATCAAAGATGAACACTAGATATTGGGCACAGATTTATATAGCACGTAATCTGAATTCAGGGAGATTAATACATACGCAATGAATAAGGATCTTGGGCACAGATCTATGTATAAATTAGCACTGTAATATTCACATATTCTACCTTACCTTCACAGCAATAATTACAACGTAAGATACTCAGAAACACTTAGGGTAAAATGGGAGGGTAGAGTCTATGGAGCAAGTCTGGCCGATGTTGAACGTAGATGCACAGGGCAGGACTTTAGGAGGGACTGCTTCTCACAATCAGGACTTCTGGGTCCGGACTTCAGGAGGTACACAGCAGGCTCGGCGTACTCTCAGGGGCAGGGGGAAGGGCTAGACAATTTTCCACTGCTGTTAGATGCCCCGGACTGTTCAGACTTAAGGACATTACCCCAGTGGATGTTTGCTTGCTTTTCCTACAATTTCGTTGAGACTATGTTTGGCTTTATTCTTGTCTCTTAATTATAGGAACTCAATGTTAAAGGGATATTGTGAATCGTTGTGATTTAGTTGTTGCGGTTAATACTTAACTAAAACATACATGTTGATTATTATTTCGTACATAAGGATCATAGTAATTTTATTTAATACTTAGGCGATATCTATTTAGCTTAGTATAGACATAATGTTAATCATAATGATTAGTTCATAATCGAGGTTCATTGTCAAACTTTGTAATAGTTTGACTCTCATTTCTTCTTCCTCGATGGTTGATAGTTCTCCAGGACCGTCGTAATTTGTAGAGTTGATTAGTCCCACTTATTCCGGTAGCATTCCGGCCTTTGATGTTTCATTTGCATAAACATTTGTTCGTTATAATGCAAATCTGGTGGCTGGGCAAATGGTGGCTGGTGATTGGCGGGCATGGTTTGAAAGCTGTGTTGTGATAGGGTGACAGGATTTCCCTTTTCCCGGGGTGACTGTCCTAGGTGACCTCGCTCTGTGTTCCATAGAGTACGGGAAATTCCTGCAGTCATGGTGTGCTTGGGTAGATGTTGCTCCCGTTGGTTCTTGTGTTCTTGCTTCTTCTTTCTGCTCACCTGCAAGCTAGCAATCTTGCAGGTGTCCATGGATTCCATTCTAATTAAGCCCGTCACTTGAAAAATATTAGAAACATTATAACGATGACTACAATCACCATTTAAGAATGACTAGATCGTACACTATTTGCTTATAGTCTTTGATCAACACAAATATTTTGGTGTAATATTTTACTGCATTTATTTTTAACTAAAAGGGTCCACCACTGATACCCCTAAGAGGGGATTGTTGATTTGTTGGTCTATTTATATATTAATTTATTGATATACTGTATAGTTTTCTCCCTAGCCCTCCATCAAGCTAAAGAAAACAACACCAAGATTCTCATTCACGATCAATTTTTAGATTTTTTAGTAACACAATTTCCCTCCTAAAATTACAGGCTTGATATCGTTCGCCAAGAAAAAATCGACACTTATATGGGAAAAGTCTTAATATTGTCAAAGAAATGGGGTGATAGGTGTTAAAATGATCAAACTAATGGAACGAAAGTGTTAACATCTAAACACTAATGGATGCTAAACATGAGGGAGGAGGGAGGCCAAACAAATCAACCATCTCCCCTAAATATCTCATTAGAGGAGCTCATATTTGTTTATTTTATCAGGTGAACATGAAAACAAACCAGCTAGCTAGTGTAATATATTATCTAGCTAGTTTCCAATAATAATTCAATTACGATAAATAGTTAATAATGTCGATTACAGAGATGCCACCCGCGACCCTCCTCCCCCCCCCCCCCAACAAAAAAGGAAAAAGAAAAAAGAAAAAAACCACAGAAAACAGTGGTTTTAAGATGGAGTCCGAACAGGCTTGAAGTTAGGAGTAAACCAGTTCACCCCCTGAGACCTTAACCCTTTGAAGATTATGACGAATTTTGAATTTATTCAGGCTATCAATAGACGACTTTATATAATTTAGGATGAATCCGTGGGTATTATACAGGTAAAGGCTATCTCAATTAACCCTCTGACTTCCATTTATACTCATTGTAATTTTATTTATTTTTTATTTTTTTCTATATTCCAACTTACTTCCTCTCGGGCATAGGCTGAGAGCCTTAACATTCACCGCTTTACAATGAACAGTGAAGCCCGTGAGGTCTTGTTCCAGTCTAGGGAGTGAGACATGTGAAGCACGTAGAGTACAACGAGCACCTGCCATCTTGCCTTCACATGAGGCACGGTGCTCACTCATGGCCCGAAACAACCCCATCTCTGAAGCCACCTCGTTCCCGTGCTTCACTGTCTCATCCCCTACACTCGGACTCTCACACTTACGCACACACAACGCCACCTGTTGAGCAGATAACTCACCAGGCATTGCACCCCTGTAGCATTTTTTGAATATGGGAATATTCATACAGTGCTATTTAATCAGGGAACAATGAGGGTATTTTATTGACGTTTCGGTGGGCTTGTGGTAATGCACTGATACTAGGTACAGCACAAATTCCATCCCAATAATATCTTCCCATTGATAATCTGAAACAAATCGTCTAATAATAGCCAGAACATAGAACATATATGCGTCATCATATTTTGAAAGGGTTAACATGAACACTATTATCATTCTTTATTAACCCTTTCAGTGTGCGATGATGCTTCTCATTTAACTTTTGAGTAAAAACACCAAAAACAAAACACACACAAAACAAAAACAACAAAGCAAAACAAAAACAAATATATACAATAAAAGTAAATAAATACAAAATTCGAAACATAAAAACATATACCATTTAGGAATTTAGGAACAATGTCAAACTGAGATAACACGACCACAAATACATTAACCGTTTCTGGTGCAGGGTGGGTCTTTTTGAACTCTTCCTTTTTCTCTCCATTAGTTTGGAGATCTTATGACGTTTCATCTGATTGGTTTTGCGATTTTCAGACATTTCTCCTCATGCAGGCGTCGATTTGTTCTGGCAAACAATGGCAAGAATGCAATTTAGGTGAGGCAGATTTGTTGTACTGCTATTACCTTTTAAGGGGTGGTTTGTTAGTGTTTTTGTTTGTTTCGTTTGTTCTTGGAGAAGGGTCAGTGGGGATAGGCGTATTTCTTAGCTTAATTGGGCTGGGGAGAGGCGTTCTTGTTAGCATGGAGGGGGTGGGGAGAGACGTTTTTGTTAGCATGAAGGGGGTGGGAAGAGACGTTGTTAGCGTGAAGGGGGTTGGGAGAGACGTTTTTGTAAGAGTGAAAGGGGTGGGGAGAGACGTTTTTGTTAGAGTGCAAGGGGTGAGGAGAGACGTTTTTGTTAACGTTAAAGGGGTGGGGAGAGATGTTTTTGTTAGCATGAAGGGGGTGGGGAGAGACATTTTTGTTAGCGTGAAGGGGTCTGTGGTGAGATGCGTGATTTGAGATTGAAGGGGGGTGTAGTGTGCTAACAAAGAGTAAAGTACACTCGGATCCCATAGTCTCTAGCCCACTCATAGATATTCGTGAACTTCGCATATTTCTATTTATGGAAGTATATCTATGGAATTGAATTTATGAATAATATTGTCTATACATCAACTACAAAACTATATATAATATTTATTGATAAGCAAGTTCTAACCAAAAATAAATTCTGATAGTTGTAATTGCATAAAGAAAAACATAGGGAGTCCACGAATTCTTATGAGTGGGCTAGAGACTATGGCATCCGAGTGTACAAAGCCCCATAAACCATGAGTGCTATTCCTTGCAGTCCGTCAAGGCTAAATGGTGTGTTAAACTTGATTAGTCTAGGGAATGGTTCTGTTATGCCTTCCTTTATTATTAAACATAAAAGGTTGGATATTTTATGTATTTACAAAACATGCCTCCAGACTATATATTCTGTGTAACTTTTTTGAGGAGAGAATCTAATTTACCTATTCATTATACTTATATATATTTGTCTTAAGTTAGATTGACGACGATTATAAGACGTTGCCCCATTAAGTATCGATCTTTTCTGGACGAGAGAAAGTGAGCCTGCATAATAGGAAGAACTGATCTATGGATGGGACACTTATTGGAGTCAAGGGGGCTTTTAGCTTGAAGGGGGTTTGTGCGTTTTAATTTTAAGCTTGAAGGAGTGGTCCGGGGGACGTTCTCTTAGATTGAAGGGGGTTTGTGGGGTGTGTAGTTTTATTAGTTTGAAGAGGGTCCAACCAACCGAATACAAAGCCCCATCAACCATAACAGTTGTTGCTTGTGGCTCGTTAAGGATCAAGGTCGTGTCACGCGATCACTATTTCCGGCAATTTTCGGTGAGTAAGTTTCTTCTCGTAACGTTGTGAAGCTCTTTCGCATTAGGATTGGAAAACTAGATCGAAGGTATATTATGTTAGGTAGTTTTACTCTTACATAACTTATATTTTGAAGGTGCAAGATTGAAATTGACCATACGAATTGACGAACGAATCGCTAGTGTGACACCGCCTTCAAACCAGATTTCAGAAATGGCTTTGTTAGACATATTATTATTATATGATAATGATGATGATGGTGATGATAATAATCGTAGTTATACTATAATTGGACATTGGTATTTACAGTCACGACCAATGATGCTCATATATTTTCTAAGCTGTCTTGGGTGGCATTGGTCTCCTTAGTACTTCTTTATCATTTCGGATCTTCGCTTAATCAGTTCGGAGTTTCAAAATGAATCTGAATTAATGAATGTGATTGTACTGTGGATAACATAGGATATTGTTCTACCAATCTATCGCATTATCACATTACAGTATTCCAGGTTTTATATTTCGAAATTGTCATGGAAATTACATTATTTTGAAAGCTAGCCAGCCGAGTACAGAGACCCAACAACCATGAGTGCGGTCCAAGTGGGACGTTAAACTAAATTGGTTCAAGAATTGCTTTTCTTAAGCCATTCTATATATTTTCATGGAGGGTTTTGTTTATTGTGCTTTATATACATGTGTATGTGCACACACAGGGTGTCCGAAATAGACCCCTTTCAGGTCCGGGGTTGCCATTTAGTATTCATAAAGATAATTCTCTTAATCTCATAATTACCTCTCCAATATTAGTTTTCTGCCCACAACTCGCTCAAAGACAACTGAAGAGGTTGAAGTAATTACGCTAAAGGTTTCTAGACACCCCTGATGTCTCAAAGGTTTAAAGTACCCCTATAAGAACGCAATCGCTTCCTGCAGTGCGAAAAAGGATTAAGTATTTCCTCATAATTCTGGCCTAGCTGTCCTAGAGCTTACCACACACCAATCTAACTGCAAATATGTTACCATGTTATTATCAAGAGATTATATTTCTGTAAGATGCAAAATTATTATAGACATTTTACCTCACTTTGGACCTGCTTGAAATTATTTGCCATGGAAGAGTCCATTTCAGCGATGTGGGGGAGACCAGTATATAATTTGTATTATAGAGTATTTTGTGTCTGTATAATCTTATCCTGAAGTTTTGAATATATATTTTAGGACACCTTATATATACTGTATATATATATATATATATATATACTAAACAATGTTTTGCGTTATTATGTGAAATCTTGCGAGTTCATAATCTAATATATATATACATATATATACACTAAACAATGTTTTGTGTTATTATGTGAAATCTTAAGAGTTCATAATCTAATCCAATCAGGCCACTAGCATCAAAATAATCACCATATGAAGAGGAATACATTACTAAGTTTTCTTTAGAGTTTCATTAGGTCAATGTTACATACTGGAATATACAATGGCAAAATGGGTTTAACGTTATAGTTCATGTGTTAATGTACGTATTAATGTAAAGGAAGTAAACATGGATTTAAGATCCTTACCAATATGTCAAAGCTGGCAATTATGTGTGTACTGTGGAAATAGTCTTTCTCACTCACTCTCTCTCTCTCTCTCTCTCTCGTAGGAGAGATGGGGTTAGCTCGTCTATTAGGGAGTAGCGTCTGTACGAATCCGAGCTACATCTACCCCAACTATGCCTATACATCTAGATATAAGACTTCTTCTCTATTCTTTACACATATACACAATTAACTTAATATTAATCCAAAAACGGCAACCATCCTCAATAGAGGATTTTTTGGTGCACTGTGACCGTCCTCAATAGATCCAGAGCATAAAAAAAAAACTTAGAAAACACCCCAGTGGCACTCAAAACAAAGCAATTTGTGATTAGGTGGGATAATTCCCCTCCATTACTTGCTACAACTCGTACATATGCATACCCCCCCCCCCCCTTTCCCTTCCTTTTCCCCCTCCTCAATCATCATCTATTTTTCCTCTTATTCCCCTTTTTATTGGGTCATTTTCAGCATGAATTTCCCCTTCCCGGTCTCTTTAACACGGGTGAGTCCGCTAGAGATCCTTGCAACACAGGACTTCTACTCAGACCCGTCAGTGCCGCTCTACAGCTCAGAGAGGGTGGATATACATCCCCCCAACTCTCACCCCATGATACGACCTTGAGGCAATAATACGTTTGTATCATCCTCCAAATGCTATTCCCACTTCTTTTATTGCTCTTAAATGTTCATATGTTCATATTAAAAGCAAAATAGGCACATATTGATAATAGCCTCAAAATGGTGCCCTGTCATAGGACGAGTACCGCAGGATAGGCCAATTTTCTCTCACCCGTCATATGACGGTTGCCACGAGTTGAGGGTTAACGCTTCAAGGTTATGATAGACTGGAATTTTGAGGAATTCCAGGCGGTGGGGACCGATAAAGGGAGTGTGGCTGTAGTGCCCCAATAAGCCCACTCCTAATGTGTAATGCTTGACCAGTCCCTGTGACCATCCTATGGTGCATCTGGCTGGATTGCTCTTAGGTGAGAGAGCTTTGCTGCCATGTTGGTTGCCAGGCCAACTAAAATACCCGGCTTTGTCTACTGGAATAAGTGGGATATCCCTTGATCACTTGATTTTAGAGTCAGGCCGTTTGAAGGTGGTTAGTAATACTTAGTAAGGATTCAGGTTATTGCTGTCACTCCCTTCGGAAAATCAGTGTCTTTAGGACACGAGTGCTGCTAAGTTGGGAGCTGCGGCACAGTGGGACTGTCTCACCTCGGGGAGACCTTTGGTTTAGTGTGGCAGGCATAACTAAGTCAGAATCTTGAAGAGAACGAACACCATTGACAAATAGGCAGATGCGCATGATGCCATAAAATTCACCATTAACCCCCTTTTTATAGCATTGTATTGGTCATTAGTTTTCCTTGAAGTTAGAAACCTTTACAAAGTATTTGAATTGAAATAAAAACACATGTCAGTTACTGGCCCTTCAAAACTTAAAGCAACTTGTGCTAGGTGCAAGAAGCTAAAATTCATTCTATCTCCCCCTTCTCTGAAACCTCCATCTTAGGAGATTTCAACGTTCACCACCGCTAATGGCTCTCCTCTCACTCTATTGACAAAGCTGGTGAACAAGCCTATGTCTTTTCTATCATAAATGACCTAGAGCAGCTGGTCCAGCAACCCACCCGTATCCCGGATCGCTTCGGAGATCGGCCCAACATTCTTGACATATTTCTGACTTCTAACCCTTCTTCTTATACTGTCAATCTTTTCTCTCCTTTGGCCTCCTCCGACCATAAACTTATCTCCGTCACCTGTCCTATCTCTTCAGTACGGCCATCGGATCCTCCCAGCCGGCGGCGCTTGTGGCATTTTGGCGCTGCCGACTGGGAGGCTCTCCGGCAGTACTTCTTTGATTTCCCATGGAATGACTTCTGCTTCCATGGCCGAGGACCCTCGGAGAGTGCTGAACTCATTACCGAGGTAATCCTCTCAGGCATGGAAGCGTACATTCCATTTTCTTTCTCTCAGTCTAATGCAAAAAAATCTTGGTTTACTTACGCTTGTTCTACTGCTGTCCACAACAAGCAGGAAGCATTCAAACGGTGCCGATGCCTTAAAACTCAAGAATCTCATTCTTCCTATGTTTCTGCCCGGAATCAAGCCAAATCTGTCCTTCAACTTGCCAAGCACTCTTTCATCAATAATAAATGCACTGAACTATCCGACTGCTGGATGCTAAGGTGAACAGTATAGGGGTATTGGAGGGGGTCTGTCTGATCATTATGTAGTGGTAGCTAAGGTTAGGATACAAAAGAAGTTGGTGAGGAGAGCTGAAGGGAGGCGAGAGGAGGGTGGAGAGGATGCAGGAGGAGGAAGTCAGGGAGGAGTACAGGAGAGCAGTGGAAAGACGACTAGGTGGATTCGACCTGGAAGTTATGGAGGAAGTGGAGGAGATGAGCAAGGTGTTTAAGGATGAGATCTGTGCAGCATGTAAGGAGGTGTGTGGAGTGAAGAGAAGAGGGAGGGGAGTGAAAGGTACAGCATGGTGGACAGAAGAGGTAAGAATAGCTGTGGAAGAAAAGAAGAAAGCATATAGAGAGTGGTTGGGTAGCAGATGGAATGAAGATTTCGAGAGACAGAAACGAGCGAGGTACGCGGAGAGTAAGAGGGTGGTGAAGAGAGTAGTGAAGGAAAGTAATAGAAGAGTAGATGAGGAATTTGGAAGGAATCTGAGTGTAAAATGGAGGGAGAGTAAGAAACTGTTCTGGAAAGAAGTCAAGAAAGTTAGGGAAGGTAGCAAGGGAAACAGTAAGGGTGTGAAAGATAAGAATGGGAGAATGCTAGCCGAGAAGCAAGAGAGAGTCGAAAGATGGAGGGAGTACTTCAATGAGTTGCTAAATGTAAGGAATGAAGAGCTATCAAACATAGCTGGATATGGTATGGGAGGGAGAAGAAGAGAAGTAGTGGAGGAGGAGGTCAGAAGTGTGGGAAGCCATGAAAAGAGTCAAGTTGGGGAAAGCACCAGGAACAGATGGAGTGTGTGGGGAAATGTTGAGGTATGGTGGTGAGATAGTGATCGAATGGGTATGGAAAATGTGCAAACTAGCATGGGAGAAGGGGAGTGCACCCAATGACTGGAAGACTGGAATAATAGTCCCCCTATATAAGGGCAAAGGGGAAAGAGGAGTGTGTGGTAACCACCGAGGAATATGTCTTCTAAGCGTAGTAGGGAAGGTACACAGTAGGGTAGTGATTGAGAGAGTGAGAGTGAGAAAGGAGAAATTGATAGGCGACGAGCAGGGAGGTTTGAGGAAGGGAAGAGGATGTGTAGATCAGATTTTTACCCTGAATTGTGTTGTGGAGAAATATCTGGAGAAGAAACAAAAGGTGTATGTTGCCTTTATGGACTTGGAGAAGGCCTATGACGAGTGGATAGAGAAGGTTTGTGGAAAGTACTTAGAATATACGGAGTAGATGGCAAGTTGCTGAAAGCAGTGAAGAGCATGTATGAGGGTGCAAAGGCGGCAGTACGTGTGGAGAGTGAGCAGAGCGAGTTCTTTGACCTGAATGTTGGTTTGAAACAGGGGTGTGTGATGTCCCCGTGGTTGTTTACTGTATGTATGGATGGAGTCATGAAAGAAATACTATCAAGAGCAGTGGATGTTAGTGTATCGCTGAAAAGGGAGGGAATTGAGTGGAAGCTACCTATACTGTTGTTTGCGGATGATACAGTTCTGATGAGTGATAATGAATGGGAGTTGCAGGGTCTGGTATATGAGTTTGGAACAGTGTGCGAAAAACGGAATTTGAAGGTAAATGCGGGGAAGAGCAAGGTTATGGTCTTCGAAAGGGGTGAAATCACAGAGTGTGAGGTGAAGCTGAACGGTCAGGCTATGGAGATCGTCAACTCTTTTAACCCATAACTATCGGGGCGCAACATAAGTCGAGTATAATAAATCTGGACTATCTGGCGGCGCTCGACATAGGTCGTGTGGCAACTTCAGCACGTAATGTTGCTGAGAGAGAGAGACAAGTGGTGGCAGGAGAGTAGCGAGCGTATGACTGCTCCAGACCACCGCGGCGAACCTACTGACACGAATCCCACCTCCTCCCTCCCTCTCTCACTCGCTATATACGGAATTGTATGGGGAAAGTGCCGAATTAAATGCTTTTTGCACTCGCGTTGCGCGGTTGTTGCAAGAAAACTAGCCATCATAAAATAATCGTTATGGTGTCATTGGAAAGCTCTGTTTATGCCCTTTCTGGGATAGATACTTGTTTTACGCTCTGGGTCTTATTTAGGCATGAAAATGATCACGTAAACAGCCCTATTTTGGCTAAAAACACCCCACTGGTGGCTACATATTATATACCGCCTAGGCCGCTCGTAAGGTATTAAGTATCTGGGCAGTGTGTTGCGTAAAAATGGGACTATGGATGAAGAAGTGCGGGAGAGGGTACAGCAGGGGAAGAGGGTTGTAGAAACGTTGAAAGCAGTAACAAGAAATAGGGTGGTCAGTATGGAAGTGAAGAAGTCCTTGCATGACAGTGTGGTAATCCCGACACTGACTAACGGAAGCGAAGCATGGACGTTGGTTGAGAGACTCAGACCAAGAGTGAGAGCAGTGGAAATGAATTACTTAAGAAGTGCGTGCGGAGTTACATGGAGGGATAGACAGACTAATGAGGAAGTAAGAATGAGGTGTGGTGTGGAGGTAGATGTGCTGGAAAGTGTGAAAAGGAACAACTTGAGATGGTTCGGCCATATGGAACGTATGGAAAGCGAGAGAATGACTAAGAGGGTGTACGAGAGCGAGGTGGAGGGACAGAGAGGGAGATGTAGACCGAAAGAGAGGTGGAAGGATGGAGTGAGGAAGTATATGAACGAAGGCGGTGCTGGTTATGGGGGAGGGGCGTCGACTGACTGGGGACAGAGGTGCATGGGGGTGGTTCGTTCGTGGCCACCCCTTCGAGAACCGCGGCATCATGCAATAGATAGATAGATAGAACTATCCAACTCTAGCTCTTCCCAAGCTTTCTGGCATCTAGCCAAAAACCTCTCCAACAACTTTTCGTCCTCGTCTTTCCCTCCCCTTTTCCACTCTGGTGGCACAACCATCACTTCTTCCTCTGACAAAGCTGAACTCTTTGCTCAAACTTTTGCCAGAAACTCTACCATGGATGATTCCGGTGCTATTCCTCCATCTCCACCCCCCTCTCTCCTACTTATGCCTAATATCCTAATCTCTTCAAAAGATGCACTTTCTACCCTCTCTGGGCTTAATACTAAGAAGTCGTACGGTCCGGACGGTGTTCCTCCTGTTGTACTTATAAACTATACTTCTGTGCTGACCCCCTGCCTAGGCAAACTCTTTCATCTCGGTCTCTCCTCTAACGTCTTTCCTTTGCTCTCATTCAACCTGTCCCAAAGAAGGGCGACCGCTCTCAACCTTCCATCTATCGTCCAATTGCTCTCATCTCTTGTAGCTCTAAAGTTTTTGAAACTATTATTGCTTCCAAATTTCTTAATATGGCTTCCTTAAGGGTTACTCTACTGGTGATCTTCTTTCATATCTTACTAACTCTTGGTCATCCAACTTTCGGGACTTCGGTGAGACTTTTTCTGTTGCACTAGACATATCGAAGGCCTTCGATAGAGTCTGGCACAAATCATTAATTTCCAAACTGCCCTCTTTCGGTTTCTGTCCTTCCATCTGTGCCTTTGTCTCTAATTTCCTTTCCGGACGTTCCATAGCTGCGGTTGTGAACGGCCATCGCTCAATTCCTCATCCTATCAACTCCGGTGTTCCTCAGGGTTCTGTCCTATCTCCTATTCTCTTTCTAATTTTCATAAATGATCTTCTCAACTGTACATCTAGTACCATCCATTCATATGCAGAATACTCTACTTTACACAACTCAATTAGTTTTCCAGAACGCCCCAGCCAGCAGTCCCTCAAAACTAAACGTAATAAAGCCATAAAATGCTTATCTTCTTTTCTAGCTACTATTTCCAATTGGGGTAGAGAAAACCTTGTTAGATTTAATGCTTCCAAAACTCAATTTATCCATCTTACTACCTGTCAGGAACCTCTAGAGGACTATCCCTTATTCTTCAACAATACAAAAATCAACCCTTCATCTTCCCTCAATGTTCTCGGTGTCTCTTTTTCTTCTGCTCTCACTTGGAAGGACCATATTACCAGTCTCGCTAAGGCAGCCTCCCAGGAGCTGGGTGTGCTCAACCGCCTCAAGGGGTTCTTTACCCTTGCGCAGCTACTTGCTCTGTACAGGGGCACAGTGCGTGCTTGTATGGAGTATTGTTCACATGTGTGGGGAATATCCTCTCACACCGCACTCCTAGATAAAGTAGAAAGGAAAGCTTTTCTTATCATTAATTCCCGTCCACTCACCAATTCTCTGCAATCTCTCTCTCTTCGCCGCAATGTTGCATCTCTCTCACTATTCTATCGCTACTACAATAATCAGTGTTCCTCGGTGCTTTCCCAGTGCATACCACCTCCTCTACGTAGGGTACGTACTTCCCGCCTTGCAACACAATCCCACCCCTACTCTGTGCAACTCTCCAAACAAAGAGTGAAACACTATTCTCAGACTTTCTTCTATTCAACTGCTGAGCTCTGGAACTCTCTCCCAGAATCAGTCTTTCCCTCTTCCTATGACTTAAATTGCTTCAAACTCTGTGTGTCCAGGCATTTTAGCTCGAACGTCCCTTGATTTCGGCCCTGTCATTCTTTGAAATGTGGGGGAGGGACTCGCTGCAGGCAGTTTCGCCTTTTGTCTCCCTCATTCACATAGAAGAAAAACAAAATAACTTCAAAGAAAATGCATATGTCAGCATCCACCATGATAGTCTATGTCTCTTTTGTGAGATAGAAGTAAAACTCATGAAGGAGGTAGATGGGATTAAATAACAATTGAAATGAAGAGCCACTGAGAACACAATTCTGAAGAACGAAGTTTCTGAAGGAAGACAAGAAATGGAAGAGTTGAGAAAGGAAATAAATAGCCTTATAAGTGAAACCAAAGTAAGATTTGCAGCTGTTCCTTCAAACACCAGTAGTGCAAGTAATGCAGGACTGGGACAATGCTAGTCAAGAGGGCAACAACTGAAGCAGCAATTACGGAAGAGGGTGCAATTCCTGCTACAGCTAGTGCTAGTGACCCTCGATATACCTGGAGAGAGGCCAAACACGACAAAGGAAAACAAATAACAGACAGGAATATGAGGTTAACACCTAAAATAGATTCAGTTCTCTAGACCATGCCAAAAGTCAGTATGACTTCCCTAAGTCCTCACACAACAGAGCAAAAAAGGATAGTTAAGTGCAGAGTGGGCAGGAAAATCTTAAGCCTACTATGCTTCATTCAAACAAGAAAGGGACCAAACTTAACATGTCAAGCAGATTTGGTCTTGTTAGTGACAACGAGACAAAACAAATTTTGATTGGGTATTCTCAGGTCAAAAGCCACAAGTCTCACTTTGTTAAGTTCCGCTGAGATTTGAGAAAGGTGAAGAGCCTCGCAGGTGCAAGGACTTCCCATAATAAAAAGGAAGTGGAAAAGGTTGGATCCAAGAATAAGGGGACGGCAATAATAGCCCGGGTCAGTGGCAATGACCTAAAGTTGGTGCCACAGAAATAAAGTTGGTGCCACAGAGTCAATAATAGAATAGGTCATGACTTTGGCTGAATAGCTCCGAATCAAGACAGACAGAAGCATGATACTTGGTATTTTGCCCAGGATGAATGGAAGAGATTGTGCTTCAGCAAAGCAATAGGTATCGTGTAAATACAATAGTGTACGACACTTTTTGTGCTACCGTACGTCTCTGTGACGTCACGGTCGTTCCCGCTGCACGGCGTAGGACGAATACATCGTGATTACATGTTGTAAGTAAGTTAAGATTATAAAGGACCTATTATGCTGTTAGAGTAATATTGACACAGTCTTATGTAGTATATATGAATTTATCGTATATATTAATATAATTTATCGTATTGAGCAACATAGAATCGGTACGATAATTTGGGCCCTGGTGTTTGCCAAGGCAGCAAGAGGTGACTCTGAGGAAGAGAGCTCAGAGCCTCCACGAACACCAACCAGTTAACATCTGATTTCCGCCCTCAGTTGATCGAGCTTTTGTGCCTATAATCACAATAAATTGCCAGCAATAAATACATCTACAACATCACGATGCTCTCATCGACGCCATGACTGACTGACAGATAAGCATAGTATTCATGTCCATTCCCATATAATAAATTGATTCTTTCTTTCACTTGACTCGAGCCTCAGGGCCGGCATCTCACTTCCCCATTGGCCGCCATATTGGGTAAAAGTTCTCCTTTGTCTCGTTGCCACGTGGGACTATTGGTGAGTTAATTCCTGGATATTATTAGCCCTTATAACCTTACTTTATATATTATTTATAGTGTGTGACCTTTGGATATAAATTAGCTTGTTTCAGATTGAATTCAGTTTAGATATGGAGTAATTTGATTTAGATTGATTTTATTTGGATTATAGCTTATAGATATTTAACTTCCATTGATAGTATACCATATTGGTGCCCAGACCCGGGAATTAGCTACCAGTAAGGGATTTTTTTAAGGCAATGAGCAAGGGATTAGCCCAGGGATGCAGGAGCAAGGACACCGGAGGGGTGGGGCTTGGATATGATCCTAAACCTCCGGCGCCAGTACCTCAGAAGATAGTGGTCGTGGGGCATTCGTATGCCATAGGCTAAGGAAAGCCGATCAAGGCTCTGTGTGGTATAGGGCATCAGAGGGGGATAGAGAGTTTGAGCTATCCTACTTCGGGGTGCCTGGAGCCATCGTCGATAGCCTGAGAGCCTCCCCACAGTGGGGGTAGGTGGTCCAGTTTAAGCCTCTCATGATTTTCTTGTTCCTGGGCGGCAACGATATTCGCCCTGATACAGCACCCCGAGAATTAGCCAACAGTATAAAAGAGGTGGTGTTGGATCTGGAGCAAGCGACCGGGGGGAGCTGCAAGATCGTAGCCATAGAGAGCCGGACTAGGGTCCGAGGCGTTACTGCGGAGGAGTATCACGCCATAAAAAACTCTGTGAACTGCACCCTGAGGTGTCGGCTGGCAGAGACGCGGCACCGCTTTGTCTCAATTACCCTCAGCACACGGGACCTCGACCAGGACGGCGTCCAACTCGATTTAGACACAAACCAAGTTCTATATAATAAAATTGTAGGGCTAACAAAGCGTTGGTTGGCGAGGGACGCCGGGGTGATATCGTTGCGTCTGCCTAAGTCCTGCATCCCACCCATCATCTTCCCCCAATAATTTTCTTTTTCATTTCAGACTTCCTGTGACACATGACCTGACCTACCATTTTTTCTTGTTCAATATGACCCTTTAGTGTAGGTATTGCTATTTGGTGTGCTATATTTTCTCCATAACATAGAAGTCCGCAGGTCGGCGTCTCATAACTAGGCTACTATTTTGCTATTGTAATTGTAACATTTTAGGTGTAAATAGCCTACAGGCTTGCATACAAAATGAGTAAACCAGAAGAGACACAGGCTACTTGGGTGCAGAGCATAGCCCCTAAAAATCAGAGGGCGGGACTTCGGGGAGTATTCAATAGGTTAATTATTGATGTCAACACTTTCATCACTACTGCTGACCTCGAGGAATTAGAGGCTAGGTTAGACAATGTCCAGGCTACCCACGGTCGTATTGTTGCTCTAAGTGAGGTGATTGTGTCAGGCATGACAGAGGAGGAAGAGATAATTGCAGAGTGTGATAATCGCGCCCTCTATGATGAATCTGTCTTTAAAGCGAAGCACCTATTACAGCGCGCTGTCGCAAATAAGAAGGAAAGCGAGAACGAGGCCCATAGAAGGGTTGACCCGAAACACACTGTGCACCTCCCACAGCTCAATCTTCCTACATTTGGGGGCAAATTGACTGAGTGGTTAGCTTTTTGGGATGTATTTCGGTCTACAGTACATGAATCCTCTTTGGATAATCTCCGTAAGTTTCAATATCTGAAAGGACAAATGGAAGGAGAGGCCTTACATTTGATAGAGGGTTTTGCGGTAGTAGGTGATAGCTATATTGAGGCAGTACAATTATTACAGTCCACATATGGGGATCAAGAGCAGTTGAAGATGGCCCATGTCGTTGCCTTGTTAAAGCTCGCAGAACCACAGTATAAGGTTGAGGAGTTAGCAAAATTTAGGGCAGATATGAAGTGCCATACTCGATCGCTAGACACCCTAGGGCTCACCTCAGAGGAAATTATAGTTATTATATTACGTCAGAAGCTTCCTATGACAATACTTGACAAGGTTAGATCGTTTGATCTGGGGGAGTTCAAAACTCAGTTCAGTAAAGAAATTAGTAATTTACAGTTGAACAATGGGAGAATGAATGTGTCAGGAGGGAGTGGGAATGTGGAGATGAGGGGAACTGTAAGCATGACGGTGGGGACTAAAGGAAAGAAAGAGAGTACATATAAAAAACTTGCTCAGATTCTATGTAAGCTATGTAACAATAACAAACATAAGTGGAGTTTCTGTGTAAAATACCCAACAAATGAGACAAAACTAGCCCAGGCAAAAATGTTGAAGCTATGTGTAGGTTGTCTGAGCAAGGAACATGGTAAGCAGGGACAATGTACTGCTACATACTTAAAGGTGGGGGCTCATGGGTTGAGGTAACATGGAAAAATAATCGCCAACCTGCATATAATTATCTTGTAAAATGCAATGTCACTGAAATAATTATTAACAATGGTATAAAGGATTTTGCGGATCGTCTATACCGGGCCTGTGACGTCATAGTGACGTCACACCAGTATCCTTAGCCTAGACTGGATGGTGGACTTACACTCTTGTGACGTCACAGGCCCGGTATAGACGATCCACAAAATCCTTTATACCATTGTTTATAATTATTTCAGTGCCATTGCATTTTGCAAGATAATTATGTACAGCTTGGCGATTATCATTCCATGTTTATCTCAACCCCTGAGCCCCCACCTTTAAGGCCCTGTCGCCACTGTAAAGGACATCACTTTGACAAGTTGTGTCCTACAGCAGACAAAGTCAAAGACGTCAAACCAGAGGGTACTACAACTTTGACACTAGGTAGCACGCAAGACACAACTATATTGCCCACAATACAGATTCCCATGGAAGGTAATGACAGTAACAAGGTTTGTCAGGTACTTCTTGATCAAGGGTCTCAACGATCCTTTATAAAAAGGTCCGTATTAATGGGACTAAAGCACCGAATCATAGGGGCTGAGACTCCTCGATTGCAGGGCTTCACAGGGGTTACTGACAAACAAGACTATGAGATAGCAGAGTTTTCATATTTCTACCGTAAAAACAGGTACTTTATGACATGTATCGTAGTAGACACCCTACCAGAATATATATCTGTAGGAGTGAAGAAGGTGGAACACGCATTACGTAGCAAAGGGGTTAACTTGTCAGATCCCATGGGAGATCAGAGTGAGGTGCATGTTCTACTTGGTGTGGATCATTATTATGATGTAGTATACCCTGGATTTAAAAAGATGTGTGGTGTGATTTTAATCCCCACTAAATTTGGCTATTGCATGAGCGGAAAGGTGCATACTACACAGTCAAATGTCCTGGTCGACACGGTCTCGATATTAAGAGTGAATGTAACCACGGAAGATGAGTTGGGAAGGGAGAATTCCCAACCTAGTGACCCTAAAATGTCTGCCGAGTTCGACCTGGAACGACTGTGGAAACTGGATCACATAGGTATTAATCCTGTGGAGACTAATTATGACTCGGAAATTGCGCTAAAAGGGTTTGAAGAGTCTGTGAGCTACTGTGCCTCAGACATGCAATATTAGGTTAGTTTACCATGGAAGAATAGTGAGATAAGCCTGCCAACCAAATATGAATTGGCATTAGGTCGCTTGCGCGCATTACAGCGTAAATTAACAAATGAACCAAACACGCGCCAGGCGTATGACGATGTATTTCGAAGTTATGAAGATAGGGGCTTCATTGAAAGGGTCGATGTAAAAGAACCGATTAGGAAGGGGAGGGTTCACTATCTGGCCCATCATGGGATGAGGAAAGACAGCGTCACCACACCAATACGGGTGGTGTATGACTGCTCTGCCCACCAAGGTAAACAACCCAGTCTAAATGACTGCCTGCTGACAGGTCCGTCCTTGGTGTCTGATCTGTCCCAACATCTATTGCGGTTTAGGCTGGGGCAGTATGCATTTACTAGTGACATCGAGAAAGCATTCTTGATGGTCAAACTAAAAGAGGAAGATAGAGATGTTACCCGCTTTCTTTGGTTCGAAGACATTAGCGACTATGAAAGTCCGGTCGTAATCTACCGTTTTCGGGTCGTACTCTTTGGTGCTACATGTTCGCAGTTTTTGTTAAATGCCACAATAAAAAAACATCTATCAGATACTCATGAGGACACAAGTAAACTATCTCGCGGGTTGTATACGGACAATTTGCAGGGTACTAGCGATAGTCAGGATGATTTGTTACATACCTACTGGCAAGCACATAGATTGTTTACAGAAGCACATTTATTTCTCCGCGAGTGGGTTACTAATAGTGAAGATCTTAGAGTTTGATACAGGTGGACGGTACGGCATCTCATTACCAAGAAAAGCCCAGAAATTTGGGGATGATCTGGCAACCTAAACAATACATACTAACTTTTCAAACAAGGTCTTTTGCTCAGCAGACGGGAGCGCACTCAAAAAGAAGTCTGTTGAGCAAAGTTGCAAAAATGTTTGATCCTTTGGGTCTAGCATTACCCATTACCATACGAGCTAGGATTCTGATGCAGGAAGTTTGGAGACGCAAAATAGGATGGGATGACAGTTTGCCCGAGGACTTGAGTGACCAAGGGACATTGTTGTTGAAAGAGTATGACATCCTATATACTAAACCATTACCTCGTAAAGTGGCAGCGTTACTTACATTACACACGTTTTGCGATGCTAGAGCCACGGCATACGGGGTAGCGATAAATGTCGTTACTTCATTTGGGGCACATTTAGTTACCGCTCGGACCAAAGTAGCCCCGGTCAAAAAGGTAACTATCCCTAAAATGGAATTGACTGCCATGCTGCTATTAGCACGTCTGGTGCAACATGTACGTGCAGCATACGAGAGCGAGTTAAATATTGAAATCGTTCACGTTTGGTGCGATAGTCAGGTCGCACTCAACTGGATACATAGCAAGAAGTCTCTGCCAGTTTATGTGCAGAATAGGGTAGATGAGATTAGAGCCCTATTGCCAGACGTTGCATATCATTATGTAAATAAAAAAGACAACCCTAGTGATCTTATAACTAGGGGTATAACGGCTAGCCAGTTAGTGAAGTCCGAATTGTGGTGGCATGGTCCAAAGTGGCTGCTCCATGAAAATTAATGGATGATTTGGCATGCTGTTGGTGAGGGACTTCTGCCACTGGAAACAGTGGCAGTTACAGCCCAACCAAATGAGCCACTGGGTCCAATATTAGAATGGGCAAGATTCGGTGACTATAATAAATAAGTCAGAGTTGTAGCTTGGGTGTTGAGATATATATCCAATATCAAGTAACGGGCCAGCTCTGCAACAGAGGTCACAACATTGATGCTCGTGAATATAAAGCAGCTGAAGTAACTTTGATCAAGTGGGTTCAAGCAGAAACCTTTTCCAATGAATTAGAATCTTTGCAAAGCTCGAAGAAGACAATAATGCCTAATTTAGTGCGTCAATTGAGGTTGCACCTAGATAATGACCTCATCAGGTGTGAGGGTCGCCTGAAGTGGTCGGGTGTAGCGGACGGCACAAACCGTCCTATACTTATGCCAACAAGACATCACGTTACTGATCTATTGATCATACGTGCACATAAGGAAGTAAAACACTACGGGGTAGGTCATATTATATCAAATTTGCGTCTCACATGGTGGATATCCAGAGTTCGACAAGTAGCTCGACACGTAGTTAGAAAGTGTGTAATATATAGAGACTAAAGGGTAAACCATAAGCAACTGGACTAGCTCCACCTCTACCTGAATACCGTGTAAAGCACATAGAGCCTTTCCAAGCTGTAGGGTTAGATTACACAGGTGCATTGAAGACGAGAGAGCATGAGAAGGTTTATATATTATTGTTTACCTGTGCGACGTCTCGAGCGGTACACCTAGAACTATGTGATAATCTGTCTAGCGAAGAATTTATGCTGGCGTTCAGACGGTTTTGTGCCCGTCGTTCATTCCCTCAACTCTTTCTTAGCAACAATGCTGCTACATATATCCAGGCATCAAAATATCTAAAGGATATGAGCAGTGATCCTACAATCATCACTTTTATGGGAGAGAGGAAGTGCGAATAGAGGTTCATCCCAGTTAAGGCACCTTGGTTTGGTGGGATGTGGGAACGGTGTGTCGGCATAGTAAAGTCAGGACTCAGAGCGATAGTAGGACGTGCTCTATTAAAGAAGAGCGAGTTGACGACAGTCCTCACAGACTAGAGGCAGTCGTGAATGATCGTCCGCTCACATATGTGTACACCGACCTGCAAGAGCCACTACCATTAATGCCAGCTCACTTGCTATATGGTAGACCATTGACTGTGTTTCCATCTGATTTCCAATCCATTGTAGAGTTAGAGGATCCCTTGTTGTACTCTGAAGCAGCGGTGTCTAAGCGATTCCAGTATATATCGAGGGTAATCAAAGATTTTAGAAAAAGGTAGATTAATGAATATCTGCTAGCATTGAGGGAAAGGAGTGTTACACCCTCTGGTAGACCGACGGCACCTACTGTTGGTGAAGTCGTTTTAATTAAAGAAGATAGTCCTCGTTTGTACTGGAAATTAGGCCGCGTGTTGGAGGTGTACAAGCGGGAAGACTCTTTAGAGCGGGTGGCGCTATTGAAGACAGCCACTGGTACTACTGTTCGTCCTATCGCACGTTTGTACACTTTGGAGCTCTACTCCACTTTACATTCGGAGACTCCACCTGTTATTGCTGGGTCCGAGGGTTCTCAAAGTAACGACTCACCTCTTACTGATGGTAATCAATCTCGGACCGGGACGCGTCCCAGACGCGCTGCTGCTGGCGCCGTCGACATATGGCGTCAGAAGATAGCCTCTGGGCAACTTTAATTTTAAAGTGGGGTTAAGGTATTTTTTGTGGGGGGAGTGTATCGTGTAAATATGATAGTGTACGATACTTTTTGTGCTACGGTACGTCTCTGTGACGTCACGGTCGTTCCCGCTGCACGGCGTAGGACGAATACATCGTGATTACATTTTGTAAGTAAGTTAAGATTATAAAGGACCTAATATGCTGTTAGAGAAATATTGACACGGTCTTATGTAGTATATATGAATTTATCGTATATATTAATATAATTTATCGTATTGAGCAACATAGAATCGGTACGATAATTTAGGCCCTGGCGTTTGCCAAGGCAGCAAGAGGTGACTGAGGAAGAGAGCTCAGAGCTGCCACGAACACTGACTAGTTAACTCCTTGCGACATAGATGACGCGATCGCGTCATATGAATAAGTCCACCAAAAACTCATATGACCCGATCGCTTCATATGGACTTATCTCTATACCTCTCCAATAAGTTTATGACGCAATTTTGCGTCATATGAGCTCAGTAAGTCCGATAAGTTACCATACGATAAAACCGTTGGTGGCAACCTCAGCCTCCTGCGATAATTCTAACGGCCGCAGTGTTATTGTGAGTGTAGTGCGAGGCAGTGGCAATGATCCTGGGTCTCCCGCCTCCTTGGACTTACTGGAACATAATATGTCTGGGGGAGTTAATATCTTATTTCCGCCCTCAGTTGATTGAGCTTTTGTGTCTCTAATCACAATAAACTGCCAGCAATACATACATCTACACCATCACGACGCTCTCATCGACGCCATGACTGACTGACAGATAAGCATAGTATTCATGTCCATTCCCATATAATAATTTGATTCTTTCTTTCACTTGACTCGAGCCTCAGGGCCGGCGTCTCACTTCCCCATTGTCCGCCATATTGGGTAAAAGTTCTCCTTTGTCTCGTTGCCACGTGGAACTATTGGGGAGTTAATTCCTGGATATTATTAACCCTTATAACCTTAATTTATATATAATTTATTGTGTGTGACCCTTCATTATAAATTAGCTTGTTTCAGATTGAATTCAGTTTAGATATGGAGTAATTTGATTTAGATTGATTTTGTTTGGATTACAGCTTATAGATATTTAACTTCCATTAATAGTATACCACAATAGGCTTAAATGGTAGGTTAGCGGATCTGTGTACCCAGAAAGGGGTGAGATTTGTGGACCCATTTGATGAGTTCTATGGGAAGCTCAACCTCTACATCTGTGTTGGCGTCGACTTAAGCACTAGCGGTAAAATCAAACTTGATGATTTCCTAAATCACCATCTTTACAGCTTGCTATAGAGCAAGCACAAATGTAGAAAGCACCCCACAGCAGGAAAAATGCAAACCTTCAACAGCAGCTGATCTCAAACTTCCAAATAGAGGTCCCTCTGAGAACAAGAATACCTCTCAACAATTGACAGAGTTCCCTAGTAGATTGAGTGATGACCCACAACTCCGTCTAGACTCTACACCTCAGTTGCCAATTTCTGAACCACTAGATAGTGGTTCTTATACACCAGATGAAAATTCACCAAGTATAGGAGATTGCAAAACGTCTGATAGTGTACAGCGAAATAGTATGCAAGAAAATGCACAACCCCAAGAGGCCCCTATATCTTCGGGAAACGGGGTAAACTAGGAGGATCTAAGGAAAGCTTGAATCCTCTTAAGATAGTAAATTTAATGCCAGGTCAATTAGGAATAATTTTCCGAACTTAGGGCATTCTTGTCAACAGAATGCTTCGATGTAGTGGCTATCACTGAATCTTGAATTCACAGTGATACCAGAGATTATGTTAGGGAATTTGAAATGCCTCAATATAGAATGTTCCACATAGACCGAACTATGCAGGAAGGGGGCGGAATTTTTGTGTGCATAAGATATTTTCTAAATACAATTGACTGCAAGATCAGGTCAGAACATGAACTGCTTGAAGTGGACCTCAACCTAGGTAACTCTATATATAGGATAGTCATGGTGTACAGGCCTGCACATTAGAAAATTGAAAAGGATAAACTTCTGTACACAAGACTGAGTGCTGTTATCGATGGTAAAACCAGTGTGATCTTAGGTGACTTAAATTACCTAGGTAACTGGGAAGCAAGAACTGCCAATGCTGAAGGTAGGCATCTTGTGGACTTTGCTAATAATAACTTTTAGACCCAGTGGGTGAATGAGCCAACTAGAGGCAACAATATACTAGATCTTGTGTTCACCACTGAATATGAAAGTGTGACCAGCGTATATGTTGGGGAATCACTCAGAGGTAGTGACCACAATCTAGTTAGGTTCTCTCTTTGCACCTTTAGCAGCAGACCAACCAATCCTCAGAGTGCAAAACTAGGTTTCCGTTATGCAAATTGTGAAGGTCTTCGGGGAAGCTAATCCCAGATCAGACTTGAGGGTGAGAATGTTAATGTGATTTGGTGCTCATTCAAATAACAGTTTATGCATCGACAAGCTGCATTCGTTCCTACTAAACTTACCATATCAGGCTCAATGCAACCAAAATGGTTCACAAGTGACATAGTTTCAGCAATTAGAAAGAGAAAGGTTGCATACAGAAAGGCCACATGAATTCAGGACCAAAGATATTTAGATTCCTTCAATAATATGTGTAAAAGAGTGAAATTTCTTATAAAGGAAGCAAAGCGGAATGGAGAACTCAGGGTTGCGGGCCACTGTAAAGTGAGTGCTAAAGAGTTCTTCAGCTATGTACAAATTTCTTATAAAGGAAGCAAAGCGGAATGGAGAACTCAGGGTTGCGGGCCACTGTAAAGAGAGTGCTAGAGTTCTTCAGCTATGTACACAGCAGAAGAGATTCAAAAGTAGCATTGGACCTTTAAAGGATCCAACAGGCCAACTACAAACCTCTGACACTGATATAGCTAAATCCCTAAGCGACTATTTTGCCTTAGTATTCACAAAGGAAAATACCAGTGACATGCCAAGTCCAGGATTAGTACATGAGGGTGAAGTTATTTGTTTGCAGAATTAGATGTGCCACAGAGGAGGTAACAAAAATAATAGATAGATAGATTCAAGTCTTCCGACCCAGATAGATTTCTTCCCAGAGTTGTGCGAGATGAAATCGCACCTTTCTTGGCAGACATTTTCAATAAACCACTGACAAATTGAGAGGTCCCTGAAGATTGGAAACTGGCCGATGTTACCCCAATCTTTAAGAAAGGGGACCACGAGTGTCCCAAGAATTATCGGCAAATTAGCTTAACTTCCACCATAGTATAACTCTTAGAAGGGATACTAGTAGACAAGATAATTGACTACCTAGAAATTCACAATTCAATTACAGATTACCAACATGGATTCAGAGATTTCCATAATGGATTCATGCGACACCAATCATGTCTTGCCAATTTGCTGGAATTTCTCCATAAACAGAGTGAGTATGACAAAAGTTGAGCCTTAGCCATCCTTTACTTACATTTTCAAAAATATTTTGACAAAGTGCCTCATTGCAGGTTAATGTCAAAAGTAAGTGCACTAGGTATCAATACTGAGGTCACACATTGGATAAAAAGTTGGCTAACAGGTAGACAACAAGTGGTAATCAATGGTGTTTCTTCTGAGTGGACTCCAGTCACTTCTGGAATTCCACAGAGATCTGTCCTTTGCCCACTTCTGTTTATCATCAATGTCAATGACATCGATATTGGTCTGTTGAGTGTGATTTCCAAGTGTGCAGATGACATAAAGCTTGGAATAAATGTAAAATACCTCAAAGGGGTTGAACTGCTCAGGATGGACCTCAACAGACTGGGTGAATGGTCAGAGATATAGCAGATGCTTCTAAACTTGGAAAAGTGCAAGGTGATGCATATCGGCCAAGCAAGTCAGCCTATTCGCAATTGGGAATGCCTCAGGAAGTGACTGACTTGGAAAAGGATTTAGGTGTTCTGATTAGTAGTGACCTAAAGTTTTCCATACAGTGCATTGAAGTAGAGAAGAAAGCTCAGAAATTATTGGGCTATAATAAGAGGCAATTTAAGTATAGAAACAAGGAAATAGTTCTCACACTTTACAACTCTCTGATGCTGCCTCTCATGTATTATGCTGTTCAATTCTGGTCTTTAGCACTCAGGAAAGATATAGAATGACTGGAAAGAGTACAAGCTAGGGCTACAAAGCTTATTCCATCGCTTAGAAGATTGAGCTATAAGGGCCGGTTGAGAGCTCTTGATCTCTTCCCGTTGCAGACTACGAGGTGTCGAGGTCTGCTCATTGCAGTTTTTATAATACCTAATGGATTTGATAATGTGGATTATAGCAAAATGTTTAGGCTCAATACAAATACAACACGCAACCATGGCTGGCAATTATAATTGAAAAGGTTCAGTACTAGTAGTTGTGGAAACTTTTTCACAAACAAGATCTGTACTACCTGGAACAAACTTCCCTTTGAAGTTGTAAACAGTTCTTCAGTAGAACAGTTCAATAAGAGACTAGATAGTATTTTACACACTTTGTAACAAGTTTAGTGCACTAAACAATCTCTCTCCTTCTACTTCGAGTATCTCCTCGTAATGGACCACAAGGTCTCTGAGATACTAAGTATTCCTGGTAACTCCTTGTAAATCTTTCTCTCTCGATTTTTTGTTTGGACTTATGTTTCTTAGGTTAGGTTAAGTTAGATTAATGATCGAATTAGGTTAGGTCAAGATAGGTCACATTGTTCTAGGTTATGTTAGGTTAGATTGGGTAGGGTTGGTTTGTGTGAATTAGATTATGGGGAGGAGAGGCGAATGAGGACGTACGAGAGTGGGGTGGTGTGGATGTGCTGGTGTGCTGGAAAGTGTGAAAAGGAACACATTGAGAGTGTTCAGCCATGTAGAACGTATGGGAAGCGAGAGAGTGACTAAGAGAGTATACGAGAGTGAGGTGGAAGGACGACCCCTCTAAATGCTCTGTCACTCTTACTATCAACTTTTGCAATATTCGTGGCCTTTCCTCTAATATTCACTCAGTTGAACACCATCTCTCCTCCTCCAAACCTGATCTTCTTTTCCTCATTGAAACCCAGGTATCTGAGGCAACTGTCAGCAGGGGCTGCCGGCAGTTGCCTGGGTTTCAGTGAGGAAAAGAAAATCAGGTTCTCTGTATCCTCCTACTTCTCTATCATAGTTTCAAAGCCAAAGGTGGATGTTGTGCATACGTGCACGACAAACTCACTTGCTTTCGTGTTCCCGATTTTGACTCCTCTGAGTTCTCATCTTTATGGCTCAAACTATCATGTCATTCTCATACTAAATATTTCTGTGCTGTCTATCTTTCCCCTAACTCTACCGACTTTCCCAAATTCTTTGACTATCTAAGCTCTAAAGCGGAACTCATTCTATCCATCTCTCCCCTCTCGGAAATATCAACGTTCACCACCACCAATGGCTCTCCTCTCTTACTACAGACCAACCTGGTGAAAAAGCCTTCGTCTTTTCTATCCTAAATGACCTAGAGCAGCTGGTCCAGCAACCCACCCTATTAATGACTTAATTCAAGTGTTCAAAATCATCAAAGGCATCGACAATATGAACTGTAGTAAGTACTTCACTATCGACCAATATAATTACACGCGGGGAAACGGTTGCAAAATTATTGGTAAATCTTTTAACTCACATGAATCTTTCTTCTTCAATCGAGTTGTCAACTTGTGGAATGGGCTTCCCCGAAACGTTATAGACTGCATCACCGTTGATTCATTTAAACTCAGCCTAGACAAATATCTCGCATCAAACCCGCGACTGACTGCGTTTGTAAATGAATAACTTTATTTTATCCCCCCCTCAGTTACTAACCCATCTGTCCCCTACTAACTTCCTAATCCTGCCACGGACATTAGTTCCAGGGCAGTAATTCCCTTTCCAATGTTCCCTTACCCACTCTAAACCACTGTTTGGACACTTGATCCTCAGTGTTTTGTCGGACAAGCAACCTAGAAGGGTCACTAGATATGTTGTTGCTTGATTTCCTTTGTACTCCTCTGTATCCCGGATCGCTTCGGAGATCGGCCTAACATTCTTGACATATTTCTGCCTTCTCACCCTTCTTGTTATACTGTCATATTTTCTCTCCTTTGGGCTCCTCCGACCATGCACTTATCTCCGATACCTATCCTATCTCTCCAGTATGGCCACCCGATCCTCCCAGCCGGCGGCGCTTATGACGCTTTGGGGCTGCCAACTGGGAGGCTCTTCAGCAGTACTTCTATAATTTCCCATGGAATGACTTCTGCTTCCATGGCCAAGGACCCTCGGAGAGTGCTGAACGCATTACTGAGGTAATCCTCTCGGGCATGGAAGCGTATATTCCATTTTATTTCTCTCAGTCTAATGCAAACAAATCTTGGTTTACTCAAGCATGTTCTACTGCTGTCCACAACAAGGAGGAAGCATTCAAACGGTTATAATGCCTTAAAACTCAAGAATCTCATTCTTCCTATGTTTCTGCCCGGAATCAAGCCAAATCTGTTCTTCGATTTGCCAAGCACTCTTTCATCAATAATAAATGCACTGAACTATCCAACTCTATATCCAACTCTAGCTCTTCCCAAGCTTTCAGGCATCTAGCCAAAAACCTCTCCAACAATTTGTCTTTGGAGTCTTTCCCTCCCCTTTTCCACTCTGATGCCACAACCATCACTTCTTCCTCTGACAAAGCTGAACTCTTCGCTCAAACTTTTTTTGAAAACGCCACCTTGGATGATTCAGGTGCTATTTCTCCCACTCCACTCTCCTATATACCTAATATTCTAATTTCTTCTAAATATGTATTTTCTACCCTCTCTGGGCTTAATACTAAGAAGGCAAACGATCTAGAGTTCTAGACGGTGTTCTTCCTGTTGTACTTAAAAACTGTATTTCCGTGCCGACTCCCTGCCTAGGCCAACTCTTTCGTCTCTGTCTATCCTCTAAAGTCTTCCCTTCATGCTGGAAGATTGCTCTCATTCAACTTGTCCCAAAGAAGGGTGACCGCTTTCAAGCCTCCAACTATCGTCCACTTGCTCTCATCTCTTGTTTCTCTAAAGTTTTGAAACTATTCTTGCTTCCAAATTTCTTAAGCATTTCTCTTCTCATAATCGGCTCTCAGATCGTCAGTATGTCTTCCTTAACCCGGGAGCTGCGGGGAGACTCTTAAGAGTTCCCCCGGCGCACTGCGGGAAGACTCTTAAGAGTCAGAGAAAATAAAAATCAACTTTTGACATCGAAAAAAAAATATTTTTTTATATTTTTTTGGTTAAAGGTTGCTCTAATGGTGATCTTTCATATCTTACTAATTCTTGGTCATCCTCCTTTTGGGACTTCGGTGAGACCTTTTCTATTGCACTAGACAAAGCGAAGGCCTTCTATAGAGTCTGGCATAAATCTTTAATTTCTAAACTACCCTCCTTCGGTTTCTATCCCTCCATCTGTGCCTTTGTCTCTAATTTCCTTTCCAACCGTTCCAAAGCTGCGGTTGTAGACGGCCATCGCTCCCTTCCTCATCCTATCAACTCCGGTGTTCCTCAGGGTTCTGTCCTATATCCTATTCTCTTTCTAATTTTCATAAATGATCTTCTCAACTGTACCTCCAGTCGCATCCATTCATACACAGATGCAGACGACTCTACCTTTCACTACTCAATTAGTTTTCCAGAAAGCCCCAGCCAGCAATCCCTCAAAAACAAACATAATGAAGCCATACAACACTTATCTTCCGATCTAACTACTATTTCCAATCGGGGCAGAGAAAACCTTGTTGCCTTTAATGCTTTCAAAACCCAATTTCTCCATCTATCTACCTGTCCGGAAACCCCAGAGGACTATCCCTTATTCTTAAACAATACAAACATCAAATCTTCATCTTCTCTCAATATTCTTGGTGTCTCTTTTTCTTCTGCTCTCACTTGGAAGGACCATTTTACCAGTCTTGCTAAGGCAGCCTCCCAGAAGCTGGGTGTGCTCACCCACCTCAAGGGGTTATTTACCCCTGCACAGCTTCTTGCTCTGTAAAGGGGCACAGTGTATCTTTGTAATAAGTAGTGTTCACATGTGTGGGGAGGCTTCTCTCACACTGCACTTCTACTGTAGATAGAGTAGAATGGAAGTCCTTTGGTATCATTAATTCGGTTCAATGTCAGTTGAACCAGTGCCACTTTAACCAGTGCTAACTCAACCAGTGGCCACTTCAACCAGAGACCATTTCAACCAGTTACCATTTTAACCAGTAACCTAACCTAACCTAACCTAACCTAGCCTAACCTAACCTACTGGTTAAAATTGTCACTGGTTGAAATGGTCTCTGGTTGAAGTGGCCACTGGTTGAGTTTACACTGGTTGAAGTGGCACTGGTTCAACTGACCTGTCACCCATTAATTCCCGCCCACTCGCCAACTCTCTCCAAACTCTCTATTCGCCGCAATGGTGCATCTCTCTCTCTCGCTATGCTACCGCTACTACAATTATCAGTGCTCCTCAGAGCTCTCCCAGTGTATACCACCTCCTCTACGTAGGGTACGTGGTACCCGTCTTGCAGCATAATCGCACTCCTACTCTGTGCAACTCTCCAGCCCTAGAGTGAAACGTTACTCTGTCTTTCTTCTATTCAACAGTTGAGCTCTGGAACTCTCTCCCAGAATCAGTCTTTCCCTCCTAATATGACTTAAATTGCTTCAAACTCTGTGTGTCCAGGCATTTTGGCTCGATCGTCCCTTGATGTTGGCTCTGTCACTCTTTCAACTATGGGGGAGGCACTTGCTACAGGCAGTTCTGCCTTTTGTCTTCCTTACATAAAAAAAAAAAAAGATAGGCCGAGAAAGAAATAGAAGGATGGAGTTAAGAAGTATCTGCATGAAACTGGTGTTGGATAGGAGGAGGGGCGTCGACTGACTTGGGACAGAGGTGCATGGGGGCGATTCATTCGTGTCCACACCTTCAGGGATTATGCCGTGTGGCAATATATAGATATATTGTTTGTTTCTGGACCCCGTTCTTCTATAATGTTTAGCCCCATTAGTTTTAATATTATAAGACATAAGCCCCACTTGTTAGGCAAATGTTATAACCTGTGCCATTTAGGTGTCTTTTTCCAGGCGAGTGATAGCGAGCTTGTAATTTAGGAAGATCCGGGGAATTTTTCCACCGAAAATTGTAAAAAATTATCTCGAATATTGTTATTATTGTTCTATGTTTTTTTTGTTAAGCTCGATGGAGGGCTTGGGAGGAAACAAATACAAAGACAGTAAAAGGAAAATAGATAAATACTAAAATATGAACAAATAAATACAAATCTTCCCTTAAGATAGATTATACTGATTTAGGTTAGTTTTACTTAGGGTAGGCTATATTATGTTTGATTTTGTGGTGTAGGTTAAGTTAGAAAAGGTTACATACATTTAGGTCAAGATAGATTACGTCAATCAAGTTAGGTTAAGAAAAAAAAAAATCTTTTAGGCTAATTAGGTTTGCTTAGGGTAGGTAAGGCAGATTAACCCGGGAAGCGCGGAGCTATGGTATTTTAAACGTGTCGCCAGGTGAAGGTATATTGGTTAATTCCCGCTGATAATCGTCATATTTACCATAAATATCATTAAAACCTATCCATATGTGCCTAGTTTACATTTAACCCTCTCCGACATATGATGCAATTTTGAGCCTATTAGGGATACTTTAAAACCTTTGTTACCATCAGGGGTATTTAGAAACCTTTAGTTTAGTTACTTCAACCTCTGCAGTTGTCTTTGAGTTAGCTGTGGGCAGAAAACGAATTTTGGAGAGGTAATTATGAGAGTGAGAGAACTCTATTTCTTATTGCTAATCTGGCAACCTCTGCATCATATGAGTCTGAAGGGGTTAATAATAAGATATTAACATTTAAGAGCAATAAAATAAGTGGGAATAGCATTTGGGGTGTGAAAAAGTGGTATTATTGCTGCCCGGTCGTATCATGAGGCAAAAGCCAGGGAAGCGAATAACCTTCCCCTCCGAGTGGCACTGACACCTTGCAATACAAGTCTCTGTGTTGCAAGGATCTCTAGCTGCCTCACCCATGCTAATCAGACCGTGTAAGGGTAATTAACCGATAAAAGTGGGAATAAGAGGAAAAATATGTGATCATTGAGGAGGGAGGAAAAGGGGAGGGGAAGAAGGGGAAGGGGGGGGGGGAAATTGGGACACATATGTAGGAGTAGTAGCATGTAATGGAAGGGAATTATATGACCTCATCACATATTGCTTTGTTTTGAGTGTCAGTGGGGTGTTTTGAAAGTTTTTTTAGGCCGGGTTAAGTTTGGTAGGTTGAGTAATTAGGTTTATGTAATTAGGTTTGGCTAGTTAGGTAGGATAGGCAAATTAACCAAGGTTTCGGCAAATTAGGTAAGACTATAAGGCTATGAGAGTTGACATGAAGCTCTTTATAACCATCATAAACCAGAGACTAAACCCTTCATCCAGACCATTAAGACATATGACCAGAGGAAACGACCAAGCAACACATCCCAATATAAATGACGATCTCCACATATAACAAAACATGGTACTGCGAATGTAGTGACACCCGTACATGAAATATGAACCCTAGAACACTTGTCAATATTCTTGATGCCCCATGACGTACATGTATTACCATGCCAATGTTAGTTATTTAAATTGATTGATCAGATTGATGTATTCACTTAACTCACTCGCCTATCTCTCTTTCTCTCTCTCTCTCTCTCTCTCTCTCTCTCTCTCTCTCTCTGATTCAGTGCAAGCCAAAGATATGTACACCATATTGTACCTTGTACATATATACTGTATATATATATATATATATATGAGGCGCCGCGAGTCGAAAGGCATGTAAGTGCCATTTGAAAATCTTGATAAAATCTTTAGTAAATCGCGATTTACTCAATAAATTAAAAATGGGGCTTACGTCCCTTTGGACGGGGCGAGCCTCGTATATATATATACATACATAGTCCAAAGGGATGTAAGTACCATTTGTTAATGTATTGAGTAAATCGCAATTTACTAAAGATTTTATCAATATTTTCAAATGGCACTTACATGCCTTTGGACTCGGGGCACCTCATATATATATATATATATATATATATATATATAATATACAGTATATATATATATATATATATATATATATATATATATATATATATATATATTGATAGATAGATAGAAAGATAGATAGATATAATTTAATTCACATGTGGCTGCATGGGAAAATTATGTTAAAGGTGGTGAAACGGAGCCGAGGCCATAAACGGTTTACACCCGTGAGACTGATGCCTTGCAGCCTCCACCACACTACACATTTCAAGTAACTGCTTTGATAATTTGACCCTTAAAATATAAGTAAGTAAACATGATAGACACACAGAACTAGAGGATAAAGACGAAGACGAAATAAGAACAAATAGAGTATAAGAAAATAATGAAGATAATAAAGGGAGTTGAAATAGTATACAAAGAAGAAAGAGGAGGAGAAGGAAGAGAAAGAGGAGGACATGAGGCACGAACATAACAAAGTAGGCATGTCTGTGTTTGCTGTACTGTTCGCGTTGGCTATTGTTTGCTAATTCTCGGGCACAAGTACTCTGTTATATAATATGGGTGTACAAAAGGTAATTAAGGTGTCTATAATAACTTTTGTCCTATGTGCAAGAAGGAAGACACGAACAAAAATACCTCTTAAGAGTATCCCCAAAATTATTTTCGAAGAGTGGCATAGCCAAACTCAAGGTGTACGTACGTTCGAGTCAAACTGCTAGAGTACGAAGGGATTGAAGCAGGTTCACTCTTGGGTTGGTGAACCATTGTACAGGTATGTGGATAGTAATAAACCCATTTAAAATAATAATAGAAAGGTAAGTCGCTATCAATATACAACCAATTATTGTATTTACCTTTTATTAACGCCTGCATTTGTGTTACAGATCATGTGCAGGGATCGTGTAGAGAGGACACACTTCAAGCGTTGTCACACGAGGTATTTATTGGAATTTGTTCGGCAATATTATTTTGTCAATATGTTATGGTTATTTTTGTGCTACCGTCTATGATAATGGTTTGTCTAGAAACCCCAGTCACTGTCAATCAACCTCTTATATTAACCTTTTCAAGATACAATGACGTATTTCTTGTCTGTGTTATGCCTATTGTAAAACGATTGTTTTCAGATTAGGCAGAGAACATGAAAGTCAGATGTTTACCTGGGATGTATTAACCTTAATATAATTCCGACAGATCCTCTCTAAGCTGTAAAAAATCGTCGATTGATAGCCAGTACAAACTGTCAAAACGCGTCATATTCTTCAAGGGGTAAATTAACCTCATAATTAATGATCAATTAATATAATACGAACCAATAAAGAAATACTTTAACCCTTCGAAGATCATGACGCATTTTTTACAATTTATTGTGGCTGTTATTAGACGATCTTTACAGCTTAGGAGGGATCTTTGGGAATTCGAAGGGTATCAATTTACCCTTTCACTCCCATTTACCATACCTAATCTGAACAATGATAGCCAGCAAATAGGAACACTTACTTAATCGCATCTTCTAAGGGTTAATAAGAAATTAATCAACCTATCATAGCTCAAAGAGGATTTGAATAACCGAACTCATACTTCTACCATTTGAGAAGAGGCAACCAGTATATACGTTTGGAAATTAACAGCCCGTTTGCTCCAACCTTTCCTGAGTTACAAGAGTCAATGTGTCCTAATTTCCAGAGTTGTCATATTGAATGCATTATTTTTCCGTGGCTGTGTGTGTGTATGTGTGTGAGCGAGAGAGAGAGAGAGTGTGTGTGAGTGAATGTGTAATTGTGTGTGGTTGGGAGTATGTGTGTTTGGAAGGGAGTGTGTATATATATACAGTATACTGTATGTGGTTTTTCGGAGTGTATGTGTGTGTGTATGTGTTTATACTCTAAATACCTCGAAACGTGCAAATGGACATAGAGGAACTTGGTAAATGCTTCCCTTTTGTCTGTTAACCTTCAAGATCCGATCACGCATTGCCTTTCTGTTTACTGGTTATTATTATATAATGGTATTCAGATTGAGAGTGTTAAATGAGATATTCTATACCCATATATTTCCAACAGATTCTTCCTAAACTGTATACACTTGTCTATTGATAGCCAGCATAAACTGTCAAAATACGTCATAATCTTCAAAGGGTAAATATTGGATGGGAACGTAAGCCAAATTTAACTTAATTTTTGTTTTCTATAAGTATGAGAGAGACGACAGGCAAGTTGCCTGGTACGAGTGTCTCCCCCAAAGCCAAACGAGTGACAGAGCCAAGGGACATTGGGGACAAAATGACTGGACACACGAAGCTTAACCCTTTGGCTGCAGCTATGTTTGGGCTATTTAAGGCATATTCAGGCACTCCTGAATGATAAATCAAGCATCTGCATTAAATGAAGTGTATTCTGCCGAAAACTAGGCGAAAATAGCTTCAAAATGATACCAGAACGGACCCTGTACATGGTCTGGTTCACCCGCAGTGGTCCCAGTGAAACGTGGGAACCCCGCTATTATGTAACACTCGCTCGCTTGGCTACACTGGTGAGAGAGACAGAGAGAGACCCGCGCGAGACACAGCCTAGCTCAGTGAGCCGCTCGGTGCTCCGAGGGTCGGAGGTGGGCCCCTCACGCTCCCGCCCACTGACACTCGATTTTTACAGGCTTTTAACACCTTACGAGCGGCCTATGCGGTTTATTATATGTACCGCACAGCGGGGTGTTTTTAGCCAAAATAGGGCTGTTTACGTGATCATTTTCATGCCTAAATAAGACCCAGAACGTAAAACAAGTACCTATCCCTGAAAGGGCATAAACAGAGCTTTCGAATGACACCATAACGATCCTTGTATGATGGATAGTTTTCTTGCAATAACCGTGCAACGCGAGTGCAAAAAGCAGGTAATTCGGTAGTTTCGGTACATAATTGAGTATGTAGCGAGTGAGAGAGGGAGGAGGGAGCTGAGATTTGTGTCAGTAGGTTCGCCGCGGTGGTCTGGAGCAGTCATACGCTCGCTAGTCTCCTGCCACCACTTGTCTCTCTCTCTCAGCCACATTACGTGCTGAAATTGCCACTCGACCTATGTCGAGCGCCGCCACATAGTCCAGCTTTTTTTAACTCGACTTATGTTGCTCGCCGCTAATTAAGGGTTAAAGCCTGGAAATTGCTGTAACTTGCCAAAACATTCCAGAACGTCACCCGCAGCGAAAGGGTTAAAGCAGTTTAAGTCATGGAATGTAGGAAAGATTGATTGAGGGAAAGAGTTCCAGAGTTCACTTGTTGAGTAGAAGAAAGACTGAGAAAATATACCAATTCTTGAGTTCGTGAGTTGAATAAGAGTGGGACTGTGTTAAAAGGCGGGTACCTGTAGGGATTGTAGGGAACTAGTAAGAGTAAGTGAGCTGATGAGGCGAAATGTTTTTCACTCTACTCTTTCGAGAAGTGTGGTATGGGTGGAACCTCCCCACACATGAGAACAATTCTCAATACAGGGGCGCACTGTGCCTCAATACAGAGCAAGAAGCTTTGCGGGGGTGAGGAACCCACCGAGACGGTGGAGCACACCTCACATTTGGGAAGCTGTTTTAACAAGAGTGGTAATATGATATTTCCAAGAAAGGTCGGATGAAAAAGATGAAAAGTTGATTTGTGTATTGTTGAAGAGTAATTGATAGTCTTCCGAAAGATTGTGATGGTTATATAGAGGGAGAAATTGGGTCTTGGACACATTAAAAGTAAAAAGATTTGCTCTGCCCCAATCAGACATTATTGATAGATCAGAAGATAGGCGTGCCATGGCCTTCTTACGTGAGGTTTGGAGTTATTGCAAGTTGGATTGTTGTGAAACATTAGTCAAATAGTGTAAGGTAGTGTCATCAGCATGTGAGGCGATAGGACTAGAGGTACAGTTGAGGAGATCATTAATTAATATTAAAAAGATAATTGGAGACAGGACAGAACCCTGAGGAACACCGGAGTTGATAGATTGAGGAAGTGAGCAATGGCCGTCCACAACTGCAGCTATGGAGCAGTCTGAATGGAAATTAGAGACAAAGGCACAGATAGAGGGATAGAAACCGAAGGATGGTAGTTGATTTGGAATAGAAAAAGTCTCACCGAAATCCCGAAACCAGGATGACCAATGGTTAATAAGATAAGCAAGATCACCAGTAGAACAGCAGGAAACCATACTAGTGATCTGAAAGTAGATTATGGGAACATAAATGCTCAAGATTTTTTTTTATTTGAGAATAGTTTAAAAATATTTACAGAGGCAAGAAATGAGAGAAATTGGACGATAGTTGGAGGGTTGAGAGCTGTCACTCTTCTTTGGAACAGGTTGAATGCGAGCAAACTTCCAGCAAGAAGGAAAGACGTTAGAGGAAAGACAGACAAATGAGTTTGCCTAGGCAGGGAGTCATAACGTAAGAACAGTTTTTGAGTGCAATAGGAGAAACACCATCCGTTCCATACGCCTTCTTATTATTAAGGGAGGTGACCTGCTTTTTCTTCTCTCCTTTTCTAGCTTATATCCATTCGGCCCCATTCAGCCTACTGTTTTAAGACGTTTATCCTCATCCAAGTGTCAATTTTTTACTGGTGAGCGGTAGCGAGCCAGCATATTTTTAAAATGTTCTTGACAGCAGGCTAAATTTGTAAATTTTTCGGTAGAAAAATTTCTCCGGCGAAGCCGGATTTCTTCATATAATGTTGGTTCGCTTTCGCTCGCCAGGAAGAAATCGACACCTAGATGGGGATAAACGTCTTAAAATAGTTGGCTGAATGGGGCCGAATGGATACAAGCCAGAGAAAGAGAGAAAAGGAGAAAAATTAAAAAAAGCAGGTCACCCCTCTTAAGCCCATAGAGGGCAGAGAGTACATCATTAGAAGATATAATGATATTGGGCATAAGTAAGTGAGAGGGGGTTGGAGAGGGAGGAGTAACGCCGGAATCATCCAAAGTGGATTTTTAGCGAAAGTTTGAGCAAGGAGTTCAGCCTTATCTGAGGAAGAGGTGACGGTGGTACCATCAGAGTGGAAATGATGAGGAAGTGAAACTGTTGGAGAGGTTTTTGGGTCGATGACAAAAAACTTGGAAAGAGCTAGAATTGGAAAATTCAATGCATTTGTTATTTATGAAAGAGTTTTGGCGAGTCAAAGGACAGATTTGGCTTGATTCCAGGCAAAATCATAATTTATAAAGTATGGGATTCTTGAGTTTGACGGTGGCGTTACCGTTTGAATTCTTCCTCCTTATTGCGGACAGCAGTAGAGAATGTGTGAGTATACCAAGATTTTTGTAAATTAGTCTGCGAGACAAAGAATGTGATGTATGCTTCCATGCCCGAAAAGATTACTTCAGTAGTGTGCCTAATTAAACACAAGATAGCTAATTTAATCAAAATTAATTTAAGCTAATCTAGCCTAACCTAAATGGTAGAAACATATATGTACGGTCGCGCTAATAAGTCATGTCCCAGCTGTCATTACGTTTGGCTTGCTCTGTGCTGTACTAATCTACTGTATGGAATAGTCTTTGGTTGAGTTGGCACCGAGTGGAATCTACTGGTTGATATTTGTGGTCTAATGGTTGAAATGGCGTAACAGTTAAAATGGTGTACTGGTTGAAATGGTCTACAACTGGATTTGACATGTCATCCTATATTCTCGGAGTCCCCCATTAATCTCTCTCCCTGTCTGTCAACCTTTGGACATCTGCATGACAAGTCCTTGCCTATGTTCTATTTTAACAATATCTGGTACTACGTGTTGGAGGTTATTATGATTTTATTTATTTATCATTATCGGTTTTGATTGTGTTTGTATTTGTTCTGCAATGTATTTGCCCCATAGATAGGAGAGGATCAATAAAAGACCCACCTTGCACCCGATAGGGTTAACCCTTTGTGGATTAAGACTAGTATTAACAGTATATTTTGGCTATCATTATTATAAGATTATATTTATCCAGGTCAATCACTTCCAGAGTGTTTTCCAATAGTGAGTAGTCTGACTTGGGGTATGTTTGGTGGATATGAATCATCTTGTATTTTTCTTATTTATTCCTAACCCTTTCAGTATACAATTACGCTATTATTCCGGCTTACACATACTATTTTAGTCAATCTGGGAAGGCCCTACAGGAGTGGAAGGGGTTCAAACTATTCCAATTAATCCTTCAACCCCCCCCCCCTCCCCCATTCACAGATCATTGAAACAGTTAGTCATGTGGAATGCAATGTTGTTGAATGTTCCTATTAATTTTTTCCTGGCTGTCTGTTTCAAAACCTGTCTGACAACAGTGCTGCGCTTTTCATGCTTCCATGCTGAAGGGGGGTAGGGGGGGGGGGGGTAGTTTGCTCCCTGGACCCCTATCAAGCATTAACAAAAAAACATACACACACACACACATTAAAATTGTTCATTTATAGGTTCATTCCTTCCAAAATACAGGCTTGCTATCGCTCGCCAGAAAAAAGTTGACACATAAGTAACATGAAAGGTGTTAATATTGGCAAACAAATAGGGTTTTTAAACCTGTCCAGGAGTATGCGGTGGCGTCAACAGGAGGATAGTGTATAAATGTGTCAGGAGGACTATTGTTATCACACCAACATGGGGCAGGCCGGGTACTTGGGTAAAAAATAGTGTTCCATCTTCATGGGCTATAATTTGTCTATCTATTAAATAAATGTATTTATTAATAGCACAAATGCATACAACTGGTAACGTACAGTCGTGGTCATTAATTCTGATACATTTTGAAGCCTCGACAATTATAAAGGGAGTTCCGAAGTACAAATATCAGGTAAAGAATTGAGAATTATGACGAGTTTTGACAGTTTAGTTCTGGCTATTAGTAGACGATTTTCGTCTGTAAAGAACGGAGCTGCGTGAATCAAAAGGTTAACTGAAATCGAATGTATCCCTTTGATTTTTTGCTATGAGTGTTTTTGTTATATGTGCATGAAGGTGTAAAATAGCATGTCCTATTTTCATGACATTAAAATTGGTTATTTTTGTTACAATATAATCAAATCAATAACACCCATGACACTAATTAGTAGCCTAAATATTGCAAATTCAAATGTTTAAACTAATTTTCAATGAGTCAATAATGTCTTTCATTAACAGTACATTTATGATATTATATAACCAAAATATACGTAAAACATCTAAAGAATATATTCGCATTATTAAACAAAATATATATACCATATTTGCTCAACATACTGTTTACGAGTACCATCTTTGCTAGAGATACTGTGACATTGTTTAAATTACACAGTTTGGTGTATACATTTGGTGATAGTTTAATGCCGGTGTCACACGTGAAATGTTATTGTCAACATTCAACGATTAACATTTTTTTTCTGGCAACATGTCTGGGATATTTTGCACTGGTATCAGAAACAAGAATGATTTATTAATTAATGGCAGATTAATCCGATACATCTCAATTCTGCTACATTTCGTTTTATATAATCTAGCTGTGCAATAGCCACCGCAGTCGGTAACAGAACTCCGACGAGTTAATTGTATTAATTTTGGCTCGGTTAGTAACTTTGGTCTTAGTGTTTAATGTCGTAGAGGCAGCCGTTTAGGAGTTGTGCGTCAAGGTTTCGGAGATGACAGAGCTCACTCAATTCAGCAAAACCCAGACCTAACGGAATCGGGAATTTAGGCTTCTGAGTTAGTCAAGCAGTTGACCAGTGTTAAGGATAATGTTGAAGGATGAAGTGCTTCTGTGATACCAGCTTAACCCTTTGAGGATTATGAGGACATGTTTTAACCATTTGTCCTGGCTATTATTAGACGATATAATTCCGATTAGGAAAGGTATATGGATGTCAGTTTTAATTGAAATAGTCTTTACACTTTTAATTCACACTGATTCTTCCTAAGCTGCATACAATCGTTTAATAATAGCCAGGCCAACACGCGATATAATTCTCAAGGGATGAAGTTAATATTTAGTTTTTAATAGTTAAATGTAATATACTGCCTGAGAACGTACAGCTGCCTTTATGAATTGCCACTCTATGATGTTATGTATGGAACAGAAAACTTATATTTATCAACAAGAACAATTTACTACTCGACCGTTATTATTATGTTTGTTGTTGTTGTCTGTGTATGAAAGAGACAAAAAGGTAAAACTATTACAGGTTAGATTCAGTAATTATTATAGAAATAATTATTTCAATTCTCATATAATTTTAAGGTGATTTACTTACAGTGGTCTGTGTATTTAAACGTGAGACTGTACACTTGGTCAAAGAAGTATCTGCACCCCTATGCTGATCATCTGGTGTGTACAGCTCGGTAAGGTTGGCAACTCTGCCTGCAGAGCGGGTGCCCAACACCGAAAGGAGTTGAAATAGGGGAGCTATCGCCCCGCCAAAGGCGGCTTTCTAGGGCCTTTCCTAGCTGATGCTGAGAGGATTGGGTTCTAGTCATGTGGTGATGGGCTGGTCTATCCGAGTGAGAACTGAGCGATCTCTGCCATACCCATAGCTTACTCTGACTGTTCCTTTTACTTATATATATTCTAGATCTCAAGTGGCAGCGTCTTTTCCGTGGATTGACCTACCTACTGCCAACCTAGAAGTTTGCAGATTGGGAGCCAAAGCGTCACATTTTCCCCTTACCCCTCAACTTTCCCTTCATAATTGCTGAGGGGCACAGGGCCTTGGGTGGGGCATTGGTTTCCCGGGCGTTTCCGCACCCTCCTCAGCTCCCTGCCTTGGAGTGGCTTCGGTCACCCGGGCTTTGTTAGTGGTAGGCAGGGAGGATTTTGTGGGGGCGCTCGTTTATGGCCTTGGCCTTGCTCAAGACCTTGGGGCTGTTCGGCCAGACAGCCTGGGGAACAACAACAACAACTACAACTCTGCCTGCACCTATATCCATGTGTCAGAGAGGGTTGGTACCTCAACCTGCAACTATATCCATGTGTCAGAGACGACCCTTTCTGACACATGGATATTGGTGCAGGCAGAGTTGCCAACCTTACCGAGCTGTACACACCAGATGATCGGTGTAGGGGTGCAGATACTTCTTTGACTAAGTGTACATCTCGGAGGTGGAGTTAATGCGACTTCCTGGTTTGTTTTCCTTAGTCAGACCTTACACTCACACTTTTGATCTCAGCAGGCACTATTCATGTGACCGGAAGTTAACATCACATGTTAGGTGTGTATGTAGGGAGGTAAGAAGAGAAGGAAGAGGGAAGGTTTGGTATTACTTAGACACGAACTATGGGCATGTGCACAGCCCAGAAGATTTCCTCTCAACATAGGGAAAATCTTGTTGTAATATATAAACCTAATTTTTGTTTAATAAACAACGTGGCTGGATTAAAATTTTCCTTTACCTAAATAAGAGTAGAGGAAGGTGGCGGCGTATCTATCACATCTATTTTATGATCTACCTATCTAAGAGAGAGCAGGACGCAGAGCAGATAATCTACAGTATACTTCAATCAACCTAAACTACATTTAACCAAATCTATAAATCCATAAAGGAGACTCACTAACGTTTTCCTAACATGGAGTTAACCCCTTCCTAACATTTTGCAATAAATGTCTTTTTACATTATCTAATTAGGATAGACACCCTGTCCCTCAGTCTTCCTAACAGTGGTGTCAAAAGTAATTTGTTACATGGTGGACAGCAGGTCCTCAATAATATTTGTTGTTGGGGAGAGAAACCGAACGTCCTTCGAAGAATCCACCATATTCTACGCTATCTACACTACCATTTCCTGAGTTCCTGTTCAATATATCTTTATCCAGCCACACAACCGTTAAGTTAAAACTCCTAGCAGTTCTTCAGCATTAGTTACATCATTCTACGAGTTCTACCTTCCGCAACGTAACCCGAGTGTGACGGTGACGGCGATGAGCGGTGACGTAACCTGATTGTGACGGTTACGGCCATGAACGTTGACGTAACCTGAGTGTGACAGTGACGGCGACGAGCGGTGACGTAAGCAGACTGTGACGAAGGACGAGTTGGAGGCGGCCAGACAATTTTTCCGGGTTCAGAGGACGAGAGATATCTGCTAGCATCAGCTAGTGCGGAGTCAGCATGTATGTGGATCAACAGTGTTGGTGACCTCTGCTCTGACCACATCTCACTCCTCACTGTGTTTGGTACTGATAAAATCGGCTATCTTCACCACTCACTTCAAGTGTATTATAGGTGTGTATTTCAGCATAATACAGTATATTGATATTCAAACGTCTTTCTATTTTTGTTCACGGTAATAATCATAACTATTTTGGTTCGTGCAGCTCAAATTCGGTCTATTCATTATAATCATTATTTCTTTAACCCGGGAACGGCGAGGGGGGGTATTGAACTCGATGCCCATGGGCGAGCATATAGGCTCCATTCAGGCCTATAATCGTCATTTTACGATAAATATCGTTATTACTTATTCATATGAGCCTATTTTACCTTCACTATGAAGATAGTAACCTGTAACAACAATAAAACAAGTGATAATACAAATTTTCTGGTCAAAATCGCGAATATACATGGAGCAGCCCATTCATGAATTATGGAGCAAATTGAGGCAACCCCCCCCTCCACGAGGCCTCAAGCCACACTGAGCCTACTCATCCACACTCTCGGTTGTGTAACACACTCGCTAGGCACGTAAGCACATCCTCCACACATTTTGCTAATGTTAGCACAAAAATATACCAACGAATTAGGGAATAACAGGGAAAATAGGTGATAATTGAAGGGGGAGGGGAAAGGGGGGAAGGAGGGGATGTGGAGGAGTGATATGAGGTATAGGGGAAAAAAAAAAAAAAAAAAAAAATTGTTTAGTGCTACCGGGGCCATTTAAATGCTTTTTTTAGGCCTCCCTCTTAACCCTTAAAGATCGGGGTCGGACTTAAGTCCGGTTCTAATTTGCAGCAAGTTAGGAGCATTATTAAGGCTTTTAAAGGGTTAAAATCAAGTGCAAATGGCCGGGAGCACAGCGGGCCAGACAGCCGACTCCCAGGGCTTACTCATGGGCCCATTAACTCATGTTCCCTGTGTTCTCGAGAGGCCGGCAGTGTAGCCAGTAGTGAGCATAGCTGGGAAAAATATGCCGCTATACGCTAAACTCCTATGTTACTGGTATCACTGTATGAGAACCAAGAGTGCTACGTAGCTCGTTCTGGTCTCATTGTGAAGCTTTTAGCGCCTATTTTTTTGCAAAATAATTTGTTTTTCATGCAGATACTTGATTTATCATGCAGGAGGGTCTGAATATGCCCAAATAAGCCTAAACCCCCCCCCCCCCCCCGCTAGACAAGGGTTAAGAGCTTTGCCGCCCTCGCCCAGTAAAACTTATTATGAGCGTTGCTGCCGTTTATGGGTTAATTAAGTTTCTTACGCATGTCTAAGAGAGGGAAATTCAATTTCTGAATATGTCTCATACAATGAGCTCAACTAGGCAATGTGTGTTTTCTAAACACGGTCATATCGTCAGTACAATGGCTTACACTTCATTATGCCATTCAGTCAAAGCTCCAAATTCTCTTCATGTCATTTCATATCATGCAAGATTTAAACCGAGCAGGGTGAGGTCATCTCGGCCTCATGTCGGGATGAGTCATTTCGTCAGTACACTTCAGTGTCCTGCTCATCCCCAGGCTTTAAGTATGTAGTTATACAGTGTTCTTCCCAGATGTTTTCCCTAAATTTTAATTCACGAGTGTTCAAGAATTGTAAAGTATATTTTCATTCGTTGAATTTCATTATCGGTGAAATAAATTTTAGTTTTCAATTTTTGTTTTCCCCTGCAAGTTGAATTATGCTGTTGGGTTTAATTTTGTTTTGGGTGAATCTGTGTTGTTTAAAGTGTTTCTAGTGTTCATTTATTAAAGTTATTTTTATTTTCTACGAGTGTTAGCGGTTGTAGCTGTTTCGACCTAAAAAATTCATCTCGCTAACGGCAGCGAAGGTAATTGAGTAACTTTTTGTATTATATTTTCCACGTGTGTCGTTTCAACATTCTTATGTACGTACATGTATTTTTTTTTTTTTTTAACTTCAGTTTGAATTTCTAACGAGTTTTGATATTCCATCTTAATTTATTTCAGTCTTTATTTCACACGCTGGACATTTTAATACTTCTATTTTACACGATGGGCGATTATCATTGGCAGTCATTTGTGCGAGATTTATTAAGTTTTCTACTCAATTCTAATTTGTTTACGGTTATTTTATAACATCTTTCCGTTTTGATTAGAAGTCCAATTTTGTTTCGAGTTTTTAATGATTTGTATTTTAGAAGTTTTACCTGATTGACATTTTATGAAATTTTCAGTTTGGAATCGATCAAATATTTCTATTTCGTTCAGTATTTTCTGAACATTTTGGGGAGCTTAAGTGATTTTCTTACATATTATTTTGCCTGTATAAGTGTCTCGTGTTTTGCCTTTAATTACAGCTAAGGACTGTATACATCGGTAGAATTTATTTCGATAATATGTATGGCTAATTTTGTTTTTACAATTGAATTATGACAAGTTGAATTTTTCCCTCACGTTTACTTAGAGTTTATTTTGTATCACAGTGTTTTTTATTCACGTGTTCGATGTTTTAATTTATGTTGGCGTACTGTACAAATGGATTCAGTTATGTTTTTCAACATTAACGTTTTTTTCCGATGTTATCGAGTTTCATTTCCGTAGAGTTGTTTAAATTTTTTCAACAAAGGACATCAAGTAACAACATTGTTTCAACAAAGGACATCAAGTAACAACAAAATTCATGTCATTAATATTAGTCCCAGTTTCAAATTTTGATATATATTTTTGTCTGGAATGAGGGCATATTTTGCAATATATAGATGTTTGAATCTCTCTGTTGTAGGACCTTTCTGTGAAAGGTGAATTTTAGTTTGCCCGTGTGTGGTATAATTATGTTATTGGATGGTTTATGCCCGACATTTATTTTGATGAGCAGGTTATTGTAAATCCCTTTCATCTTGATTTCTGTGAGTTTTGAGAATTTGATTTGTGAATTTGCATTTTAGAATTGATTTACGCTAGGTTGTAATTGGGTTTGCAACGACGAGTGTGTGATTATATTCTATTTAGGATTGGCCATAGATTTTGCTTTATAGGCTAATGGTACCGGCTGAAAAGATTATTACCTATTTTTCTTGAGTTTCATGGAGTTTTTTGAGCAATGGTTTTAATCATGATTTTTGCCAGAATAGGAAATATATCTTATGCACACCACACGTTTATGTGGACTTCTGTGTTTATTATTGATATTCTTTTTTCCTATGGGCAGGATTGTATTCCTTTATTTTACATCGAGATTTACGAGTATTTTGCAAAATGGTTTTTATTAGGTTTTTTGACAAACTTGGAAGGTATCTTATACGCACCACGGGATTAGGCCTATGTGGACTGTTCGATTTTTATCCGTTCTATTATATATACTGTCTTCCAATTTATTGGTACATTTCTATTATTTTATTTTTATTAACACAATACTATAAAATTCCATGCCACTTAAATTTTCTTCAATGTATATTTGTTTTGGTCTTTGCCTTAATTTCTCTTTACGGTACTCTCATATACTTTTAAGTGTCTGCCATGCGGTGGAACGCAAGTATTACATGTTAGATTGAGTAACCAGTAACCCCCCCATTTTTTGTTTGTTTTATATATATGTATATATATATATATATATATATATATATGCACTAGCAAGGTGGTCCAGCCCACCATCTTTCATCTCTACAACTCTTCCTACTTACCACTTTACCTTGCACTTCAACCTCTTCTTTCATCACTAGTGAGACCCTCTATCTCACAATAAACTTAAACTTAAACTTCTAATCATTACCTCTCCATTCCCTGAAGATGCAAGATGTTTACTTGTGAAACGTTGGATCCACCATGAATTTTGCTAACCTGTTGTACCTCATCTCTGAACCCCAGAGGAAAATTGTTAGAACTATTGAAAGCTGTAACAATAAAATCCTGACGGCTGAAACTGCTATTGCCTTTAACCTCGTCTGTTTAAAAGAGAATATATATATATATATATATATATATATATATATATATATATATATATATATATATATATGAGGAAAAGAATGACGAGGGACGTAATAACCAACATCTTTATTACCATCATTGTCAAACGTTTCCACATATTGTGTATGCCATCATCAGTGACCTAAAAGTAAATGCAAACGAAAACATTAATTATTAGGAAACCAACTTTCTCGGATTTAGGCACTATTTTGTTCAGTTTCTGTCATTGTAATTATAAACTAAATAGCATCAAGACTCTCCTCCATCGAGCGTTTAGCCTCTCATCTAATTAGTTTATGTTCCATAATGAAGTTATCTTTTTGAGGAAGTCTTTTATCAATAATGGATATACTGGATCATTATTTGATAAACTACTAGGCAGATTCGGAAAAAATAAATTCCAACCTAAAATGCCTATTCCCACAGCCAGTAAGGAGGTTATCTATCTTCGCATTCCTTATCTAGGGGACTGGACCAAGACAATAATCATGTCTCTTGAGATTAACTTACTTAACCCATACAGTGCCAGGGATGCCCTTTTCATCCTAATCTAGCAATTATTATATGATATTATTCAGCTTAGGAAGGACCTCTAGCAATAATAAGGCTTCAAACTATCTCAACCAACCCTTTTAACTACCATAGATCCTTCCTAAGCTGCATAACATTGTCTAAAATATAGGTAAAATAAAATATATCACACGTCGCTGGTACTCAGAGGGTTAAATTTTACCTAGACAAGATCATTAGACTCATACCTGTAAATAAGTTCACAATTGGTTCATTTTTTTTCATTTTAAAGACCGCCTGCTAGACCACCTACGCTCGTAAATTTGTTTATAGTTTTAATTGTCCCAGTTGCCAAGCGGGATATGTGGGCAGCACTGTTCGCTCACTTAAGACTAGAGTTGATGAGCATTTAGGTCAGTCTTACAGGATGGGTCAACCACTCACAAACCCTCCTCACTCTGCTGTGAGGGACCATTGCACTAAGGTATGTAACATTCCGTTAACTTGAGCTGGACACATTATGTTAGAAGCATTGCTAAGAATGCCTCTAAAAAACTGGGACTCTTGTACAGAGTTCGAGAATTCTTCACTGACGAGCAGTTGGCCGTAATATATAAAAGTCATGTGCGTTCTCAGATGGATTACTGTTCACCTCTGTGGAGTGGAAGTGGAGTGGTTGCATTGAGGCAGTTGGACAAAATTCAAAATAAAGCTATTAGATTAATCAATAACCCTGCAATCACACAGGACCTTCCTACATTATCCATACGAAGAAACGTTGCATCCCTTGCATTATTCTACAGATATTTTCACAGCAATTGTTCCGAGGAACTTGCTTCAATTGTGCCGCCTCTCCACATCTTTCCCCGTAGAACTAGGGCAGCTGAGAGCGCCCATGAATTTACACTTTCTCCTCCACAATGCAGAACTTCTGCTTATCAAAATTCATTTATCCCTAGAACTACTACTCTTTGGATTTCACTTCCCTCGAATTGCTTTCCACAAACTTACAATCTACAAATGTTTAAATCCAGTTGTTACAAACATTTTATGAATGGAGGATGCCTTTAGGCACATGGACCTTTTTGTTTTATCTGTGTTTTTCCTTCCTCCGTTCATTGTCTTAAAAAAAAAAAGGACAACTTTAAAATCATTGGTAGGCTAGTTGCTCTTCTGTAAACTCGAACATTTTAGAATCACTTCACATTAAGAAAATTCAACCCTAACTAAATATTTTGATTTCTGTTTCCCCTTAAGTGTTGCCTAATCCACCATATTGTTTTCAAATTTAAATGTTTAGTATTTATATCTTTTATTTATTTAGTCTTAGGTTTTAGCGTTACTCATATTTAAATCTACAGACTTTATCTATCTATCTATCTATTGCCTGACGCCGTGATCCCCGAAGGGGTGGCCACGAACGAACCGCCCCCATGCACCTCTGTCCCCAGTCAGTCGACGCCCCTCCCCCCAACCAGCACCTCCTTCGTTCATGTACTTCCTCACTCCATCCTTCCACCTCTCATTCGGTCTACCTCTCCCTCTCTGTCCCTCCACCTCGCTCTCGTACACCCTCTTAGTCATTCTCTCGCTTTCCATACGTTCCATATGGCCGAACCACCTCAAGTTGTTCCTTTTCACACTTTCCAGCACATCTACCTCCACACCACACCTCCTTCTTCTTACTTCCTCATTAGTCTGTCTATCCCTCCATGTAACTCCGCACACACTCCTTAAGTAATTCATTTCCACTGCTCTCACTCTTGGTCTGAGTCTCTCAACCAACGTCCATGCTTCGCTTCCGTAAGTCAGTGTCGGGATTACCACACTGTCATGCAAGGACTTCTTCACTTCCATACTGACCACCCTATTTCTTGTTACTGCTTTTAGCGTTCCTATTCCCCTGTTGTACCCTCTCCCGCACTTCTTCATCCATATTCCCATCTTTACTCAACACACTGCCCAAGTACTTAAAAGAGTTGACGATCTCCGTAGCCTGACCGTTCAGCTTCACCTCACACTCTGTGACTTCACCCCTTTCGAAGACCATAACCTTGCTCTTCCCCGCATTTACCTTCAAATTCCGTTTTTCGCACACTGTTCCAAACTCATTTACCAGACCCTGCAACTCCCATTCATTATCACTCATCAGAACTGTATCATCCGCAAACAGCAGTATAGGTAGATTCCACTCAATTCCCTCCCTTTTCAGTGATACACCAACATCCACTGCTCTTGATAGTATTTCTTTCATGACTCCATCCATATATACAGTAAACAACCACGGGGACATCACACACCCCTGTTTCAAACCAACATTCAGGTCAAAGAACTCGCTCTGCTCACTCTCCACACATACTGCCGCCTTTGCACCCTCATACATGCTCTTCACTGCTTTCAGCAACTTTCCCTCTACTCCGTATATTCTAAGTACTTTCCACAAACCTTCTCTATCCACTCTGTCATAGGCCTTCTCCAAGTCCATAAAGGCAACATACACCTTTTGTTTCTTCTCCACAACACAATTCAGGGTAAAAATCTGATCTACACATCCTCTTCCCTTCCTAAAACCTCCCTGCTCGTCGCCTATCCATTTCTCCGTTCTCACTCTCACTCTCTCAATCACTACCCTACTGTATACCTTCCCTACTACGCTTAGAAGACATATTCCTTGGTGGTTACCACACACTCCTCTTTCCCCTTTGCCCTTATATAGGGGGACTATTATGCCAGTCTTCCAGTCATCGGGTGCACTCCCCTTCTCCCATGCTAGTTTGCACATTTTCCATACCCATTCTATCACTATCTCACCACCATACCTCAACATTTCCCCACACACTCCATCTGTTCCTGGTGCTTTCCCTAACTTACTCTTTTCATGGCTTCCCACGCTTCTGACCTCCTGATCCCCACCTCCTCCTCCACTACTTCTCTTCTTCTCCCTCCCATACCATATCCAGCTATGTTTGCTGGCTCTTCATTCCTTACATATAGCAACTCACTGAAGTACTCCCTCCATCTTTCGACTCTCTCTTGCTTCTCGGCTAGCATTCTCCCATTCTTATCTTTCACACCCTTACTGTTTCCCTTGCTACCTTCCCTAACTTTCTTGACTTCTTTCCAGAACAGTTTCTTACTCTCCCTCCATTTTACACTCAGATTCCTTTCAAATTCCTCATCTACTCTTCTCTTACTTTCCTTCACTACTCTCTTCACCACCCTCTTACTCTCCACGTACCTCGCTCGTTTCTGTCTCTCGAAATCTTCATTCCCTCTACTACCCAACCACTCTCTATATGCTTTCTTCTTTTCTTCCACAGCTATTCTTACCTCTTCTGTCCACCATGCTGTACCTTCCACTCCCCTCCCTCTTCTCCTCACTCCACACACCTCCTCACATGCTGCACAGATCTCATCCTTAAACACCTTGCTCATCTCCTCCACTTCCTCCATAACTTCTTCCAGGTCGAACCCACCTAGTCGTCTTTCCACTGCTCTCCTGTACTCCTCCCTGACTTCCTCCTCCTGCAACCTCTCCACCCTCCTCACCATTCCACCCTCCTCTCGCCTCCCTCCAGCTCTCCTCACCCACTTCTTTTGTATCCTAACCTTAGCTACCACTACATAATGATCAGACAGACCCCCTCCAATACCCCTATACACCCTAGCATCCATCACAGATTTCTTCATTCGTTCATCCACACATACATAATCAATCAATGACTTTCGTTCCACCACTGTCTTATCCTTTATCGTCAACATCCGTTTCCACGTGCACCTGTGGATCATTCTGTGTCGGAAGAAGGTGTTGGCTATCCACAGCCTCCTCCCCACACATACGTCCACAAGTGCACTACCATTCCCATTCACCTCTGATGGTACCCCCCACCCTCCCACCACTCCCTCAACTTTCCTATCACCCACCGTACCATTCATATCCCCAATCAGAAATATTCTTTCGTTCTTGTCAAACTTCTCCAGGCACGCCTCCACATTCATCCAGAACTCCTCTTTCTTTCTTTCAAGTATATCCTCTGTCGGGGCATACACGCATACAATCACCCACGTTTGTATTCCTACTTTCATTCTCACCCACACAATCCTTGAACCCACAGACCCATACTCTCTTACACATTCCTTCCATTTGCTACTTAAAAACAAACATGCACCTTCTCTCGCGGGTCCTTCACTCACTCCAGCACACACACTTTCATATACCCTTCCTAATCTGATTAAAATAATCTCATACCAGCCAGAAACACGATAAGGAATGTGTAATCGTGTTTTCTAAGGGTTAGCAGTGTACGAGCAGCCTTAACTGAAATAATAATGAACCTGGTAAATAATGCAGTCCCTCCGTGTGTGTGGAGGGTGGGACACGGCCTACCTGATGGGGACGTGGGGTGCGAGAATCGATGTGATCAACGGCAGGGTTTGTAGAACTTTATTATCTTCATTGAAGCCCTTTATGTACTACAAAACGGGAAAGGCGACCAGATGGCGACGTGGGTTGTGGGAATAGATTTGGTCAATGGCAGGGTTTATATAGCTGTATTACCTTCATTTTAGCCCTTTATGTGCACTCTTATGTCATAGTTTCTAGCCCATTCATGAATATTCGTGGACTTCACCTAATTCTAATCATGGAAGTATATCTCTGGAAACGACTTTATGAAGAAAATTATCTATACATCAACTACAAAACTATATATACTAGTATTGTCAAGCAACTTCTTTTCAAAAATCATTCCAGATAGTTTTAATTGCATAACGTAAAACATAGGAGGTCCACCAGTTCTTATGAGTGGGCTAGAGACTATGGTATCTGAGTGTACTACAACAAGAGAAGGGCTCTTTGGTTGCTCGTTATCTCGCCAACAAGGCCTTTTGTTTGTACTAGAGTCGCTTTGTTAACCCTTTCAGCACGATGGCGTAATTTTCGCCTTATTCTGTGTGACGTTAGACGATATTCTTTGGTATAAAATGTACCTCAAGGACTATAATCCCTTATAGCCCTAGAGGTATATTATATGCCAATACAATCTCTATAAACCAACTAAATATCATAGAGCCATCTTAAGCTGTATAAACTTGTCTAAAGTTAGCCAAGACTATAGGTGAAGTGACTGTAGGCAAAGCACAATATGTTAATGAAACGTCCCTATAATCCGACACATCTATCCTATGAGAAGCCAAATATAACCACAACCAAAACACATACATACATAAACCAAAACCAATATATAAATTAATCAGCAGAGGTTCGCGTGATAATAAGCGCGTGAACGGTGCTGTGCAAGCCTGGGGAAATGAGGACTTGTGTAGGGACAAATACTTATGTGTGTCTGTACTGGAACATTTTTCCACTGTGTGTGTGTATCTGGAGTGGATGGCGGGGTAGTATGTGTGTATGTGTGCGTCAATCCCCTTGTTTTAGCTTGAATACACAGTGAGCTATTAATGAATAGGAAGTGGTTGTGTGTGGTGTGTGAATGATTTTGGTTGATTTGAATGGATCATGAATAATCATGGAAGGTGAATTACATCGCACCTGGACCCACTGGTATGGTTAGGTTCGGTTAATATAGGCTAGGTTAAGTTAGGCTAGATAAGTTAGGTTAATATTGAGAAACTCGGCATCATAACCGGAATGCCTGCCACACAGTTAAACAAAACCATGCAACATAAATATTATCCAAATGGACGCCACAGCAAGATCATCATATTTCGCAATCACGATTTGTGCTCGACACCAGAATGGGGACAGTAGGGCTAAAAGGTCACATTATACACTTCAGATATATATATATATATATATATATATATATATATATATATACTGTATATGTAGTAAAACTCGCAGGAAAATAAAAAAATTGGAACACCAAGCTTTCACATATTCTCTCAAGACATCTTCAGGGTAATAAAATAATACAGTGGGAGTCAGATGCTTAACCCTCTCACGTTCTTGACGCAATTTTGAGCCTATTAGGGATTCTTTAAAGCCTTTGTTACCATCAGGGGTATTTAGAAACCTTTAGTTTAGTTACTTTAACCTCTGCAGTTGTCTTTGAGTTAGCTGTGGGCAGAAAACTAATTTTGGAGAGGTAATTATAAGAGTGAGATAACTCTATTTCTTATTGCTAATCTGGCAACCTCTGCATCATATGGTCGTGAAAGGGTTAAGTCGGGTCCCGCTAAACAAGGGTTAATGGAAAGTGGTATCCCTGCACCACTACACCAGTATTGCCAGCTAATTCGCGAGCCCCTGAGCGAGGGTGGGTCAGCTGGAACTTTGACCAACTGTACATACATGAAGGTTATATTATTCATATATGCATTTGTTGTAAACGACAATGCTATAATTGTTATTTATTCTTAGATTTTGTATTTGTTCAATTAATATATAATTATGATTAATGATCTATCTATCTTAGACAAATTACAATTTAAATCATATCTAATTGTATAAATATATGCTGTTTTAAAGAAATTGTGTAATTTAATAATAATCGATAAAGGCAGTAAGATGGCAACACGTTTTGTTTACCGTAAATATGCTAGCTAGCATCTCACAGATTATATAGAAGTTTTTTTTAACCCTTTCACGACCATATGACGCAGAGGTTGCCAGATTAGCAATAAGAAATAAGAGTTATCTCACTCTTATAATTACCTCTCCAAAATTAGTTTTCTGCCCACAGCTAACTCAAAGACAACTGCAGAGGTTAAAGTAACTAAACTAAAGGTTTCTAAATACCCCTAATGGTAACAAAGGCTTTAAAGTATCCCTAATAGGCTCAAAAATTGCGTCAAGAACGTGAGAGGGTTAAGTCGGCCTAGAGAACCAAGGAATAAGTGGCGGGGCCCGACTTAAGTCTGTGTGCAATTTTTGAGTAATAATGGCTCTGAGAGAGAGACGAGCGATGGGAGGAGCGTAGGTCGGCTCATGACCGCTCGGCACGGGTCCCGCGTGACTACCGACATTCCCTCCACACACATCCACACTCACTGCCTCGCTACACAGGGAATTATGTAAGGATATTACCGTATTTTAGGGATTTTGCACTCTTCTTGCACGATCGTTGCAAGAGAACGCGTGGTCGTAGAAGGATGGTTCTGGTGTCATTGGAAAGCTCAATTATCGCCCTTTCAGGGATACATAATTGTATTACGCTCTGGCTCTTGCTTATGCATGAAAAAGAGCACAGAAACAAGGTCGTTTAGGGTAAAACCACCCGCTTGCCAGGTAGTAGAAGTTACCAACCTAGCCGCTCATGGAGTGTTAATGTGTTACCTGTGCCTGTCCTGTATATTACTGCAAATTAGACCATGTAATATTCACGTTGTGAAGACTAAATGCTCCTTCATTAAGCAGCCACCAATAAAACAGAAATACGTATTCTTATAAAATCGAGTAAAGTATGTTGTGGCAGCCAGCAGGTTTTATATGCATTGCCAATCAGTGGATATAATAACTTTAATATTTAAGAAAATCTACGAACTTTGGGTGAATGTTCGGGATCATACATAGCGATGTATGCATTTTTATTTGAGATAGGCTCACTTTCCCTTGTTTAGTATATGTTCTAACAATGATATTGCCGAAATCAGATCTACCAATCCCAATCTTTGTATGACACACCCCCTTCCTACACCAGTATTGCCAGATAGGTATGCGAGCCCCAGAGCGTGGATGGGTTAGCTGGAACTTTGACCAACTGTACATACACAAGTGAACTAATTAAAAAAAAAAAAAAAAAAAAAATATATATATATATATATATATATAATTATATGCATATATATATATACTTTATATACAGTATATATATATATAGAGTATATACAGTATATATATATATATATATACAGTATATATACATATATATATATATTACATATATATTCATATATATATACTATACATATTCATATATATATATATACATACATATATATACATATATATACATATATATATACATATACATATATATACATATATACATATATATATATATACATATACATATATATACATATATATATATATATATATATATATATATATATTGCCGGATGCCTTACTCTCCTTAATGAGGGTGGCCATACACAGAAGGCCCCCAAGCGGACCTATTCCCTGTAAGAGGGACAACCCAAGCTAGTTTACTGAAGGACTTACAGGTTTGACCACTCAATTTAGGATCCGTCCGACTCCGAGGCCCTCTATGTATTTTGTTAGCACTATATTTCTACAGTGGTGTTCGGCTAGTCCATCCACTAACCTGCCTTACATTTAGATAAGCAGTACGAATTTTTATCAGGTTTACTTCCCTAGACAGGTTGCCGACCAAGGCTGACGAGTCCCATCCACCCGGATTTTTATAAGGTTGTATCCCCTAGATGGGTTGCCGACCAAGGCTATTGAGTCCCATCCACCCGGATGGGATATATAGATATATGCTGTATATGGGATATATATATATATATAAAATTAATATATATATATATATATATATATATATATATATATATATATATATATATACAGTATATATAAACTGTATTTATATAGATCTGTTTATTTAGTATTTTGAGACTTTTCTTAACCAAAATATTGTAAATTTAGACTTCCTTGGTATAGATAGGTAGGCGATATTTTGTGTCTTTGGCCTACCAATTAAAATCAACATTCTTTCTTGAATAAACTTAATGACCTTTTCCCCTCGAATACATTTAAAATTGAAGAAGTAAATAATCAGCTACCTTTCCTTGAAAGTTTGATAATAAATGATAATGGTAATTTGAAATTTAAGGTGGTAGACTCGTATATTAAGGATATGTAACCCATAATTTATTGACAATTAATACGAACAAATATATAATCTAGCCAAAACCCTATGCTACCCAGAAAATCTTGTTGATCAAAGCTTAGCCAACGCCGAAAAAACTTTCTAAAATGTAGGTAATAAAGCTCCCTTTTCAAGGACAAATGTATTAGTGTTGCCCTATCACGATGAATTAACGCCGCTAGCAACATCTCAAGTATTTGAACATAAATGTAGTATTCAATTATGAAAACACTGTCAATATTACTTTGATTAAAACAGCCCTAACAATGATGCAGCTGGTGTATATTTAATTCCGTGTAAAGTGTGCAATCATATGTATATAGGACAAATTGGAAAAAGATTAAAGGGAAGAGTTAAGTAACACCGACAATCGGTAATGTCAGAACAAGATTCTAATGGTATATTTATACACAAAGATAGACATGACCATAATGTGAACTGGGATAGAGCTAAAATGATCTATTGGTCAGGCTGCTATTTAAAAATACTTTTTGCTGAGTTCGCTTTGATTAGATTATATAACAACACTATGACATTATGGATGTCATAATATCATCACATGTGAAATTGAAAATATATTCAAAACAGGAATTTAATGAAAATATAGCTAAGGTTTATTACATTAAGATATAAGGTGAATATATATGATAAGTAAAAGGGAATAAGGAGTGAATACATTTTTAATGTTCACATGTGATGACATTATGATACTCATGGTTGCTTTTATTCTTTCTCTGTTTTAGGCTTGATAATGACACAAGATTAGTGTTGAAACGTTGCCAATAAATAGATATGTTCCTGTTCACTTTGCTCCTAATATTCCTTATTCGTCTTCGCTTCCCAGTATGAAAATCAATTGCTTCCATTATATATATATATATATATATATATATATATATATATATATATATATATATATATATATTAGTAATGGATATAACTATACGGTAAAAAATCTGGCCAAGCATTGTTGTGTGTAGTTTTAAGCAGTACACTAATATTGAAAATCGATAAGGGTCGATGTTGTTGAAATATTTCATGACTATGTTTACCAACTCGGTGGGATGAAAACATTTTACCAGGTAAACAATAGTTACAGGCCCTTTGACGTGTGAGGAGGGCATAGGAGGGAGAGTGCTTTTGTGCTCTTAAAGCCAGTGCTTCGAAAAAAGAGGAAAACAAAAGTTGATTGTAGCAGCAACAATGTGCCAGCAATTGTGGCAAGTGCTTAAGTAAAACTGGATATAGAAAATCGCTGGAGCTATCAACCCAAGAGGAGTACATAACTGGATATGAAGGGACCTCGAAACGGCACCATCATAATTTTGCCGACTTTACAAATAATTTACTTAACTATTTTATAAATTAACCAACACACCTAAACTTCGTTAGATGTAGAAATCGGCTCGAATCCGGGTTCCCACGCTTACGAGATGAACACTCTTGGTACTAAACCAAGAAGTATTTCACTTGGGCTGATAGCTCAAGCGATTTTATATATGCAGTTCTGTTTAAGCACTTGCCACAATTCCTGGCATTACAGCAGGAGGGGTGCATGTGCTAAAGAGTATGTATGTTCATGACTGTGTTAATAATATTAATAAAGTAGACGTGCCGGTTTTCCCAAAATCAAAACGGCATACCCAACTCTGCGATTGGTTACCATCATCACTACTAATATCATCATCAATCACAATCACCATCATCACTACTACTGCCATCAGCACTACAACTGCCACAATCATCAAGACTACTTTTATCATCACCACTACTATGATCATCATCACTACTACAATTACAATCATCGCTACTACTCTCACCATCATCCCTACTACTGTCACCATGGTCACTACCATCTTAATCACTACTATCATCATTGATACAACTATCAACCAAAATTACTAGTATTATCACCACAATCTTACAATCAACATTACTACTGTTAACATCATCACTACTACTAGAACCATCATCATTACTACTGTCACAAATATTACCATCATTTATCCTACGGTCACCATCAGCACTACTACTGCCATCATCACCATTACTATGATCTTCACACCACAACTATTGTCATTATCACTACAACTTTCACCAATCCTCACTACTACTCACCATCATCACTAATGTTCACACCATCGTCACTACCAGCATCAATACTTTCATTATTATCACTACAACTATCATGATTACTTGTCACCATCATCACTACTATTATGACCATCATTACTACTACTAGTACGGTCACCATCATCACTAATAATACCATCATCAATCACAAACACCATCATCACTACAACTGCCACAATCATCACGACTACTGTAATGATCACCATTACTATGATCATCATCACTACTACAATTACAATCATCTTTACTACTCTTACCATTGTCACTACCATCTTAATCACGACTATCATCATTGATACTACACCTATCAACCATCATTACTACTATCATCACCACCATCTTACAATCATCATTACTACAGTTATCATTACTACTACTATAACCATCATCATTACTACTGTCACAAGTATTACCATCATGTATCCTACTATCACCATCATCACTACTACTGCCATCATCACAACTATTGTCATCATCACTACAACTTTCACCATCATCACTACTACTCACCATCATCAATAATACTCACACCATCGTCACTACCATCATCACTACTGTCATCATTATAACTACAACTATCATCATTACTTGTCACCATCATCACTACTATTATGACCATCATCACTACTACTAGTATTGTCACCATCTTATCTACTAATGTCACCATCTTATCTAATACTATCATCATCAATACAAATACAACCATCATCACTACTATTATCACCATCATCACTACTATCACCATGAATCCCACTATTACTACCATCACTTCTAATACCAACTAAACTAACTTAACCTAGCAAATGCAGAGCGAGATGTTTTCGCCCCCAGAACGAATGCTTCTGGCATTCGAAAGTTCTTAGTGTGTGAGCCCCGACACTAAAAACGCCATCATAGCTGGGGGGGGGGGGGGGGGGGGGTCCGGGAAAGGGGGGGGGGGGGATTGGGGGTGGAACTATATTTTGGACTTAAAATCATAACTATTGCATAAATTCAAAAAAACTTTTTTGACTGACGTTCGCATTCACTCAACAAATGTTTGTGTGAAATTTGATGAAAATCCGTCCAACGGTCTAGGAGGAGTTCCGAGACAGACGGACAATGACAACGACAACAACGACAACGACAACGCCGACATGTTTTTTGTGTGGTACCCACAATACGTGGGAGCGATACCAAACTCTGCTTACGCAGAGTTGATAAACAATTTCCTTATCCTAAGTTGTTAGCAGGTTGCCTTTGTCTGCCAAAAGAGTGCCTGCATAACCCCAGATGTGGGCAGGGAACCAGGTGGAACGCAGAGACTCAGTGCACTCGGCCACTGTGTGTGTGTGTGTGTGTGTGTAGGTGTGTGTGAATGAACATGGTTGTTCCTGGAAAAATACTAAGTGGGCCGGGACTGGGACTTTTCTATTTACTGTATGTGTTTGACAGAGAGAGAGAGCTGTTTTCGTTTATTCAACTTAAACAAATCGAAGTATATACTTGTGGGAATTGAACTGCTTTACATATAGTTGATAATTGATTTGAGTACTGGTTCTAGGAAACATTATAAAAGTATGGGGTGAGCTGTGGCAATTTGAATGATCTTAAATGTTCTACAGGGTAATATTTATCATAGGCGTTATATATATTATCCCTCTGAAAATTATTACACAATTTGACAGTTTATTCTGGATATTATTAGACGATTTTATTCTTATTATGAAGGGAATATGGAAGTCAGAGGGTTAATTGAAGTAGTCATTGACCTTGTAATTCTCACATATTTTTCCTAAAATGTAAGAAATCATCTAATGATAGCCAAAATAAAGTTTCAAAATGCATTATAATCTTCAAAGGGTTAAATGGCGGTTATTCCTGAGGATTTCAATATCGTTGGAAACACTTTATTATTGTTTATTGCACTAGATGGGACGTCACAAAGGTCCACTAAGTCCAGCTGCCTAATTACTGTTAGGTGAACAGACGTATCGGATGTAAAGAGACTGCCTAAACATTACAGTACCGCTGCTGTCCTTAAACTTTACTCTGGCTACTATTAGACAGTTTTATTCAATTTAAAAAGGGCCTCCAGCAATTAACAGGCTTCAAACCATCTCACTTACCCTTTTTTTCACTACCGGTACTACATATCCTTCTAAACTGCATAAGATTGTCTAAATATAGCTAGACTAAAATTAATAATACTTCCCCGGTACAGAAGGAGTTCCGTATTTCCACCTGCCCGGGACTGAAAGACAAGAGCGACAGAGTATACAGGAGTAAGAATGGAAGTAATAATATCGGAATATCTGATCCAAACTCCTCCTTCTAGTTAACCCCTTGAGGATTATGACGTGTTTTGACAGTTTATTCGAGCTATCATTAGATGTTTGTGTGCAACTTAGAAAAGATCTGTATGAGTCAGAGGCATAAATGAGTTGGTTTTACCTCCTTTTATAGCTTCCTAGAGGTGCTTTCTCAAACTTCATCATCTAATAATAGCCAGAATAAAGGCTTAACACGTGTTATCATCCTCAAGGGGTCAAGCTTAGAAATAGAGTATAATATTTCTTGAACGTCCATAACAATAATAACAAGCTTAAAAGATGTGAAATGGGTAGAGATGGAAGAATACCATCTGATGCATGAAAGGTTGAGATAGAGGCAAAGATTGATTGGAGAAGTTAGGTTTATCAGAAGAAGGTATTGCAGTGGTGCCATTGGAGTGGAAGAGAGAAGGAAAAGATTTGGAAAGGGCAAAGTTACGAAATTGAAAAGTATGAGCATCACCTGAAATTGATACAGAGGAAAACAAATAGTGAAGAATTTAAGTTTGCCAGTGGAAGATGTTATAACTAAAGTGGCCGGCAGAGAAGAAAAATAGAATAAAAAATGAAAAGGTTGGCGAGATAAGAGTTTGGGATGAGTTTAGCATTGCCGGAGGAAGATGTGGCAGTGTTACCATTAGAATGGAAAAAATTAGTTAAAGATTAAGCAGTGAAAAATAAGAAAAGATGAAGGGGTGGAGAAGTAGCAGAGATAATTTTAGTTTTGCCAGAGGAAAACAATGCAGTGGTGCCATCAGCATGGAAAAGAGAAGTAAAAGATGAAGAAGCAAATAACAGGCAGAAGAGACGAAGTGAAGATGTCCTGGGGGACTAAGAGGAGTCGGGTTGCTTGAACTCGTCCTCCATGTCCCTCTTGTGCACTGTGGCCCCTTCATAGAGTGGGGGAAGTCCTCTTCCTACACTAACCAGTCCCCAGCCCTGAATGGCACAACCTAGACCCTCTTCACCCTGATGTATGAGTCAGAGTCCCTGGGCTCCCATGAAGAGTTCGGGTACATCCCCTCCTCCACTCGTCCCCTATGATGTAATAGGGTGTCTCTGGTGTTACACGGTCCCCCTGTGATAGGGGTGTGTCTGGTGATAGCAGTCCCCCTGGTATCTGAAAGGGATGTTTCCGGGTGGATGTGACTCGATAGCCTTGGCGGGCAACCCATCTAGGGGAATAAACCCTAAACAAATTACCGATGGGCAACATGCTAATCGGTGCCACTTACAGGTGGCGATCTCTATAGTAGAAGACAGTTAACAGAGGGGGAGATTGCAGGCACCAGTCTAACAAGGCAATAACCAGGGGAGGCCTATAGGCATATGATAAGGAGTTGCTGGAACTCAAGTTTCATTTGTCTGGCTTCCCTTACTGTTTCTGTTTGTGCCTCACATACACAGAGTGATCCAGCTGGCTCTCATAAACACCTCCTCCTGCTATCTACTTCACTACACTAAACAAGCACACCACACTTCTTTCCGTCACAACAAAAAAAAGTATTTGTCTCTACCAGCCGAGTCTGGCTCGGTAGTTTGTTTGTCCCCACTTGGGTTTACTCGGTTTTGCTCGAGTTCTTTCGTCCCTACCTGCTTTTAACTCTGGGGGAGGCACTTGTCACAGGCAGCTATGCAGTTTGTCTCCCTCATCCACATATAAATAAAAAAACTAGTCAAATTTGAGAAAATTTAAAAGTATGGGAGTGTGAGAAAGTGTAAAAGAGATTACAATATAAATGAAGTAGACGTACCATTTTGCCAAAATCAAAATGGCATACCCAACTCTGCGATGGGTGACCTACTATTACTACCATCGCTTCTAATGTCAACTAAACTAACTTAACCTATCAAATGCGGGGCGAGTTGTTTTCTCCCCCTGAATGCCATCATCGTTGTTGGGGGGGGGGAGGCTGGTGGAGGGCTGAGGGAGGGGGGGGGGGGGCAAAACCATTTGTTGGACCTAAAATCATAACTATTGCACAAATTCAAAAAATATGTTTTCAATTATCATCGCATTCACGCACCGAAGGTTTGTGTGAAGTTTGGTGAAAATTCGTCGAACAGTCTAGGAGGAGTTATCGGAGAGACAGACATTTCGGCCAGCATGTACCACTATACGGGGGGCGATACCACTCTGCTTACGTAGAGTTGATAAAGTAGACGTGCCGTTTTGCCCAAAATCAAAACGGCATACCGAACTCTGCGATGGGTCACCATCATCACTACTATTCACTATCACCATTACTATCATCAGCACTACTACTATTATAGGCATCAATACTACTCTTACCATCATCACTCCTACTCTCATCATCACTACTACTGGCATCATCACTACAATGTTCACCATAATCACTACTACTCACCATCATCACTAATACTGTCACCATCATCACTACTGTCATCATTATCACTACAAATATAATTACTTATCATTTAAGTAAGTGAAGCGACCTGAAGTGAGTGAAGTGTTTTTAAAGTGAGCTAAGTGTTTTTAAAATGAGTTAAGTGTTTTTAAAGTGAGTTAAGTGTTTTTAAGTGAGTGAAGTGATCTAAAGAAAGTGATCGTCACCATGCCTCGTGCCTGTACGAACTGCGCCGGTAGGTTTGGTGCTTCCATGTTTGCTCCTGCCGATCCACAAGTCTGCCGACTCTGCCAGCAACGACAGGATTTGACAGCGAAATTGGATGAAGCCCACAACAAGAAACGCCCTCACCAGTAAGCTGAAATCACTCCAAGAGTTTGTAACACTCAATGTTGGAGTATCACTAACTCCAATTATTTCAACTCCAGCATCTATCACCGCCCCAATGTCATCTGCCAACAATCCTACACCTGCAGTAGCCACTGCAGCAGATGCTTCTGATGAACCTGAGCCGACATCAAACCAGGACAGCCGCCCTGTTGAGCTTAGTCTCTCCCCCACTCCTCGAGCAAGAAGCCTGCTAGCACGAACAGTACCAACCCCTCGCCCCCGTTTTAACCACTCCTCTCCCCTACCTGTACGCAGAGTCTCGCCACCACAGGTTTCCGGATTTACACCAGTGAGGAGCGGTGCATGGCCAACGCAGAAAAGGTCTCGTCTACCAGTCACAATGTCAAACAGATTTGAGATCTTGGTAGAGATGGAAGACGAACCAGAAGAAACCAGACTCGTTGGGGATTCCATCCTACGAGGACAGGTCGAAGAGTTCTGCGACAGAGTCCCAAATCGACGAAAAAGATTTTGCATCCCAGGAGCTGGACTGGACGACATTGTGGAAGCCTTCGAAGATACCACAAAGGATGTAAACGAAAATACCCTTTTTGTCATCCATGCTGGTTCAAATGACGTCATGCGCACCAGATCCGAAGAGTTGATGGAGAAATATCGCAAGATGATCAAGCCCTACAAAAACAAGTAGAGGAATATCATCATCTCAGGCATTCTCCCCAAGATCGACGCACCTGACAAATTCTACGACAAGGCCTTCAGCACAAATAGCAGACTAAAATATTTGTGTCTGAAAGAAGAAGTTGAATTCATCAACCTCTGGGATAATTTCTATAACCAGCCTACTCTGTTCCGCAAGGACGGCACTCATCTAAACCCTGTGGGTTCAGCACGCAGGAGTCGTCTCCTACACGAAGCAGTCCGCAGCCATGGATAAAAAAACGCCATCCGAGAAGAAGCAGCAGTGACATAAATCATCTAACGCCAAGCAAAAAACAGCGGCAACCGAGGACCACCAGCGATAAGGACTGAAGACAGCAAGGACCGAGGATAGCCATGAACATAAATGTTGATCCGACAAGAACCAAAAATATTATTAAAGAGCGTTCCGTGAGTTCTAAAATAACAAATTTAAAGGTTTTCTATGCAAGCGCTTGTAGCATACGCAATAAATTTTCAGATTTAGAGGAGCTAGTGTTTACAGAAAATTACGTGATTGGCATAACAGAATCTTGGCTCAATACAGAAGATAGACTTTTTAGCAGAATATTCACTTCCCGGTTATGAAATGTTTGAGAAAAGCTGAATAAATAGAAATGGAGGTGGCGTTTTACTTTATATCAAAGAAAGTCTTAACCCTACCCTCTTGTCAAAACCTCAAATTGTGAACGTCGACACATCTTTTGTGCTAATAAAGAATAATAAAGGTACAAAAATAATACTTGCGTTAATATACAGACCTCCAGCTCAATTAGTGCAAACTGACCAAGAAATTTACCAACAAATTGCAGATGTAAGTAACTCACAAGATACCGTAATTTTTGGTGACTTTAATTTATCTGTGACCAAGTGGGGCGATACTCTTACTTCACACTCCAGACATGACTTGTATACGAACTTGCAAGAGAGTTCGCTTTATCAATTTGTTCGAACACCGACCCGTGGTAATAACGTTCTTGACATTGTACTTGCAACAAAAGAAGAATTAATAGAGAATTCGAATGTTGGTGATGAATTCAGTAACAGCGACCATCGTACGATAACTTTCACTTTAAAGTGTACTAGTAACGAACCAAATAGTAGCATCGAAAAAGTCCCTAATTTCAAGAAAGCAAACTTTCATAAACTTAGAGCTATGTTTAACCCTTGTCGAGCGGGGGGTTTTGGGCTATTTTGGGCATATTCAGGCCCTCCTGAATGATAAATCAAGTTTCTGCATGAAAAGAAATGTATTCAGCAAAAACTAGGCGGTAAAAGCTTCAAAATGAGACCAGAACGAGCTATGTAGCACTCGTCGTTCTCATGCAGTAGTACCACTAACATGGGAGTTTAGCATATAGCAGCATATTTTTTCCTGCTACGCTCACTACTGGCTACACTGCCGGCCTCTCGAGAACAGAGGGAGGGTGAGTCAGTGGGCGGCGGTAGGCCCTGGGAGTCGGACGTGTGGCCCGCTGCGCTCCCGGCCATTTGCACTAGATTTTAACCCTTTAAAAGCCTTAATAATGCTCCTAACTTGCTGCAAATTGGAGGCGGAGTTAAGTCCGCCCCCGCTACGAATGGGTTAAAGAAACTGACTGGAGCTTTTTAATTAACAATAACGACATTAATACATCTTGGAAGTTATTCGAAACCAGTTACTTAAAAGCAGTGCAAGACTGCATACTATCGAAAATACGGCATCCAGGCCATAATAATAAGCCCAAATGGCGGAATAAAGATATTTCAAACTGCCTGCTTGCTAAAAAATTTGCTAATGATTGATTAAAATCCTCACAAAACGACGAAGAACGGGTGAATTTTGTAGAGCTACGACGCAAAGCCAAAAAGTTAATTAAGCAAAGTAAAAAGACCCTAGAGTTACATATTGTGAATTAAAGTAAAACAAACCCGAAAGAATTCTATAGTTATATCAGAAAGAAAAAAGTAGTTACTTCAACTGTTGGACCGTTAGTCGATGAAAATGGAGAATACACCAATGACGAAGTACAAATGAGTAATGCCCTCAATACCTTCTTTGCATCAGTTTTTACAACAGAAGACCTCAGTGATATCCCTACACCATCGCCGATTCAGATTGATAATTCAGATGTTCTAAGCAATAGTTACAGAGAGAGAAGTATTGAACTGTTTAGATAAACTCAAGGTAAATCAAACGCCTGGACCTGATACAATCTCGCCTAGAGTTCTAAAGGAAGCGAAGGATGAGCTCTCCAAACCACTGACATTACTATTCAATAAATCCTTGCAGTCTGGAACTATGCCCGATCAGTGGAAGCTAGCCAACGTAACACCGATATTAAAAAAAGGCAGCAAATCCCTACCCAGTAACTATCGTCCAATTAGCTTAGCCTCAGTTGTATGTAAAATGCGTAAATCACTTAGAGGAAAATAACATACTTAAAGATACTCAACACAGCTTTCGTAAAAACGTTCCTGTTTAACAAACCTCTTAGACTTCTTCCACGATATCCTCAACCTCTACGATGAGAGTAAAGCTGTAGATATTATATACCATGATTTTTAAAAGGCCTTTGACAAAGTTCCCACAAACGTTTACTGCTAAAACTAAAAGCGCATGGAATACAAGACGGTGTGATGAAATGGATAGAAAATTGGCTCAGCGACAGAAAGCAAAGAGTAGTCATAAACGGTAAGGCATCTAAAGGGACCAATGTAAGTAGCGGGGTACCCCAGGGATCGGTACTAGGACCAATTCTCTTTCTAATTTACATCAACGACATAGATGAGGGTCTCACCTGTACAATCTCAAAATTTGCTGACGATACAAAAATTGCAAATAGCGTACTCTCAAAAGAACAAGTTGACAATATGCAACACAATCTAGATAAATTGTCATGTTGGGCCCAAATTTGGCAAATGAGTTTCAATGCGGATAAATGCAAAGTACTACATATCGGATGCCTAAATGAGAAAGCAAACTATTCGATGAATGGCACTCGGCTTAAGAATGTAAACAGAGAAACCGATCTGGGAGTAACAATATCGAGTAACCTAAAACCGAGTCATCAAGGTTCAGAAGTTGTTAAGAAGGCAAACAAAATAATTGGCTTTATAGGCAGGTCATTTGAGCATAAATCCAAAGAAGTTATCCTAACCCTTTACAATTCCTTAGTCCGCCCTCTTCTGGAATACTGCGTTCAATCTTGGTGCCCTTATTACCAAAAAGATATAAACAAGCTAGAACGAGTTCAACGTAGAGTTACCAAAATGATACCTAGCCTAAAGAACTAACCATATGAAGAGTGTCTTAGAGAATTAAATCTATTTCCTTTAACCCAGCGCAGATTAAGAGCTAGAGGTGACTTAATTCAAGTGTTCAAAATCATCAAAGGCATCGACAATATGAACTGTAGTAAGTACTTCACTATCGACCAATCTAATTACAAGCGGGGAAATGGTTTCAAAATTATTGGTAAATCTTTTAACTCACACGAATCTAAGAATTTCCTCTTCAATCGAGTTCTCAACTTGTGGAATGGGCTTCCCAGAGACGTTATAGACTGCAGCACCGTTGATTCATTTAAACACTACCTAGACAAATATCTCTCATCAAACCCGCGACTGACTGCGTTTGTAAATGAATAAGTTTATTTTATCCTGCCCTCAGTTACTAACCCATCTGTCCCCTACTAACTTCCTAATCCTGCCACGGACATTAGTTCCCTTTCCAATGTTCCCTTACCCACTCTAAACCACTGTTTGGACACTTGATCCTCAGTGTTTTGGAGGACAAGGAGCCTAGAATGGTCACTAGACCTATTGTTGCTTGATTTCCTTTGCACTCTTTTGTACTTGTCACCATCATCACTACTACTAGTACTATCACCATCATCACCACTACTGTCATCATCCTCACTATAACTACAACCGTCATCACTACTATTATCACCATCATCGCCACTATTAACATCATCCCCACTATTACTACCATCACTTCTATTGTCAACTTAACCTAACAGAAGCGGGGCGAGATGGTTTCGGCCCCAGAACGCCATCATTGCTGGGTGGGGAGGGGAGGGGTCTGCAGGGGGGCGAAGCAAAACCATATTTTTTACCTAAAATCATAACTATTGCACAAATTAAAAAAATATTGTTTTAATTACTATTGCATTCACATACCTAATGTTCGGGCGAGTTTTTTTTCCCCCCCCTTTAACGTTGACGTTCTATGTGAGTGTGCCCGAAAGCCAGAACGGGGGGGGGGGGGGGGGGGGGGGATTTTTTTTTTTTTGGCAACCTAAAATCAAAATTATTGCACAAATTCACAAGATCTTTTTTTAATTACAGTCGCATTCACGCACCGAAGGTTCGTGTGAAGTTTGGTGAAAGTCCGTCGAACGGTCTAGGAGGAGTTATCGGACAGACAGACAGACATTTCGGCCGACATGTACCACTATACGGGGGGCGATACCACTCTGCTTACGCAGAGTTGACAATTGTACAATAGTAGGAAAAGACCTAGCATACGATGAACTGATTATATAGAGGTAGGTCAAAATTAAACAGAGACTATAGGTTTATCAAAAGAAGTAATTGCTCAGGTACCATCAGAATGGAAAGGAGGAGTAAAATCAAAGAGTCACTTACCTCTAGCGACCCGAGACATGATGAGCAGAATGGCTCGACACAGCATAGTTTCAATCTTCTGTTCACCAGCTGGCCTCCAGTTATCCATGGTTGGTGATATTCCCATTTTTTTTATATCACAGTTGTTAATCTATGGTAGTCAGTGTGTTATCCAGTTTTGTTCTTTATTTGACACCGAATGGAATAAAGTAGACGTGCCGTTTTGCCCAAAATCAAAACGGCATACCCAACTCTGCGATGGGTCACCATCATTCCTATTATTCACTATCATCACTACTACTACCCTCACCATCACCATCATCCCCACTGTTACTACCATCACTTCTAATGTCATCTAAACTAACTTAACCTAACTTAACCTAGAAAATGCGGGGCGACTTGTTCTCGGGGCATCATCTCCAGTAACCATCACCAACATCACCAATGTGGAAAATATCCGTTACGACTGCCCAAGTCGTCCCTCGAAATACGAAAATTAACCACAATTTAATGTTTTAACTAGGCAGATCATAAAAGTTTAAGTTCGGCTATACTGTGTCACATACTCACCAACTTCGGTCGAATCGCTATTTATTCCCGCTCTAGCAACACAACTGAAACAAATAATATTTATAGAACTTTGTTGTTAAGTTAAAACTATATAGTTTATCCAGAATCAATATATGTAATTATTTATCATAACTCTATATTATATTATTGTGACACTTACTGTTATTTTATTATCGTCGTACCACGTAACGCCAACCAAAAGTATAAGCAACCCTACTAGTTTATTTACTGGCCAGAAATATCCTATATACAGGTATACTTAACCTAAGGTAGCGGACTCCTATGGTTAATGGAGCCGTGGTTATATCCTCGCCGTTTATGGTACGGTATATCGGTAATTCCGCCACTCGTGTGAACAGCTCGGTGGCTATCAGGTAAACTACCCGTCCTTTTTCTTGGAGGGCTTATTCTCGCATTTAGGATCGAAGCTTCGTTTATATTAATCACAAGTGAAACCTTTAAATGAATATTCTCAGAGTTTAATATACAGTTTGTTATCTTAATTATTCTTTGTTTCTAGTCCATAAATCTTACAACCTATTAAATTAAATACTATACTATAATATAGACATATTTTTACTATATTTAAACCATATATCCCATCACCAATTCTACCTATTTACACTATTTACATTGTAACTATACTTGCAAATGTAGTTATTTTATAGTTATTTTTAACGATAATTAGACAATCTAAATTCTGTGGGAAATATTTCCACATCCTGGGGAACCACGAGACATTAAGATCTACATTATAAGTATACACCTGGTTAATTGAGCTTTCACGAAGGAGAGTGGTTGCATTTTTTATGTATTTATGGTCTTAATCCTCCACTCTTTCAAACTGTTGGTACTGCCAGTGTTTACGTGCATCTAACGCGGCTTTACGTTTGGGTTTGCTTTTTGTTCTCTCCGCTTCATCACTTTCGTCAGATGCCTGTTCACTTGATGTTTCTAATGGAATTAATTTGTCTACTGTTCGAAGATATAATCTTCCCTTGGACAGCACTTTAACTATTCTGACATCACCAGATTTATCAGGGAGTAGAGACATTATTTTTCCTAACGGCCATGTTGATCTGGGGTAGTCATTGTTAATAATAACTATATCACCTACCCTTAATGTATTTGGTCTTTGTGCAGATTTATTTCCATAAATTTTTTCCCTAAGTGATAAGAGGTAATCCTGATGCCATGTCTTATTCCACTGTTTCAGTACCTTGTTTAAGTGGTTGAATCTATCAATTAACTCCTTTCTATTTGTAGTTCCTATCCTAGAGAGATAATCTGGGTCTACTTTTCTCTCATTGTTGATTACAGGTGGTATTGTTTCTATGAGACCTCCATGAAGTAGATGATTAGGTGTTAGTGCCTCTGGTTCGTCTATAGGTTCATTGATATATGCGAGAGGACGATTATTAATCCTAGCTTCTACCTCCACTAGTAGTGTGCGAAGTTCATCTACACTCACTCTTTTGTTGTGAAGGACTTTCCGTAGGCATTTGTTCACCACCCCAATCATCCTCTCGTAGAAGCCACCCTGCCATGAGCCTCTTGGTGCAATAAATTTCCACTCACATCTTTCTTTAAAGTATGATTGTACCTCTTCTAGTTTAAAAAATTCTCTTATGATCACCTCACCTGCCCGGAAATTTGAGCCATTATCAGTGATGATTAGTTTAGGGTAAGATCGTCTGCCTACAAACCTTCTAAAAATTCTCAAAAAGGTGTCAGTAGACATGTCAGTAGCTATTTCTAAATGTACTGCTCTGGTGTTGGCACAGGTAAAGAGACAAATATATACCTTGGTAGGTCCAGAATCAGTTTCTTTATCTGGACATTGCAGTTGAATAGCTCCAGTGTAATCAATGCCTACTACTTGAAAAGGCCTGGCTTCCCTGACTCTTTCCTCTGGCAAGGGTGGGGGATTCGGATACTGTACAGGTCTTGCGTCATATCTACGACATATAGTGCAGTCTCTGATATATGTTTTGATAGCCTGTCGTACTTTAGGAATCCAGAAGGACTTTCGTACATCCGTAAGAGTGTCACCAACTCCTCCATGTAAGGTGTTGTGATGAGAGTTCATTATAACAAGATGGGAAAACCAGTGTGTCTTAGGTAGCAACACGGGCTGTTTGGAACCATAGCTATGTGTAGAATTATGAATCCTACCTTTACAGCTGATAATGCCACTGTCATCAAGGTATAACCCCAACTGTTGTATTAGTTTACTGTGTCTGAGGGTCTTTGTAGGCAACTCAGTGGTGTTATTAGTTTATTGTGTCAGTGTTTTGTGTCTGAGGGTCTTTGTAGACAACTCAGGGGTGTTATTAGGGCTATATCTCGTTAACAGTGTCATTTCATCTTGGTAGAGTTCACTTTGTACTTTCTTTATCCAATACTCGGATGGAGAAAGGATCTGTAATTGACGGTTCCATTTCTTTCTACTGAATATATTCTGGATGAACTTGAAGACAATGGAGGTGACCCTCAATAATTTATCAAGAGAAGAAAATCTTTGGGAATTTATCAACTGGTCTATATCTTGAACATTTTCTACCACTTGTACGTTTGTGTAATTAAGGGAAGTTATACTATCCTTCTGCTTGGGCCACTGTTCCCTATTAGTTAACCATTCCTGACCTTCAAACCACAAGGAGTTTTTCAACTGATATGCCTCTGCTTAATAAATCTGCAAGATTCATCTTTGTATCCACATGCATGAATCTATAATCCTCTTGTCTATCCTGTATTTCCACTATTCTGTTTTGAACATAGGGTATTCTACAGTTGTTATTTTTCACCCACTGGAGTGCAACTTCACTATCTGACCAAATATAAGTTTCATTTATTTGTATGTGGTCAAGAGTTTGTTTGACATATTTAGCTAGCTTAGTGCCTACTAATATGGCTGTAAGTTCTAACGGGTATTGTCCTAGATTTTAATGGAGATACCCTGACTTTACTAGTTAGCAAAAGGGAAATATCTTCAACCACTATATAAGCAACTGCTCCATATGCTTTCATTGAGGCGTCACAAAATATGTGCAGACAGCCAGAATCCCCTTCATTGACTACAGATCGGTTAATCTCGAAAAGAGGAATTTGATCATATTCTTGTTGAAGTTGTTTCCATTGTTCTTCATAAGTATCAGGCAAAGGTTCATCCCAGTTAATTTTCAATTTCCAAGCTTCCTGTAACAAAAGTTTCCCCTTGATCGTAATTATGGAAAACAACCCTAATGGGTCAAATAACTTACTGACATTAGCTAGTAAAATTAGTTTTGTCAGGGGGGTTTGCATTGTTTGTGAAGTCTTTATTGGTTTTAATTTTAGAGTATCTGTGGATGTATTTCATTGTAATCCAAGGACTGAAGTTTCTATAGGGATGTCATAGCCTGGGAAGTCTGTCTTAATTACCTCTTGAAGTGTCAAATTATTAGATGCCCACTGTCTTAGCGGCATATTGGCTAACTTCATTTCTTTATTAGCTTCAGAGTATATGTGGAAGAGTAGATCATAGTCAGTTGTTGTTCCTTGAAAGTTATCTACGTAAAAATTAGAGGACAACACATTTTTCACAGGACTATCTGACTTCTTCAAGTGATAATCAATTGTAGCTTGCAAAAGGAAGGGAGAGCTCGTGGCACCAAATAAGACTGATCTGAATCTATATGTCTTTACTGGACATCTAAATTGTGTGGATCTGATAGCCAAAGGAACCTTGTATTATCCCTGTCTTCCTCTTGCAGGCCTATTCTCAAAAATGCTTTTGAAATGTCAGCTGTGTAAGCATATTTGTTAGTCCTGAACCTTAACAGTACATCTCCTAATTTCTTTGTCAATGTCGGTCCTGTCATTAGGCAATCATTTAAAGATGGTTCATTGGAGTTTGCCTTAGAGCTACAATTGTACAAAATTCTAAGAGGTGTTGTGGCTGACTCTTTTACTACACCATGATGAGGCAAATAGTGTGATTTATCATTGGGTTGAGCTGTTGGTAATTCTTCTATAAACTTTAATTGTAACTGTTCCTTAAGTATGTCTTGATAACTATCAATCTGGCCTTTCTTTTGTAATTCCTTCATCATAGAATACATTTGACCACAAGATTTACGGTAGTTTGTTGGTAACTCGGGCTTGTTTACCTTTCAAGGCAGCTTTACCCAGTATTGGTTTTCCTCATATTTGACAGTGTCCAAGTATTCTTTATATGATGCCTGATCATCTGGTGGAGGTTGTTTTGAATCTATACCTATTACATCAAGATCCCATAACTTATGAAGTGGAGGAGAGTCTGGTTGGAGTTCTTGGTCAAGTAAGGGATCAAAAGATGATGTTATTTTCATGACTACAACAGACTCCTGTATAGTATGCCGAGAGGATGAGTATTGTGTGTTGGCTTCACTATACTTACAAGGTATTTTATCAGTGACTATATATCCAGCTGGGGATCTAAGGAGATGTACACCATCTACTACTACAGTATTTGTTGATATGAAGTCATAGTAGTGATCACACCCTATTAGAATTTTTCATAGGTCCTACCTTGTCATCATTCACTATAGGATCAGCCAAGTGTAATCCTTTGTTAGAAAGTTTCTCCATAACATCAGTAAGTCTTACTGTAAATATAGTTGTGGGTAGTTCATCAACTACAACAGCTGTAATTCTTTTCTTCCTGTTTCCCATTTGTAGTACTGGTTTAACAATATCATATTCTTTAGTGTTTGGTTGACCCATGAAACCAGTTAAGGTCATTGTCTTTTTTGATTTCACAGGCATTCCAACTCCTTGGACTAATGCCTTTGTTATGAAAGTTCTTTGGGATCCAGTGCCAAAGAAAAGTCTGACTTTTTCACCATTTTGCTCTAACGTTGCTATCCCTGTGGCAAGAGCTACTCCAGTGAGTTTGGCTGTAGCTGCTCCAGTAGTGATGTTAATATGTCCTACATTAGAAGGATTTGAGCTACTATTTGTGGACTGCTGATTATCAGTGTTTCTCGTACTACGTGTCTGTGTACTATCTGTTTGTTGTTTGTTATCATATGTTTTACATAGTGTTGTATGATGAGGTCCCTTCTGACATCTCCTACAGTTCTGCAATTTGACTGTACAGGTCTTCTTGTAATGGATCCCCATACACCTCAAACAGAGTTTTAACTCTTTCAGTCGTTGGATTCTATCTGTACCTGTACTGTATTTTGTGCAGTAAGAGTCTTTATGTGTTCCTCCACAGAACTTGCATTTTGCAAAGTTATTTTGTTTGTTTTGTGTATTTGTGTTGAAATACGACCCTATTTGCTTCTCCTTTGACCTGACAGAGTTCTCTGTGTTGCCTGTGGAGTTGAATTTGGGTTTTGATTCTACATCCATATGGGATAGAAGGTCTCTCAAACCCTCATTTAGTTCACCGAGATCAAAATAATTCTTCTCGTATTTCAAGTATAGTTGCCTGATTGTTGCATTTGGGAGTTTATGTTGGAAGATCGATGCGATCATCCATTCTGAGTCAGAATAGTCATGTTTGTTTTTTAGGCTTCTTGTTAGGTTCAGCAGGTTTACTCTAAAAGTTTCCAAGTCATCTCTAGTATGCTTAGGGGAGTCTAAGTTGATCATATTCTGCAACAGACAATGCTTTATCTTCTCCTTATCCCCGTAAGTTTCCTTTAAGGTATCTAACGCACTCTGATAATTAGCAGATATTGATGTGTATCCTTTTATGAGTTCCAAAGCTCTTCCTTTAAGCTGTGATTTTAAGTACTGGATCTTGGTAACTGGTTCAAGGTCTGTTCTACTACCTATCTGTGCTTCAAATTGATCAATGAAGGCTTCATAATCTACCAGATTACCTGAAAATGTTGGTAACTGTATACTGGGAAGTTTGGGCCTCACCGAGGTAACTCTTGTGTGTTCAGTTGAGCTACTGTTAACTGTATTTGTAAGATCTGGTGGTTTAATGTGTGACCTCAGTAAGCTTACATTCTTTTGGTAGGAAGAGTGCAACTTATAATATTCTGTCTGTAACTTCTCTATTTCCTGATCTGTATCCGTTGCGTCCAACAACAGTAATTCTACTTTCTCATATGCTTGATCAAAAGCGGACCATCTACTTCCTAGACCCTTTACTGAAGCCTCTACTTCTACATTGTCTATCACGTTTGGGATAATAGTGCTTCAGTTATTTGTTGCTCGGTTTAAATGTCCCTTGTAAGCTTTCAAGGAGCGTTTTGCCTTGTCAAGATCCATTGTTCTACACTTCCTTAACAAGTATCTACAAAGCGTTTAATGGTGTGCAATTTTCGCTTTAGGTGTAACTTTGACTCATCATTAAAATGAATGCCGTCTATGACTCCATACTGGAAAGGTTTAGCACTAACACTCAAGAACTGTATATGACTTGTGTTTATATGTTTTCTTAAGTCTATTATTAATGCTATTAGCTACCCTGTTGTACTGATCTGCATCTATACTAAATCTATTACCTGGTTTTGGATTACGATGTTCAATCAATACAAACGCTATGTGTGAGTTGCAGTATGTATGGATTTGCTGTATCACATTTTGTTATGTTATTCGTGATATGAGATGGAACACAATTGTTATAGATATCGTTTCCCCCTAAAAAGAGAATGGTTAAATCATGTGTGGAATTAAGAACACTAGCAAGCTTATTATTAGTCTCGTAACTCGCAACCTTGGCTCCAGGCGATCTAAAAATCTGTATTACTGTTCTTTCAACGAGTTCTAATTCATGTGGTACCAAACTGTGACGACTATTGCTACGGTTTTCGTATTCATTGGGAGCAATGTGACACAGTGATCCGGTTCGAAGGACCACAAACTGTGGAAAATATCCGTTACGACTGCCCAAGTCGTCCTTCGAAATACGAAAATTAACCACAATTTAATGTTTTAACTAGGCAGATCATAAAAGTTTAAGTTCGGCTATACTGTGTCACATACTCACCAACTTCGGTCGAATCGCTATTTTTTCCCGCTCTAGCAACAACTGAAACAAATAATATTTATATAACTTTGTTGTTAATTTATAACCTTATAGTTTATCCAGAATCAATATATGTAATTATTTATCATAACTCTATATTATATTATTGTGACACTTACTGTTATTTTATTATCGTCGTACCGCGTAACGCCAACCAAAAGTAGAAGCAACCCTACTAGTTTATTTACTGGCCAGAAATTTCCTATATACAGGTATACTTAACCTAAGGTAGCAGACTCCTATGGTTAATAGAGCCGTGGTTATATCCTCGCCGTTTATGGTACGGTATATCGGTAATTCCGCCGCTCGGTAGCTATCAGGTAACTACCCGTCCTTTTTCTTGGAGGGCTTATTCTCGCATTTAGGATCGAAGCTTCGTTTATATTAATCACAAGTGAAACCTTTAAATGAATATTCTCAGAGTTTAATATACAGTTTGTTATCTTAATTATTCTTTGTTTCTAGTCCATAAATCTTACAACCTATTAAATTAAATACTATACTATAATATAGACATAGTGTTACTATTTTTAAAACATATATCCCATCACCAATTATACCTATTTACACTATTTACATTGTAACTATACTTGCAAATGTAGTTATTTTATCGTTATTTTTTAACGATAATTAGACAATCTAAATTTTGTGGGAAATATTTCCACAACCAATACTTTCAACATCATCACTACCACTATCCCCATCATCTACTACCATCATCACTGTTACTATCACAACTACTTTCACAATCACGACTGTTGGCTTTTTGGGGGGGGGGGCTAAACCATATCATTGACCTAAAATCATAACTATTGCACAAATTAAAAAAAAAAAAAAAAAAAACGTCGCATTCACGCACCGAATGTTCGTGTGAAGTTTGGTGAAAATCCGTCGAACGGTCTAGGAGGAGTTTTCGGACAGACAGACAGACATTTCGGCCGGCATGTACCACTATACGGGGGGCGATACCACTCTGCTTACGCAGAGTTGATAAAGTTGACGTACCGTTTCGCCCAAAATCAAAACGGCATACCCAACTCTGCGATGAGTCACCTCATCACTACTAGTCACTATCACCATTACTATCATCACTACTACTACTCTCACTATCATTACTACTACTCTCATCATCACTACTACTGTCATCACTACAACTTTCACCATCATCACTACTACTCACCAACATCACTAATACTGTCACCATCATCTTACAATAATCATTACTACTGTCACCATCATCAATAGTATTATGACCATCATCACTACTACTAGTACGGTCACCATCATATCTACTACTAGTATCATCATCACTACTGTCATCATTATCACTAAATCTACAACCATCTTCACTGCTATTATCACCATCACTACTATCAGCATTATCCCCACTATTACTACCATCACATCTAATGTCAACTAAACTAACTTAACCTAACACATGCGGGCCAAATTTTTCTCACCTCCTGAACGATGGCGTTCTATGTCTAGGGGGCACACACACACAGAACGCCATCATCATTGCGTGGGAATAGCTACGAGGTGGGGGGTGGGAGGTCCTGAGGGGGGGTTGGGGGCTGGTGGGGGAGGGGGGGGGGCAAAATTTTTTTTTTTTTTTTTTAAATTACCGTCACATTCACGCACCGAATGTTCATGTGAAGTTTGGTGAAAATCCGTCGAACAGTCTAGGAGTTTTCGGACAGACAGACAGACATTTCGGCCGGCATGTACCACTGTATGGGGGGCGATACCACTCTGCTTACGCAGAGTTGATAATAGATAATGGATAGAAAATAGATAAATAGATAAAAATGGATAGAAAATGGTGGTTGCAGTTGCAGGGTGGCTTCTTTTGGGCTTACTCCTAACAGTAGTAGTGTTGGTGTGAGTGTGTATGTGTGTTGTTTTGTTGGTGGTGGTAGTCATGGTGGTGGTAGTGGTATCGTAGTGGTAGTGGTGATATTGTATACCGTGGTAGTTGATTGATGCTGTTACGGTTTCATGTTGGTTCTTTTCTTGTAACTTGCCTTATTGTCAGGTCAGGCCTTTGTATCGGCACTCTAGCCCAGAGTTATATAGAAAGACAACTTATTAAGAAAATAGTCAGAGTTTGTTAGTGTATCTTTGGAAGACCATTGTATACCCCACCCTACCCTTCCTTCCTTTCCATTTCCATCATACTCTCACACCTTTCCATGCTTTACAGCTGGTATGACACAAGCGATTTTTCCCTCAATATTGATCGTCAACACTGTTCTGGCAGCTTGTTAGGTACACTTCAAAAATATTCTGCCATAATTGACTACTTGCGAGTTTCAAGCTATAAGGAAGTTGGAGCCGTGAACATCGATATAAAACAGAAATGCAAGAATTATCTAAGTTTCTGATGAATAAATGGTATGTTGAATTGGGTTTTATGTATTTTTAAATGTACTAAGACCGTATTTTAGCTGTAAATACTGTTAAATATCGTTGTCTACAGATCCAACTTCCTTATAGAACGAAACTCGCAAGTCGGCAATTAATCTATATTCACTCTAGTTTCCGATATCAGTGCAAAGGATCCTATAAACGTTGCTAGACAAATGTTGCCCATCATCACATAATATACAATGGGTAACATTTTTCTAGCAACGTTGATGATAAAAGCTCTCGTGTGGTATCCGCTTAAGAAGAGGTAGTTGATTTATCTGGTCCCAATTTGGCATTCTGTCTGAGTGTGCACACACACACAAAAAGCCATCATCATTGCTTGGGAATAGGTACAGGGTGGGGTGGGGTGGGGGCGGTGGGAAGGCAAAACCATATTTTGGACCTAAAATCATAACTATTGCACATATTCAAAACATTTGTTTTTATTACAGTTGCGTTCACACATCGAATGTTAGTGTGAATTTTGGTGAACATCCGTCGAACGGTCTAGGAGGAGTTATCGGACAGACAGACAGACAGACTAACATTTCGGCCTGCATGTACCACTATACGGGGGACGATACCACTCTGCTTACGCAGAGTTGATAATCAAACGTCACCTTAACACTCATGACCTTATAGTATTTCTAGATTTCCAAATGCTGTTTAATATCACACTTGTTTCCATTGCTGTATTCAATGGGTCACCGAGAAAATATCAAAATTAGTTGTTATAAAGATCAGGGGTGAAAAATGTAAATAAAGTAGACGTGCCGTTTTGCCCCAAATCGAAACGGCATACCCAACTCTGCGATGGGTTACCAGGTCAATATTTATGAGTCACATCACAGCTGGGATCTCGTTTTTGACGGTAGCTTTGGGTTCCTATCATTTTATGCTTCATTGCTATATACTTTTTATCCACCGGAAAATATTAATATTATTATTTTTTTTTTGTTTTTTTTTTGTTTTTTTAGCATTAACCTAACCAAAAAACCTAACCTAACCTAATAGCCCCCAAATACATTTAGGTTAGGTTAGGTTAGGTATTTAGGTTAGGTTAATGCTAAAAAAAAAAAAAAAAAAAAAAAAAAAAAAATAATAATAATAATAATAATAATAATATTTTCCGGTGGATAAAAAGTATATAGCAATGAAACAGAATGATAGGAACCCAAAACTACCCTTAGAAATGAGATTCCAGCTGTGGTGTGACTCGTAAATATTGACCGGTTACCATCATCACTAATACCATCATCAATCACAATCACCATCATAACTACTACTGCCATCATCACTACAACTGCCACAATCATCACGACTACTGTCATCATCACCATTACTATGATCATCACTACTACAAGGGGGAAGGGGGGGGGGGGAGGGTGTAAAACCATATTTTGGACCTAAAATCATAACCATTGCATAAATTAAAAACATCTCTTTTGACCGACGTTCGCATTCACGCAACAAATGTCCGTGTGAAATTTGGTGAAAATCCGTTCAACGGTCTAGGAGTAGTTTCGGGACAGATGGACGACGACGACAAATACAACAACGACGACAACAGAAAATGTTTTCCGGTGGTACCCACTATACGGGGAGGGGATACCAAACTCTGCTTACGCAGAGTTAATAACGTCTAAGGATATGCAAAGTACATAACTAGTGTGTTTATTTTGGCTGGATGTATACAATATGTTTTCTATTTATTTATTGTGTATTTATGTTATCCATAGTTGTGCTTCACTATGCAGTGCACAGAAGCATCAATATTCACCTTATCAATCAAGGCCACAATATTCACTTCTGTTTTAATATTGTGTTCAACTTACTTTGGCATTCTCTTTTCTTTATCTGTAACGTAATTGATACCTGAAGAAACTGTTATGAAATTTACTAAATTGTATAGGGTGCATACACACACAACACGCATATATATATAATTTACAATACCCTTAGTCATTCAAATTTCAAATTCACCAAATGGATGACCGATACCCTCTCATGTCGTGTGACTTCAATTACCGTAATACTCACTATTACTCGGCATTACACACATTATATAATCCCCGTAACATCCATCAAGTTTCATTTTTCTTCGCTCCGTATATAAGGTTTAACAGGCATGCATAATAAACATACGATGATAATTATTATAATTTGATTTTAACTGTATTCAAGGATCTCTGTATGATCACAATGTCGAGTTCACCCTACTTATGTTCATGTTATTTTAACCTTTTCAGTAGCAGTTATTTTTTATTTTATTTTTTCCAGGTACATTTAGACGATTTTACGATGCTTCGGATAAATATATGGTAGCTACAAGCCTACAACGATTAATCTAGTATTGTGTAAATTAAGGTAAAGTGATTTAATTAATATCCAAATGTAAGATTATAAATGCTTCCATATAATTATATAAATCCCTGTTTAGTAATGGTGTGGAAAATATTTGTTTATTACGGCACAATCAAAGACCGACTCTCACTAATCCCCTACCTTCGAATGTGTATTATTTCCACGTTTCTGAGTCTAATCAAGATCATATTATTTTCAGTAATTATCAGGGCTCAACTATAAGAGACCACCAACACTATACTGAACAATTTGTAATTCAACAGAATTAACATAGATCTTACTTGGAGAACGTTTACGAGTTTCGGTTCGACTGCAAACCTCAGAGTTGTGAGGAGTTTGGTCACAGGATCGAGAAGCCATGACTGTAACAAGATAATAATCTGATTAAATATATAATATCTCATGTTAAGTTAAGTTAATTTTATTTCCATAAACGAGATATACTTATTCAATGTAATTATTATTCTATTAAATTATGCGGTGTTTAATTACCTGTAGTTGTTTATATTTTCGTGCTTCATAATGAGGATACATATGAGTTTTAATGTTATCCCAGAACGAAATAGTTATATTCGTCCTACCTAACCAATTGGCCAACAAGCTAAGAAACAGACGTTGTTTAACATATAAATAGTCCACAAATGAATGAGGACAATGATAGACTTAACTATGTATGAAGTTGTTGATGGAGATTAACTGCACTGACAATATTCCACGATCACTAGTGTTATCGTGCGTGGTTGAACGGCTACTGTTCTTTTTCTGCCCCTCCGGCTCTAATCAAGGCTCGTTTTCCGTAAAGGATTGCTTCACTCAGTCGTTGCTTCATTTAAACTCGACTGGTGATATTTTATTTACCCCCAGTTATAAAACAGAAAGGATTGTTTCATTTACTCACTGCTTCATTTAAATACGACTGGTTTTTAGTTTACTAACTCCTGGTTATAAGACTGAAAGGATTGCTTCATTCAATCATTAATTTCATTTATTTTCAACAACTCTTCAATTACTGTATTCGAAATTAGTTGTCATATTATTTAAATGTTATAGTGTTTATGTACCGATACCTCATATATGCGGTATAAAGTTATATTAAATATATTCTTGGATTTATATTTTGATTACCGTCCCTTTTTCATTTTAAATATAAAACGACAAGTATCCTCTCCTTATGAGCTTTAACCCTTTGGCTGCGGCTATGTTTGGGCTATTTAGGGCATATTCAGGCACTCCTGAATGATAAATCAAGCATATGCATTAAATTAAGTGTATTCTGCCAAAAACTAGGCGAAAATAGCTTCATATTGACACCAGAACGGACCGTGTACGTGGTCTGGTTCACCCGCAGTGGTCCCAGTGAAACGCAGGAACCCCGCTATTATGTAACACTCGCTCGCTTGGCTACACTGGTGAGAGAGACAGAGAGAGACTCGCCCGAGACACAGCCTAGCTCAGTGAGCCACTCGGTGCTCTGAGGGTCGGAGGTGGGCCCCTCACGCTCCCACCCACTGACACTCGATTCTTACGTTTTTTACAGGCTTTTAAAGCCTGGAAATTGCTGTAACTTGCCAAAACATTCCAGAACGTCACCCGCAGCGAAAGGGTTAAAGGAGTAGTATTTTTTCACATTGGGATTAAATCAATTTTGTTAAGATTGCATATAATGCCAATATTTTTGACAAGTTAGACCAGGAGACTAACTAAAATACAGTGTTCGTAATTGGCAAAAAAAAAAAAAAATCCTAAATACTTAATAAACCCCATAATATGTCGGACCTTGCAGTGTTAACATTTACAGCTCCTCTCTGAAGAGTGCACGGTCTCAGTTTTCCATTTTTAAGTAACCACTTTTAGGCCCCTTCCACTAGTTGCCATGTTGCATTTTGGGGTTCTGTTACGATTTAAATCATCAGTTTTATTAAATGGTAACGTATTTTTGTATGGAGGGGGGGGGGGTATTATTCGGAAATAAACGAGCCAAATTAAGGTTTTCCAGCGATTTTTGGCGAGCGGAGCGAACGAGCGAACGGGATGGAGCCGTTTGTGTGAGGGGGGGGGATATTTTTGTTAAGAGCCAGGAACAACAACGAGCCGATTTAGGGTTTCTGGAGCTTATAGGGTTTTTCAGCGATTTTTGGCGAGCGAAGCGATCCAACGAGCATCTCGTGAGCGGAGTGAACGGGATGGAGCGAGTTTGGAGCCATTTTTAGGGAAAAACTGAGAATTTGTAATTTGGCCGGGACATTTTTCTCTATCGAGAGGTCTTGACAACATTGACAACGATATGGGGCGAAGAAAGGTGTTAAAATCGCCAAACTAATGGGCCAAACGTCTTAAAAAATTGGATAACTGATGGGGCTAAATATGAGGAGACCTGATCGCCCTCTTGGTCTCCACACATCCCAACACATGGAGAGCATTCTGGGTCTGACTCCGAGACTCCGAGACATTAAGGGTTCCAAATATACCGACCAAGGGATGAGAGATCTTAACTTACTCATGCGAATGGCTCTGGAGAAGGTTAGTGATCGTCTCTGTCTGTCTGTCATAGTCTCCGTCTCTCTCTCTCTCTTTCTCCACCCCCCCCCCCCCCCCCCCCCAAAAAAAAAAAAAAACATTGTCCTGGCCGAAGGAAATTAATGAAAGCGTGTGATTCCTCCAGGATTGGAACGTAGGATATCTCGCACATAACTTACACGTTCTAACCATTATACAATCAAAATAGTTATAAATACAGCACATGACTACGATTAATGTCCATGTATCGAATACTGGATATTTATCTAATAATGTACTGCACCCAACTGCACTATGAATAGCCTAATGATTGATCGAGAGGAAAGGATTATTTATGGGGCACAGATCACATAGGACCGACCTCGCCGTGAAATATTCCTGAACCTATTTATATTATGTTTAGCATAATTCATAACACCATAACCCCCAAATTAAATTCATGAAAGCATGTGATTATCCCAGAATTCGAACCTAGGATATCTCATACAGAACTTACACACTCTAACCATTACACCATTTAGACAGTTATAAGTACAGCTTATGACTATGATTAATATCCATTTATCGAATAGTTGATATTAATCTAAAAATGTACTGAACCCAAGACATTATTGTATAAATTTCCTTAGCTCATTTCCTGTGGTTTACTTGGTAATTCCTTAATTGCCCATGCAACTAATATTTGCTTGAATATCAACATTTGTTATTTATCACCTTTAAAGGTATATTTTTTACAAGGATATCTGTCTTACCCCCTTAATATGAAATAATACTTTCAAGCCTCTTGCACATATTAGCATTTCAAAAGACGCTAGTGCAACCGCCTTCTTTGTATCAAGGTGTATAATGTTTTATTGTGTTCAGGATCACCTTTTCCCTCATGTTTAGCCCCATTAGTATTGGCTTTTCAAGATGTTCGCACCATTAGTTAGGCGGTTTTTAAACTTTGCTCCCCATTTATTTGCTGTATTAAAACCTTTCATTCAATTTAATTGTCGACTTTTCTTCTGGCTAGCGATAGTGGGCCTGTAATTTAGGATGAATCGGCCTTCAGTTGGGATTTTTTTTTTGACAAACTAAATTTGGGTTGTCATTATGTCCCCATGGTTGTTCAATATATATATATGGATGGAGTCATTAAAAAAATACAAGGGAGAGCAGTGGATATTGGTATACCACTGATAAGGGAAGGACATGTGTGGAAGTTGCCTGTACGAATATTTGCCCACGATACAGTTCTGATGAGCGATAGTGAATGGGAGTTGCACGGTCTAGAATTTATTTTGGGGACAGTGTGTGAAAAACCGAATCTGAAGGTAAATGCCGGGAAGAGTAAGGTTATGATCTTTGAAAGGGGTGCATCCACAGAGTGTGAGGTGAGGTTGAACGGTCAGGTAAAGTATTTGAGTATCAGGTTAAGTATTTGAGCAGTGTGCTGAGTAAAGATGGGAGTATGGATGAAGAAGTGCCAGAGAGGTTGCAACAGGAGAAGAGGGTTGTAGGAACTATACGGTCTATTATTCCTAGGGGGTAGAGGAGAAACGGATATAAATTAAATAACTAAACCTGGGAAGATGAATTGGCCTAGGCTATAAAATGATACCGGTCGGCGGTTGACTTACGTGTTAAAATATATATGTAGGCTATCTGTGGTAGTCCCAGTAATATCTATGAAGTACTTCTAGTATTAAAGGAACTTAGCTGTGATGCAAAGAGTGTAGGTTAGGTGATGGACATGTTGGGAGGCGAATATCAGGTAAGTTTTGGTGTTATGTGGCAGCAGCTGGCGGTCTGTCTTGGCGGGGTGAAGTCTGTGTGAAGTGTGTCTGAGATTCCCTTATGTCGTGACAATATTATATATATTTAAGGGTTTTATATCATCCCCCGTGATTAAATAATAAGGGAAAATAAACTAAGATATAAATGGTGCAACCACAGTAATATTTATCCACAAAGATAAATAAAGTAATGCGTATAAACAAAAAGGAACCAGCTGTCGTTAACCCGGGAAATTCAAACTACGGTATCTATACCAGGATTCACGACAGGATCGCTGAAAGCAGTAACAAGAAATAGGGTGGTCAGCATGGAAGTAAAGGAGTCCTTGCATGACAGTGTGATAATACCGACATTGACTTACAGGAGCGAAGCATGGACGTTGTTGGAGAGACACAAACCAAGAGTGAGAGGGGTGGAAATGAGTTACTTGAAAAGTGTGTGTGCGGAGTTACATGGATGGATAGACAGATGAATGAGGAAGTACGAGAGCGATGTGGTGTGGATGTAGATGTGCTGGAAAGTGTGAAAAGGAACATCTTGAGATGGTTCGACCATGTGGAACGTATGGGAAGCGAGAGAATGAATACAAAGGAGTACAAGGGAAATCAAGCAGCAACAGTCGAGTGACCCCTCTAGGCTGCTTGTCTTCCAAAACACTGAGGATCAAGTGTCCAAACAGTGGTTTAGAGTGGGTAAGGGAAAATTGGAAAGGGAACTACTGCCCTGGAACTAGGGGACGGGTTAGTAACATAACACCGTTTAAGTTATCTTTCGTATATCTGGGAAGAAGAGAGTAATGTCTTAGTAATGTATATACACAATAATCCTTGATGAATCTGGGGGTGGAATAAAATAAAGTTATTCATTTACAAACTTAGTCAGTCGCGGGTTTGATGCAAGATATTTGTCTAAGCGAAGTTTAAAAGAATCAACGGAGCTGCAGTCAACAATGTCTCCGGGAAGCCCATTCCACAAGTTGACAACTCGATTGAAGAAGAAATTCTTAGATTTGTGCGAGTTAAAAGATTTACCAATAATTTTGCAACCGTTTCCCCGCGCGTGTAATTAGATTGGTCGATAGTGAAGTACTTACTGCAGTTTATTCCTTTGATGATTTTGAACACTTGAATTAAGTCGCCTCTAAATCTGCGGTGGGTTAAAGGAAATAGATTTAATTCTCTAAGACGCTCCTCGTATAGTTTGTTCTTTAGGCTAGGTATCATTTTGGTAACTCTACGTTGAACTCGTTCTAGCTTGTCTATATCTTTTTGGTAATAAGGGCACCAGGATTGAACGCAGTACTCCAGAAGAGGGCGAACTAAGGAATTGTAATGAGTTAGAAAACTTCTTTGGATTAATGCTCAAATGACCTGCATATAGAGCCAATTATTTTTTTATTTTTTGTTCTATGTGATTGAGGGAGGCAAAAGCCATAACTGCCTATAGCGAGTGCCTCCCCCATAGTTGAAAGAGTGACAGGGCCAAAATCAAGGGACGTTGGAGCCAAAATGCCTGGACACACGGAGTTTGAAGCAATTTAAGTCATAGGAAACGGGAAAGACTGATTCTGGGAGAGAGTTCCAGAGCTCAGCTGTTGAGTAGAAGAAAGTTTGAGAGTAACGTTTCACTCTTGGGTTGGAGAGTTGCACAGAGTAGGGGTGGGATTGAGTTGCAAGACGGGTACCACGTGCCCTACGTAAAGGAGGTGGTATGCACTGGGATAGCTCTGAGGAACACTGATTATTATAGTAGCGATAGAATAGCGAGAGAGATGCAACATTGCGGCGGAGAGAGAGAGATTGCAGAGAGTTGGTGAGTGGACGGGAGTTAATGATACGAAAGGCCTTCCTTTCAACATTGTCTAGGAGAGTGGTGTGAGAGGAACCTCCTCACACATGTGAACAATACTCAATACAAGGGCGCACTATGCCCCTGTACAGAGCAAGAAGCTGTGCAGGGGAAAAGAACCCCCTAAGGCGGTTGAGCAGCTTCCCAGCTTCAGGGAGGCTGCCTTAGCAAGACTGGTAATATGGTCCTTCCAAATGAGAGCAGAAGAAAAAGAGACACCAAGAATATTGAGAGAAGATGAAGGGTTGATTTTTGTATTGTTGAAGAATAAGGGATAGTCCGCTGGGAGATCCTGACGGGTAGATAGATGGAGAAATTGGGTTTTGGAAGCATTAAAGTTAACAAGGTTTTCTCTGCCCCAATTGGAAATAGTATTTAGATCAGAATTTAAGAGGTCTATGGCTTCATTACGTTTGTCGTTGAGGGATTGCTGGCTGGGGCGTTCTGAAAAAGTAATGGAGTAGTGTAAGGTTGAGTCGTCTGCATATGAATGGATGGGAATTAAGGTACAGTTAAGGAGATCATTTATAAAAATTAGAAAGAGAATAGGAGATAGGACAGAACCCTGAGGAACACCGGAGTTTATAGGGTGAGGAAGTGAACAATGGCCGTCCACAACCGCGGCTATGGAACGGCCGGAAAGGAAATTAGAGACAAAGGCACAGATGGAGGGATAGAAACCGAAGGAGTGTAGTTTAGAAATTAAAGATTTATGCCAGACTCTATCGAAGGCTTTCGATATGTCTAATGCAATAGAAAAAGTCTCACCGAAGTCCCGAAAGGAGGATGACCAAGAGTTAGTAAGATATGAAAGAAGATCACCAGTAGAGCGACCCTTAAGGAAGCCATACTAACGATCTGAGAGCAGATTATGAGAAGAGAAATGCTTAAAAAATTTGGAAGCAAGAATAGTTTCAAAAACTTTAGAAAGACAAGAAATGAGAGCAATTGGACAATAGTTGGAGGGTTGAGAGCGGTCACCCTTCTTTGGGACAGGTTGAATGTGAGCAAACTTCCAGCATGAAGGGAAGGAGTTAGAGGATAGACAGAGACGAAAGAGTTTGCCTAGGCAGGGAGTCAGCACGGAAGCACAGTTTTTGAGAACAACAGGAGGAACACCGTCCGTCCGAATTATTTTGTTTGCCTTCTTAACAACCTCTGAACTTCTGACTCGGTTTTAGGTTACTCGATATTGTTACTGCCAGATCGGTTTCTTTGTCTACAGTATTGAGCTGAGTGCCATTCATTGAATAGTTTGCTTTCTCATTTCGGTATCCAATATGTAGTACTTTACATGTATCCACATTGAAACACATTTGCCAAATATGGGCCCAACATGACAACTAATCTAGATTGTGTTGCATATCGTCAACTTTTTCTTTTGAGAGTACGCTATTTGCAATTTTTGTATCGGCAGCAAACTTTGAGATTGTACAGGTGAGACCCTCATCTATGTCGTTGATGTAAATTAGAAAGATAATTGGTCCTAGTACCGACCCCTGGGGTACCCCGCTAATTACATTGGTCCATTTAGATGCCTTACCGTTTATGACTACTGTTTGCTTTCTGTCACAGAGCCAACTTTCTATCCATTTCAACACACCGTATTGTATTACATGCGCTTTTAGTTTTAGCAGTAAACGTTTGTGAGAAACTTTGTCAAAGGCCTTTTGAAAATCAAGGTATATAATATCTACAGCTTTACTCTCATCACAGAGGTTGAGGATATCGTTGAAGAAGTCTAAGAGGTTTGTTAAGCAGGAACATTTGTTAAGAAAGCTGTGTTGTGCATCTTTAAGTATATTATTTTCCTCTAAGTGATTTACGAACCTGTCTCTTATGAGCGTTTCTAGCATTTTACATACAACTGAGGTGAAGTTAATTGGACGATAGTTACTGGGTAGGGATTTGCTGCCAATTTAAAATATCGGTGTTTCGTTGGCTAGCTTCCACTGATCAGGCATAGTTCCAGACTGCAAGGATTTATTGAATAGCAATGTCAGTGGTTTGGAGAGCTAATCCTTAGCTTGCTTTAGAACTCTAGGTATGATTATATCAGGTCTGGGCGATTTATTTACCTTAAGTTTATCTAAACATTTCAATACTCTCTGTAATGGTGATATTGCTTAGAACATCAGAATTATATATCTGAATCGGTGATGCTGTAGGGATATCAATGAGGTCTTCTGTTGTAAAAAGTGATGCAAAGAAGGTATTGAGGGCATTACTCATTTGTACTTCGTCTTTGGTGTATTCTCGATTTTCATTGACTAACGGTCCAACAGTTGAGTAACTACTCTCTTCTTTCTGATATAACTGTGGAATTCTGTTGGGTTTGTTGTACTTTGATTCGCAACATGTAACTCCAGGGTCTTTTTACTTTGCTTAATCAACTTTTTGGCTTTGTGTCGTAGTTCTAAAAATTACCCCGTTCTTCGTCATTTTGTGAGGATTTTAATCTATCATTAGCAAACTTTTTAGCAAACAGACAGTCTGAAATATCTTTATTCCAACATTTGGGCTTATCATTATGGCCTGTACTCCGTATTTTCGGTGGTATGCAGTCTTGCACTGATTTTAGATAAGTGTTTGCGAATGATTCCCAAGATGTATTTATGTCGATATTGTTAATAAGAAAGCTCCAGTCAGTTTCTGTAAACATTGCTCTATGATTACGAAAGTTTGCTTTCTTGAAATTAGGGACTTTCTCGATGCTGCTATTTGGTTCATTACTAGTTACTAGCAGAATGTTTGGATGGTATTGCTGTGGAGTGTATAAAGAAGGGTGGAGATGTGATAATATATTGGTTGGTGAGACATTTCAATGTGTGCTTTGCTGTGTCAATGATACCAATAGACTGGAGGAGTACATGTATTGTGCTGTTGTACAATGGGAAGGGAGATCGGCAGGAGTGTTCAAGTTATAGAGGTATTAGTTTATTGTCAGTGGTTGGAAAGCTGTATGGCAGGGTGTTGATAGAGAGGATAATATAGTGTACGGAAGTTGCAATAGGAGAAGAACAATGCGGATTTAGGAGGGGAAGAGGGTGCATGGATCAGATGTTTGCAGTAAGACAGTTATGCGAGATGTATTTAGAAAAGCATAAAGATATATTTTGGAGGTTTTATGGATTTGGAAAAAGCGTATGATCGTGTGGACCGTGAAGAAATGTGGAAGGTGTTAAGGATTTATGAAATTGTAGGACATTTGTTAGAAGCAGTTAAGAATTTTTATGAAGGGAGCAGAGCATGTGTTAGAGTAGGAAGTGGTGAGCTGAGTGAATGGTTTGAGGTGAAGGTAAGTTTGTGACAGGGTTGTGTAATGTCACCATGGCTGTTTAATATGTTTATGGTTGGTGTGGTGAGTGAGTTGAAAATGAGAACTATGGGAAGAGGATTGGGTTTAGTAGGAAAGAATGGTAGAGATTGGGAGTTGAATCAGTTGCTGTTCGCTGATGACACAGCGTTGGTGGATGATTCTGAGGACAAACTGCAGCAGGTAGTCAACGAGTTTGGTGTGGTTTGTGGAAGGAGGAAACTGAAGGTGAACGTCAATAAAAGTAAAGTAATGGTGTGTAATAGGGGTGATCATAGGGTGAATCTAGATGTGAGGCTGGATGGGGAAATATTTGAACAGGTAGAATGTTTTAAATATCTAGGAGGAACAATAAGCAGGAGTGGAGGTATGGAAATGGAGGTAAAACAGAGAGTGTGTAAAGGAAGGAAGGTTTTCGGAGCAATGGGAAGTATGTGGAAGATGAAAAATCTCGGAATGCATGTAAAAAGTGCAATGTATCAAGGAATTGTTGTATCAACAGTGATGTATGGGGCTGAGACATGGGCTCTGAAGGAAAAAGAAAGCTGGATGTGATGGAGATGAGCTGCTTGAGAAGTATGTGTGGAGTTACTCGTCGAGACAGATTGAGGAATAAAGAGATACGTATGAGAGTGGGGCAGCCGGAACATTTGTCAGCCAGAGTGGACAGGAGGGTGCTAAGCTGGTATGGTCATGTTGAACGAATGGGAAATGAAAGGCTTGCAAAGAGAATTTGTGAGTCAGATACAAGGGGAGATAGAAGGGCAGGAAGACCCCTATTGAGATGGAGAGACTGTGTAAGACAAGCTTTGGATGATAGAGGAATGACTATAGATCAGGCAAAGGAAGTGGTAATAAACAGGAATGAATGGAGAATGCTTGTGAATAGATGATTGAACATGTGGTCATTTGTGGGAAGGGGTCGGGCGCACGTTGGACTAGATAATAGTCCATCAGGCGCCTGGCCCGGGGAGACGATTAATATGAAGGGTGCGCCTGGTAGTGTGGTGGGCGGGCTTATGGCTTCGGCTCTGCTGCATCTATGCCTGCCGAGATCAGAACCTCTCCGAGTGGTCGGGGGCCGAGGGAGTTTTGGAGGGACCTTGGTGACCCTGGTTTCTGGGTCTTCTCCTGGGTGACGTAGATCTGTGTCAATTTGTGTTTTGTCTGTGTGTGTTCGTTGTTTTATGTTGTGTTTTGTGTTTTCCCTGTTCTTGCTCTGTCTTGAGTTGGCCATCACCCCAAAAAAAGAAAAACAAAGTAAAAGAGGGAACAAGAAAAGAAACCAAATATTGGAAAAGTGGGGATTGGGCCTGAGTAAATAGATAGATAGATAGACTAGTAATCTTTAAACTGGAAGTAATCGTACGATGGTCGCTGTTACTGAGTTCATCATCGACATTCAAATTCTCTATCAATTCTTCACTTGTTGAACGTACAAGGTGAAGGATGTTATTTCCACGGGTTGGAGATCTAACAAATTGATATAGGAAACTCTCTTGCAAGTTTGCATACAGGTCTTGTCCAGAGTGTGAAGTAATACTATCTCCCCACTTGGTCACAGGTGAATTGAAGTTGCCATAAATTACGGTATCTTGCGAGTTACTTACGTCTGCAATTTGCTCATAAATTGCTCGGTCAGTTTGCACTGATTGAGCTGGAGGTACCCTAAACAACCTCCTGACGCCGTACTCCCCCTCTCAATACAGCCTATCCTCCGCTACAGACTTTCTAGAAATCCTCCGTGATGCCCCACCGACCGACAACATAATAGCCTCACTCGATGTCGAAAGCCTCTTCACTAATGTACCAGTGGATAGGACGATCGATATCATCATACGTCGGGTATGCCACTCTACTGCCTCCCAACCTATAGACATCCCCGAACACACCCTCCGATCGCAACTGGAGCTATGCACCAAAGAAGCTCCCTTCATCTGCCCACGAGGACACATGTATCGTCAGATAGATGGTGTGTCGATGGGCAGCACCCTAGGTGTCTTCTTCACAAAAAATTTCATGGGCGCTATCGAGGAGGACCTCCTGGCAACACACCACCCCTCCATATACTACCATTACATCGATGACATCTTCGTGCGGGTGAAGGACACCACAGAACTTCGAGAACTTCAGCAGCGATTCACCACAATATCAGGACTCAATTTCACCTTCGAGGAGACAACTGAAGGGGAACTACCCTTCCTTGACATCCTTGTCACCAACCAAGACACAGGCTTCAAAACCACTGACTACATGAAGCCCACAAATAATGGACTATGCCTCAACGGCAAAAGTGAGTGCCCCAAAAGGTACCACACCTCCACCATCTCGGCCTACGTCAGGAGGGCTCTTTCTCACTGCTCCTCCTGGCGGGGCACCCACCACAAACTCCAACACCTTACACAAGTCCTCATAAACAACGGCTTTTCCAACACTGATGTCGATAAAACCATCAAGAAACACATAGAAAAATGGTATAACAACGAAGCCCCTAACAACGCCACCAGCCCCGAGGACATCAAAATATTCTATATAAACTTCATGTACTCTGACCACAAAACAGACGAAGCAGTAATACGAGACATCATACTGAAGAGAGGAGGATGGAATGGTGAGGAGGGTGGATAGGTTGCAGGAGGAGGAAGTCAGGGAGGAGTACAGGAGAGCAGTGGAAAGACGACTAGGTGGGTTCGACCTGGAAGTTATGGAGGAAATGGAGGAGATGAGCAAGGTGTTTAAGAATGAGATCTGTGCAGCGTGTGAGGAGGTGTGTGGAGTGAGGAGAAGAGGGAGGGGAGTGAAAGGTACAGCATGGTGGACAGAAGAGGTAAGAATAGCTGTGGAAGAAAAGAAGAAAGCATTATAGGTTTGACTCCTGTAAGGAGATAAAGAAAACCTAATATTTAGTAGTGGCCCCGTAATCATTGACGAACATGCCTATTACATAAGGCATCCTCTTCAAACACTAATCCGCCGTAGTTTGAATCTACCGCGCAGAGCATTTAAAAAACTGAGGAGCCTTCATCATGAGCGCACGCGACCTCACTCATGGCTTCAGTCATTATGAATTGGGTTCTCACTACGAAAAAACTTCGTAAAAAATAAAAAGAAAAAGAAAATAAGAATAACTATCTAATAAGCTTTCCATCATATCGTGGATGTACTTGTGTGGATCTTTGACCAGACGCTACTGCAGGCGTCATTCTTCCTTCACTGACATCAGTAAACCAAAATCCTGAATACATCAACGAATGGGAAGGGGATGGTCGGGAGGGCCCCAGTCGTCAATGATTACGGGGCCACTACTAATATTAGGTTTTCTTTATCTCCTTACAGGAGTCAAACCTATAATTTATTAGTGGCCCCTCCATCATTGACGAACATGCCTGATTTCTAAGACTGGAGGGGGACATTCGTAATCATATCATAACTCTAGAAAAGCAGATAATAAAAACAACCACATAGTATTCTTACTTTTGAAAAATGTATTTAATACGGCGTAGGCCGGAAATATACAAGAAAAAGGGGTTCAGGCAGGTGCGTGCTTCAAAGAAGCCTGCCCGACAAAAATGGGTAACCCTGAAGATTCTGAACACAGATCTGTAGTTACAAAAGGCACCCCACTCAACGAGTGGTGACAAAAATAATAAGTTATAAGTTTATATGTGCACATCATAAACCCCAAAATACATGTGGAGATCAATTGCCAATGAACTCCATTGAACTAATATTACATTGCTTTCGCAGCTAAAACTACTATAACAACACCGTTGTTTTGTACTAAACCTTGTACTAGCACAAATTCTCGCAGAGAAATTTTCATATCACATTTTAACCTTAAATTGTATCACAGCTCTCATACTCCGGCGGGGTCTAGGGTGTCCTATGTCAACTGACTGCACCCCCCCCCCCCCCCCCCTTCCGTGAAAATAAACATAAGTGACTGCAGGGCCACCTAGACCCTCTGCCTTAAAGCTATACATGGTAAGGAAGGTTTGTCTAGAGCAACTGACAAGTATCTAGAGAGAAACATATGATTAGACGCCCACAACTGTGTGGACGCAATATCTTCAACTGAAAAGTTTTTCAGGAAACGTAAAGAGGCCGCCCACTTGCGTAAATCGTGGGCCCTACCCACAACGCCGGGATTACTCTCTTTAATGACTTCTACCAGAAGAGAGGCTAATCGCCGTTTAAGTAAGCGTTTACCCGTACTCGCTACCCATAAAGCACCTTGGGGGTTATGAGGAGCTATTCTCAAATATTTGGTTAGAGCTTGCACTGGACATAAATTATGATGCACCTTTCCCCTTTTTAACGCCGGCACCGTGAACTCAGAAAACACGTGTGCACTATGCTCATTCTTGGCTACAAACGCCGGGGAGGGTGCAATGGAAATTGAATCATTAAGTCTACCAAACCTAAGACAATTAGGTGTGTTGCTCATCGCCGCCAGCTCAGACACTCTGTTTCCGGTGGCCAAAGCCAAAAGGAAAACTGCCTTCTTTAAGATTAAAGCAAAGTCTGCAGTATTTTGATACAGACGAGAATGAAGTAAAGACAAAGCTTTGTCCAGAGACCAAGTAGGCATGAGCTGACGGGGAGGTGGGCGGAGTTTAAAACACGCTCTCATAAATCCTGTTTCCTCCGCCACCGGTATGGATAGACCTGTAAGGTCGAAAAAGGGCACTCTAATCGCAGTTAAGTGATTCTTCAAAGTAACCACAGATAAACGTTTCTGCTCAAACAGATAGTTCAAGTAATTAAAAACCAATGCCACTGAGGGTACAGTTTGTTCCGTTCTAACAATCCAAGAAGTAAAAGCTTTCCAATGAGATTGATATTGTCGCTTAGTAGACTGAGTATATTGATTGAGCAATTTATTGGTCACATCCCTACCGTATGGTGCTAGCCACTTGGCCTCCTGAATTTCCATAATGCAAAAGTCAGCGAGGTCACTAGGTTGCCAATCGTGTCTAAGTGGAAGTACCCGACCGGGAGCGATACCGGGTCCGGGCACCACATTATTAATTGCTGGTACCATACCTGCGCCGGCCACAGGGGCGCAATTAGCAAGACTAAGCCTCGATAAACTCGTAGTTTGTTCACTACGTGGCACATTAGTGACGCATCTGGCGGCGGAAACAGATAGATGGAGCTCCATCTGTTCCAGTCTGTCACTAGGGCGTCTGGCCCCCCTGCCAGCGTTATCGCCCGGCGGGTGAGGTATAGAGGGAGCTTGTGAGTCCCCTCGGACGCAAAAAGATCCACTTGTGGATGGGAGAGCTCCGCAATCATTAGGTCGAAAATGGGTTGCTTGAGCTCCCATTCTACTGTCGTGCTCTGTCTCCGGGACAGAGCGTCTGCCCAGACGTTCGCTACGCCTGGGAGATAAGATGCGTGAAGATAAATATCTAGACTGCTGGCTAGAACAAAAATCTCTTCCGACACGAGTAGCAACTTCCTTGACCTCGTTGACCCTTGTTTCTGAATACAGTGAACTGCATTCAGATTGTCCATTCTGAAGGCCACCGACTTGCCCCGTAACGCCGGGCCGTGAGCCTGAAGGAAATACAAGGGGACTAGTAACTCTTTGACATTTATGTGAGAGATTTCTAAGTGGGACCAAAGTCCCTGACCCTGGTGCCCCTGATTTGACTGAAATCCCCACCCTATGGTGCCTGACGCATCCGTGTCTACCCATACCGTTGGAGGAGGAGAGGTCCATGACATGATTGAGTGCAATGTTTCCCTCTTCGCCCAGACCGCTAGTAAGGTGTGGATTAATTTTGGTATGGGCCATAATTTTCCCGCCGGTAAGAGTGGGAAATATTTGTTGCCTTCCAATATTAATCGTTTTACTTTCAACCGGCCCAACTTGACAGTTAGCTGAATCCATTGAGAGAGCCGACCAGAGACTCCCAGACTCTTCGTGTCGTAGTCAGACTGTGAAGAAACCTGAACAGTTTCCTGCGAAACCTGTTGCGATTGTCCACACTCTGACTCAGAGTGAGAGCGGCGGTGTCCCAGACCAGCCCTATCCACTGAATTACTCTTGAGGGAACAAGGTTTGACTTTACCAGATTTACCTTGAAGCCTAGAGTTTTGACATGATTTAAAATGATATTGACATGTTTTATGCATAATTGTTGTGTCTCTGCCACCACCAGCCAGTCGTCTAGATACCACAACACTCTGATTCCCTGTTTTAACAACGGCATCAGGGCTTGCCGGACTAGTTTCGTGAATAATCGAGGTGCTAGGTTCAAACCGAACGGCATCCTCTGAAAAACAAAATTTTGGTGCCTGATCCTCAAGGCCAGAAACCTTTGAAATCTTTTGTTGACCGACACGTGCCAATAGGCGTCTGTCAGGTCTAGGGAACACATCCAGCCTCCCGGCGGAAGTGTTAGCCTGATTTGATGAACTGTTAACATTCTGAAAGACTCGTTGTAAATGTGAAGATTCAGATAAGACAGGTCTACGACCGGCCTCATCTGAACACTGTCCCGTTTGGGAACCAAAAACAGTTTTGACGTGAATACAGGGTAATCTGGAGGGACCGGGATGATGACATTCTTGGCAATCATCTCCTGGACCAGCGACTCCACCTCTAATGAAACACAATTTGCCGTTGTCGGCTGACGTAAGCGAGGTCGCCGGAGCCACTGCCAAGTGATGCCTTTGCGTGCCACCATCCGTGCCCAGGTTTTTAACGGCCATGCTTGGTGACACGTTCGGAACGACCCAGTTAGCAGACAAGGTTCGCCGGCTGTACTTCCCTCGGTTCCTCCGGCTTTAAGACAGGCACTGGGAGTGAGAGAGACTTTAGTTTTTTGATGGTGGGTTTGGTGGTGTTGGACGCTTCGCCGGCTGGCTGGTGTGGGCCGAAGACTGGCCCTGCCCCGGCTTATACTGGCCGCGTCCCCTCTGTCCTGAAAACCCTCTCTGTCTATGCCTGAACTGACCCAGGGGGGATTGGGAGGACTTAGGCGGAAGAAACGGCTTAGAACCCCCTGGCTGAGCTTTAGTAGGAGGCTTAGGTTTGGGGAAGTTAAATGCAGGTTTCTTAGCCTGTGCGGGACTGTGCTTCACGGCCTGTGCCATGTTAAACACTGTTCGCCATACATCAGGGGACATTAAAGAAGGAGTAAGTACTGGGACATTACCACCTGGTTAGCAATGCGATCAGGCAGCTTGCGAACTAATGACATCCTAAGATCCTGTCGTGCTCGCACCGCCTCAAGTAAGGCTGTGCGTATGTCACCTAAGGATTGAATCGACGACTGAAGAATCAGACGCCGGGATAACTCAACTGATCTTCGAGCATCCGCGTCTGCGATTGCCTGAGTAGACCTGAGTAAAGACTTAGCCACCTGTTGAGAAACTATGTACTGTGAAAACAGGCGGAAAGCTTTTCCCCTTAGCCTAAATTCTCTGTCTAGGTGAGAAGGGGTAGGGGTAGTGAATGGTTCCTTTAGTTCACAAAGATTAATCTTAGGGGCAGCTAGAAAAGAAAATAAAGCTGACGGAACTCCGCCGGCAGAACCTACCGGCATGGAGAACCATGAATGTGTATCCTGAGGGATCTGGTGGGAAGATTTAGAAGTGAAAGTGGTTGCAAAGTTTTGAGCCTCTACCTCCCAATCCACCCAAGGTCCTGGTCCCAACTGTCCCACCTTCAACACTGGATTAGCTGTCTCGTCTGTGACGGTCTGTAAATCTAGTTCAGGAGTAAGAGCCGACAGAGCCTTAATATCATTAAACCCATCCAGCTTAGACCAGTCTGAAAAAAGTTTTGAAGCTGAGGCAGGGGGTAAAGCAGGCTTAGATGCATAAACAAAATAATCCTGATGATAATAACTAGGTATAGCCTTGATATTTACGTCCAAAACATTACCCAAGGCATCCAATGCCCTTAATTTCTTTGACTTATTTCCCTGGATAAACCACTCACGTGGTACCGGGAGTTCCCCTGACAAGGTAGGCTGGGCAAGCTCTGGCTTAGAGGGGTTCAAAAGAACCATGACTCGTCTGGCCCATAAGCAGGGGCATAGCTACCTTTCTAAGAGGCGCTTTGTCTAGAGGGGGTGGATTAACATCCGTAATGACCCTGACATTTGACGTAGTGAATGCCGCCGTAGCTGGCTTAGAGCTCCCTGCCGGTGACAGAGTAGGAGGGTTAGGAATCTTAGATAAATCGATTGACGTTATCAGAGGCCGTACCGCAGAACTTGTCAAGGGAGCCCCCAAGTCCATTGTGGGGTTTTCTCGTTGTTGACTAAAGAATTTAGATAGAGCATGAGTAAGTAACCCATCAATTTCTTGTGCTGTAACAAACTGGTTAGATGCAGAACTTTCAGGTGAATCAGTATTATCATGGGCGGCGTCCAGGCCTGAGCCTGACCCTTGTCCATCCCTATCTGAAATTATTGACACTTCATCTTGTTACTCCCGATCCTCCTGAGAAGACCCCGCCGAGGCAGGGGCACCTTGTTTCCAAGATAAGTCAGGGATAGAGGATGGGGTCGCCGCGTCCCTGTGGACATCGGCTACTGTGTGACTCGTATGAGTCGGACGTGGATGGTCAGACCCTGGTTGAGCAAACCGCCAAACACCGAGGCTCTGGCCTACGCTCTCTTGAGAGTCTGAAACATTCTCAATTATTGAATTTCCTGAACTTTCCGTTTCTAGGGTTAAAATATCAATAGGTAAATCTTGTTTAGGGACAGGCGCTTCACTATACTCTGAGGCTGTAACAGAAACATTTTCAGGTGTAGAGGTACGATGAGATGCACTAGACTTAGGAATGTCGAGAGGACTTCCTATGGGAATCCTTTTTGGAGGATTTGTGGCTACGGTGTGACCGCGAACTAGACCTAGGTTTGGAAGAATCACCACCATGACCACTGGGGGAAGCTTCAGTCTTACACTTCTTACTAGCCGGGGAAGAGGCCCGACTTGAAGACTGCTGTCTGAGAGGTGACCTTGACCTCGATCTCGCCTGCGACGAGGAGGTGGCTGCCGGGGGAGTAGGCTCTCTCGGGCGTTTAGACGTATCCACAGACGATACAGAACCCTGGCTAGTCTCTGTCGGCTTAAAACCCGTTACTCTAGAGGTACGTTTAGGGGGAGGGTGCTCTGACAGCAACTTATCCCAAAGTGGGACGTTGTCACATTGAAGTGACTTATGTGCGACAATGGTAGTGTAGGCCGACATTTGTTGTCTGACCTCTCTCAACGCTACCGCCGCGGTCTTGTCATTGTCACACAGGACTTTATTGGCTAATTGGGAGCAAAAGGAACAATTAAGTGTAACCCAGAGACCCCTTGAACGGTCTAGACATCTAACACACCTTATGCAAAGGGTATGCGCAAAAATTGGGATACCCGCGCAAGTAGGGGTAATGCACAGGGCAAAAACTGGGGCCACAGTAGCCATGACAGAGACTGGTGTGAGGAAACTACCGCCGGGTCTGTATTGGTCCGCCGGAGCTCAGCTCTGGAAAATTAAAGAAAAATTTCCAGGAATTAATGCTCATAAGGTTAACCCAAGTGTTCGCATACAAGTGTTAATAACCCGCCGGGTAACGGGATGCAAAGACACAGCTAACACATCTCGCTACGCGGCGGGTGTAAAGAGGCTAAACAAATCTTCTTAGCTAAAGTACATGTAAAATACCCTCTGATATAATGGTCCAGTATGGCACTTATAGTCTGTAGGAGGTGGTGACTGTCTCAAGATTCAATTTTGTAACAAAGCCCCCCTCATAAAGACGCCGGCCCTTGAAATATTTTAGTAGAATAGCCCAGGGCAGGAATATACGAGATCTGATTTTTTAACGAATTGTCCCAAACGATCGTCGTAAAAATAGAAGGCGGCGATACTGAAAGTATCACCCAATTAAGGTTAATCGAAATTGAATTTGTTTATAAATTCCTTAGTTCCTCCACTTAGGGGCACCCGCCGGGTGTGGGAATCGATTTGGGTAAACCTCACTGAACCTTCAATTGCCGTAAGAGTAAAGGCAGCGATACACAGAGTATCACTCAAATGGATTGGTTAACTATATGAGACCTAAGTCGTTTATCCAACCCTGCTCAGGTGCACCCGCCGGGTGAGAAGTCTAAAAGTTAACCCCACAAGTTCCTGACCCCACTTCTTTGTAAAAGATCGCCGGGGAGGAACGCCTAAACAACAGCTAGGTTTTCCATGTGGTTGTCGTAAACCAGGTAGAAAAAACCTATAAAAACGAGTGTTCTCAAGAACGTCGTTTTTTATGTATATCTATATATATAAATAAGGATGGGTACAGCCATCCCGCCGGGAATTTAAAGGAGGCCTGAAACCAGGCACCCACAGAGACGCAGTCCTGGAGAGCCACAGACACCTCCCCACGCCGGGGAACCAGCCAGAGTTAAAAACCACGTGTGGCCCAACACTGCTCATCGGTCAGGATTTTTCATGGTGAAACCGAGAAAAAACCCGCCGGAAGGCAAACCCCACCCTGAACAGACACCATCTGAACAATACGACACGAGGAGAGACACGCACGACTAACCAAGGTCACAACATAATCCGTGGAATTAGCCAATACACAACTAAACCAGGAAACAATTATAGTCCGAGGAATTAGCCAATACACAACTAAAACCCGGATACACATGACACAGTAGGGCATATTTATAAAATAAATAATAACACTAGACATGTGGCAAAGCTACGAGCGGCTGGCTAGGCCTAGGTAGACGGCATGAAAATAGTTGAAATATAAACACACACTGGAATATCACAACAGGAACCACCGCCAACACACCACCGTAGCGATAACTTCCCACCCCGGGAAGCCTGACACGGACCCAGAAAAAAACTTCACTAAGTGAAGAAAAATACGCTGGGAACGTCAGCAAACACACAGCTTACCTCATCAGAAGGATAAAAGGCAGCAATAATTAACGCGTAATGAAAGCCGCCTGCATCACCAACTAACACAACTGTGAAAAGTTCACGTGTCCACAACAGGACCACGAGGGTACATCCGAAATAGATGCCCCATACACACGACCCAAAATACACTGCACTGCGGGCAACCAGCCCAGGACACTCCTGCTACGCCTATCCTAACCTTACTCGATACATCCTAGAGTAAACAAATGAGAAAAAACTCACTAGAGACGCAACGAATGCGGAACCAGCGGAGCCTGAAAGGTACGTCCGGGCAGGCTGAGCGCAGAGCAAAGAAGGAGGAATGACGCCTGATTCAGCGTCTGGTCAGAAATCCACACAAGTACATCCACGATATGATGGAAAGCTTATTGGATAGTTATTCTTATTTTCTTTTTGTTTTTATTTTTTACGAAGTTTTTTCGTAGTGAGAACCCAATTCATAATGACTGAAGCCATGAGTGAGGTCGCGTGCGCTCATGATGAAGGCTCCTCAGTTTTTAAATGCTCTGCGCGGTAGATTCAAACTACGGCGGATTAGTGTTTGAAGAGGATGCCTTATGTAATAGGCATGTTCGTCAATGATGGAGGGGCCACTAATAAATATAGAGAGTGGTTGGGTAGTAGAGGGAATGAAGATTTCGAGAGACAGAAACGAGCGAGGTACGTGGAGAGCAAGAGGGTGGTGAAGAGAGTAGTGAAGGAAAGTAAGAGAAGAGTAGATGAGGAATTTGGAAGGAATCTGAGTGTAAAATGGAGGGAGAGTAAGAAACTGTTCTGGAAAGAAGTCAAGAAAGTTAGGGAAGGTAGCAAGGGAAACAGTAAGGGTGTGAAAGATAAGACTGGGAGAATGCTAGCCGAGAAGCAAGAGAGAGTCGAAAGATGGAGGGAGTACTTCAGTGAGTTGCCAAATGTATGGAATGAAGAGCCAGCAAAGATAGCTGGATATGGTATGGGAGGGAGAAGAAGAAAAGTAGTGGAGGAGGAGGTGGGGATCAGGAGGTTAGAAGTGTGGGAAGCCATGACAAGAGTGAAGTTGGGGAAAGCAACAGGAACAGATGGAGTGTGTGAGGAAATGTTGAGGTATGGTGGTGAGATAGTGATCGAATGGGTATGGAAAATGTGCAAACTAGCATGGGAGAAGGTGAGTGCACCCGATGACTGGAAGACTGGCATAATAGTCCCCCTATATAAGGGCAAAGGGGAAAGAGGTGTGTGTGGTAACCACCAAGGAATATGTCTTCTAAGCGTAGTAGGAAAGGTATAAAGTAGGGTAGTGATTGAGAGAGTGAGAGTGAGAACGGAGAAATGGATAGGCGACGAGCAGGGAGGTTTTAGGAAGGGAAGAGAATGTGTAGATCAGATTTTTACCCTGAATTGTGTTGTGGAGAAATATCTGCAGAAGAAACAAAAGGTGTATGTTGCCATTATGGCCTTGGAGAAGGCCTATGACAGAGTGGATAGAAAAGGTTTGTGGAAAGTACTTAGAATATACGGAGTAGATGGCAAGTTGCTGAAAGCAGTGAAGAGCATATATGAGGGTGCAAAGGCGGCAGTACGTGTGGAGAGTGAGCAGAGCGAGTTCTTTGACCTGAATGTTGGTTTGAAACAGGGGTGTGTGATGTCCCCGTGGTTGTTTACTGTATATATGGATGGAGTCATGAAAGAAATACTATCAAGAGCAGTGGATGTTGGTGTATCACTGAAAAGGGAGGGAATTGAGTGGAAGCTACCTATACTGCTGTTTGCGGATGATACAGTTCTGATGAGTGATAATGAATGGGAGTTGCAGGGTCTGGTAAATGAGTTTGGAACAGTGTGCGAAAAACGGAATTTGAAGGTAAATGCGGGGAAGAGCAAGGTTATGGTCTTCGAAAGGGGTGAAATCACAGAGTATGAGGTGAAGCTGAATGGTCAGGCTATGGATATCGTAAGCTCTTTTAAGTATCTGGGCAGTGTGTTGAGTAAAGATGGGACTATGGATGAAGAAGTGCGGGAGAGGGTACAACAGGGGAAGAGGGTTGTAGGAATGCTGAAAGCAGTAACAAGAAATAGGGTGGTCAGTATGGAAGTGAAGAAGTCCTTGCATGACAGTATGGTAATCTCGAGACTGACTTACGGAAGCGAAGCATGGACGTTGGTTGAGAGACTCAGACCAAGAGTGAGAGCAGTGGAAATGAATTACTTAAGAAGTGCATGCGGAGTTACATGGAGGGATAGACAGACTAATGAGGAAGTAAGAAGGAGGTGTGGTGTGGAGGTAGATGTGCTGGAAAGTGTGAAAAGGAACAACTTGATATGGTTCGGCCATATGGAACGTATGGAAAGCAAGAGAATGACTAAGAGGGTGTACGAGAGCGAGGTGGAGGGACATTGAGGGAGAAGTAGACCGAAAGAGAGGTGGAAGGATGGAGTGAGGATGTGAGGAGTGTATATGAACGATGGCGGTGCTGGTTGGGGGGAGGGGTGTCGACTGACGGGGGACAGAGGTGCATAGGGCGGTTCGTTCGTGGCCACCCCTTCGGGGATCACAGCATCAGGCAATAGATAGATAGATAGATACTGAAGAATGTCCAGCCCACCAAAACTGATAGAAACATCACATTAATCATATATTATAAATCCCCAAAAACCTCCCAACTTGTATTTCGTAACCGCCCTGCCAACGATAACAAACAGCTGAATATGGACCGACCATCCCCTGACGACCCCACACAATTACCTGGACCTCGGCCTGTTACTCTTTCTATTAATTTCTGCAACATTCGCGGACTTTCCTCTAACTTTCACTCTGTTGAGCACCATCTCTCCTCCTACAAACCTGATCTTCTCTTCCTCACCGAAACTCAGGTGTCTGTAGCAACATCCAGCAACCCCTTCTCTGTATCCTCCTACTTTCTCTATCCTAGTTTCAAAGCCAAAGGCGGATGTTGTGCATATGTGCACAACAAACTCACTTGCTCTCGTGTTCCCGATTTCGACTCCTCTGAATTCTCAACTTTATGGCTCAAACTTTCCTGTCATTCTCTTACTAAATATTTCTGTGCTGTCTATCTTTCCCCTAACTCTACCAACTTTCCCCAAATTCTTTGACTATCTAAACTCTACAGTGGAACACATTCTATCCATTTCTCCTTTCTCAGAAATCTCCATCTTAGGAGATTTCAACGTTCACCACCGCCATTGGCTCTCCTCTCACACTACTGATCCACCTGGTGAACAAGCCTACGTCTTTTCTATCCTAAATGACCTAGAGCAGTTAGTTCAGCAACCCACCCGTATCCCGGATCGCATCGGAGATCGGCCCAACATTCTTGACCTGTTTCTAACTTCTAACCCTTCTTCTTATACTGTCGATCTTTTCTCTCCTTTGGGCTCCTCCGACCATAAACTTATCTCTGTCACCTGTCCTATCTCTCCAGTACAGCCACCCGATCCTCCTAGCCGGCGGCGCTTGTGGCACTTTGGCGCTGCCGACTGGGAGGCTCTTCGGCAGTACTTCTTTGATTTCCCATGGAATGATTTCTGCTTCCATGGCCGAGGACCCTCGGAGAGTGCTGAACGCATTACCGAGGTAATCCTATCGGGCATGGAAGCATACATTCCATTCTCTTTCTCTCAGACTAATGCTAAAAAATCTTGGTTTACTCACGCCTGTTCTACTGCTGTCCGCAATAAGGAGGAAGCATTCAAACGGTACCGACGCCTTAAAACTCAAGACTCTCATTCTTCATATGTTTCTGCCCGGAATCAAGCCAAATCTGTTCTTCGACTTGCCAAACACTCTTTCATCAATAATAAATGCACTGAACTATCCAACTCTAGCTCTTCCCAAGCTTTCTGGCATCTAGCCAAAAACCTCTCCAACAATTTCTCTTCCTCGTCTTTCCCTCCCCTTTCCTACTCTGATGGCACAACCATCACTTCTTCCTCTGACAAAGCTAAACTCTTCGCTCAAACTTTTGCTAAAAACTCCACCTTGGATGATTCCGGTGCTATTCCTCCTTCTCCGCCCTCCTCTCTCTTACTTATGCCTAATATTCTAATCTCTTCTAAAGATGTACTTTCTACCCTCTCTGGGCTTAACACTAATAAGGCGTACGGTCCGGACGGTGTTCCTCCTGTTGTTCTCAAAAACTGTGCTTCCGTGCTGACTCCCTGCCTAGGCAAACTCTTTCGTCTCTGTCTATCCTCTAACGTCTTCCCTTCATGCTGGAAGTTTGCTCACATTCAACCTGTCCCAAAGAAGGGTGACCGCTCTCAACCCTCCAACTATCGTCCAATTGCTCTTATCTCTTGTCTTTCTAAAGTTTTTGAAACTATTCTTGCTTCCAAATTTCTTAAGCATTTCTCTTCTCATAATCTGCTCTCAGATCGCCAGTATGGCTTCCTTAAGGGTCGCTCTACTGGTGATCTTCTTTCATATCTTACTAACTCTTGGTCATCCTCCTTTCGGGACTTCGGTGAGACTTTTTCTATTGCACTAGACATATCGAAAGCCTTCGATAGAGTCTGGCATAAATCTTTAATTTCTAAACTACCCTCCTTCGGTTTCTATCCCTCCATCTGTGCCTTTGTCTCTAATTTCCTTTCCGGCCGTTCCATAGCCGCGGTTGTGGACGGCCATTGTTCACTTCCTCACTCTATAAACTCCGGTGTTCCTCAGGGCTCTGTCCTATCTCCTATTCTCTTTCTAATTTTTATAAATGATCTCCTTAACTGTACCTTAATTCCCATCCATTCATACACAGACGACTCAACCTTGCACTACTCCATTAGTTTTTCAGAACGCCCCAGCCAGCAATCCCTCAACGACAAACGTAATGAAGCCATAGAACTCTTAAATTCTGATCTAAATACTATTTCCAATTGGGGCAGAGAAAACCTTGTTAACTTTAATGCTTCCAAAACCCAATTTCTCCATCTATCTACCCGTCAGGATCTCCCAGCGGACTATCCCTTATTCTTCAACAATACAAAAATCAACCCTTCATCTTCTCTCAATATTCTTGGTGTCTCTTTTTCTTCTGCTCTCATTTGGAAGGACCATATTACCAGTCTTGCTAAGGCAGCATCCCAGAAGCTGGGTGTGCTCAACCGCCTTAGGGGGTTCTTTTCCCCTGCACAGCTTCTTGCTCTGTATAGGGGCATAGTGCGCCCTTGTATTGAGTATTGTTCACATGTGTGGGGAGGTTCCTCTCACACTGCTCTCCTAGACAAAGTTGAAAGGAAGGCCTTTCGTATCATTAACTCCCGTCCACTCACCAACTCTCTGCAATCTCTCTCTCTCCGCCGCAATGTTGCATCTCTCTCGCTATTCTATCGCTACTATAATAATCAGTGTTCCTCAGAGCTATCCCAGTGCATACCACCTCCTTTACGTAGGGCACGTGGTACCCGTCTTGCAACTCAATCCCACCCCTACTCTGTGCAACTCTCCAACCCAAGAGTGAAACGTTACTCTCAAACTTTCTTCTACTCAACAGCTGAGCTCTGGAACTCTCTCCCAGAATCAGTCTTTCCCTCTTCCTATGACTTAAATTGCTTCAAACTCCGTGTGTCCAGGCATTTTGGCTCGAACGTCCCTTGATTTTGGCCCTGTCACTCTTTCAACTATGGGGGAGGCACTCGCTATAGGCAGTTATGCCTTTTGCCTCCCTCAATCACATAGAAAAAAAAAAAAAAAAAAAAAAAAAAATGTGATATACCAACATTCATGTACCAACGGGGACTGTGTAACCCGAAAAACGTATATCAGTATGATCCAGACTCGCCTAAGCCATCGTGTTATCCTCCAACTTCAATCTGGTGCCATCAAAAATCATTATAACAGCCCTAACCACCCGAAACTAACCTGTATTAAAGACATTGTTAGCAACACCTCCATTATTAGAGAAAAACCCCGACTCCCGACGCCTCCCCATCCTTGAAGCTATATACATGCAAGCACTCAACCCCCAACTTAACAACCATACATTAGACCTCCAAATTCTCCCCAAAGCGAGGATATCCTACCCCAACAGACTACACGATGGAAATGACCCCGCCAACGCCACACCTAGCCAACGCCCACCTTTTGGTGCCCCCGGACCCCAACAGCCAATCAACATGCGCAGTGCGCGGCTAGCAGCTGCCAGCTAACCGCAGACACAGACTGCCGACTAGCCCCGCCCACATGTGCAAACCTCGCGATGCATGAAGCCTGGAGCCCCCCTATAAATACCAATCTATTTCCCTATTCTTATCATTACCTGTGTGAACATGGCAAGAGCTATTGCTGAAATGTTACAGCCTCCTACAACCCCTACCACCCCACAGCCTGCTGATAACTTCGGTTCTTTATTGTACCTATTGAATGACCGACAACGCAAAATTGCACGAGATATTGAATCTCCAAATAAAAAACATTAATGCTAACTATGCTGTTTTATTTAATCTCACATGCCTTCTAGAAGAAAAAAAAAATATATATATATATATATATATATATATATAATGGAGGTAAAATCACAAATACGTGTGATCAAATTGTGTAGTAAAACTCGCTAGGAAAATTGAAACAATGGAACACCAAGCTTTCGTCTATTCTCTCAAGACATCTTCAGGGTAATACAAGAAAACAGGGGGAGAGTGAGGCTTAAATACCCGTCCTAAATCATCTGTGAGTTGCTAACTAGCATATAAATACAAAAAGTGTTGCCATCCTAAATATGGCAACAGGCAGTAGGATGGCAACTTTTTGTATTTATATGCTAGTTAGCAACTCACAGATGATTTAGGACGGGTATTTAAGCCTCACTCTCCCCCTGTTTTCTTGTATTACCCTGAAGATGTCTTGAGAGAATAGACGAAAGCTTGGTGTTCCATTGTTTCAATTTTCCTAGCGAGTTTTACTACACACACACATATATATATATATATATATATATATATATATATATATATATATAAGTTTATATCCATAAATTACTATGTTGCATTGGCCATAATTACATTCACATGGTGAATATATCATACCGTCTTGCGGTAATTTCAATACGGCGTGAAGCAGTGATCGATATTATCCGTATATTATTGACTATCTCTTCTTTGTGCAGCTTAGAAAGGATCCTCCTCAGTATTGTCATTCGGTACTGAGTGTTGATGATAGTTGTGGCTCGATATATTTTCACCACAACTAGGGGTTCCAGTTTTTGCATTGTTTGTATAACGGAACCAGTTTGGGGATTGTCTGCACCTTTGGTCCCCAGAGAGCCTGGAAGTTACGAATGAGCTCTGTTCTGTTGTGATAGGCACTGTTACGAGTTGAGGCTACGGAGGTGCTGAGTATTTAATTGCCTGTCTTAGTCCAAGGACTAGAAGCCTCTATCGTCAGTCGTAACAATATATATATATATATATATATATATATATATATATATATATATATATATATATATATATAATTTATATAATATATATATATATATATATATATATATATATATATATATATACATATATACAGTATATATTCTAGCAGGGGTACCCGGCGTTGCCCGGGTTTAAATTCTACCATTTATTTATGAACACATGTTAATATCGCTCTATATTTTGACAGGCTTTTATATTTAATAATAATACTGTACCACCATAATCACCATCATAACTACCATCACTACTACTACCATAATCACCTTCATCAATCACTACTACCACAATCATCACAACACTACTACTACCATAATCACCGGCCTCAACCTCCCTGTGCCTCATTAAACGGCGACCTCGATTTCGGCCGCTAAATGACCTCCGATTTTGGATCTGACCTCATCCGTACCCCAGTTTTGGGGGGCTGCGAACAACTTTCGTTCCATACACCTTTTCGATCGGAGGCCTCCTTCTGCCCCAAACGGCAATTTGTTTTCAATTTTTTTTTCAATTTCGGCCTCGAAACGACCTCCGATCGTAGCCTCGCCCCCTATATGACCTGACCCAGGTCAATTGACACCCTCATGCAAAGTTTCAGCTCCCCAGGTCCAAAACTGCGGCCGCCTATTAAGAACACACAGACAGACAGACAAACAGACACACGAACTGATTTAATAATGTAGATATATATAATTATATATATATATATATATATATATATATATATATATATATATATATATATATATACTCCATATAGGTAACGTTCAACAAGACTACATCGGCCTTATTTACCATGTTTTTTTTTTCTTCTTCAAGGAATATAGTGTTTCATAGTTGTTTTGCTTGGTTTGAGTGGAGGATTTGCATAAACTTACCCATTATCTATCAATCTGAAGATACAGAGTCAAATTGCGCCATTTATTGGCATAATGTTGGGTGAATCGCGCTTCTACAGTAGGTAAGGGAAATTGTGGGGCAAATTGGATACACGATGGGTTGAGGGGTGGTTGCCCCCCTCACCCCCCCCCCCCCTTGATTTATTGTCATCCCCATATATGTAGATCTGTAAGGGAGCAAAAACAGGTTGCCGGTATTTCGTTTTTGTGAGTAACGCTCACGCCATTTATTGGGTGAATCGCAAACACACCGCATCATTCAAAATCAAGCAGAAGAGGAATCAAGTCGAAGGATTCATTGGACGCAATACTTTGTTTACGGTCGGGACTTATTATTTTCGTGTTATTTTTCGGTGTAATCTTTTTTTTCAACTTGAAGATTATCCTCCATATATATATATATATATATATACTGTATATATAAGTTTCGTGTAGTGTTGGTCATGAATACTTAAGCACCTCATAATGATACACCACGACGATGATCATTAACTATTGAATCCCAGTAATTTGATTTTTGAGGCTTAAGCTATCCAAATATTCGGAAGTGTAATATAATTGTGTATCCTAAACTAATCAATATATAATTGTCCATGATTGTAGAGTAGCCTACAGATATAATTGGTGCACATTTCTTTAAGCAGTTTTGCCTTGATGGTGAAATATTTTGAAATTTACCCTTTATATACTCTACATGTTTGAGTCACTGTCTTCCCTAATTTATTGTTTACTGTCTTAAATGTATCATATATAGTAGGAGTGTAGAGTACCAGCTACTTGTAAAGGCGGTTGTACACTCCAAGACACAAACCCTGACCCAATATGAATCCTCGACCAGCATAAATGGACCTACGAATTACAAATATTAGGCAAAGAATTAATTAAAAGGCTTGACTCCGTTTTGGATAGATTCTAAGCCTTAAGGCCACTGTGTATGTCCTACAATGTACAATTCATCATGTCTCTCATTCACACACATTTTTTCAGGAATAAACCATGCAAGTGACTAATATACGATGCATGGATAACTGAATTATATCCCTTGTTGGATATCAAAGTTAGTTCAGTTCGTTAATCCAGTTGCGAAGCTAAAAGTCCACCTTTGAATATTAATTCAACTCCTGAATGACACCCTGCATAACTTTTACGTGCCGTACATATATATATATATATATATATATATATTCTCAAACAGACGAGGTTAAAAGCAATAGCAGTTTCAGCATTCAGGATTTTATTGTTACAGCTTTCAATAGTTCTAAAAAATTTCCTCTGGGGTTCAGAGATGAGGTACAAAAGGTTAGCAAAATTCATGGTGGATCCAACGTTTCACAAGTAAACATCTTGCATCTTCAGGGAATGGAGAGGTAATGATTAGAATAGGGACAATGCATCTTATTTATACAAAATTCGAGGATCAAGTAGAGGGAGGTGGCTGGAGCTACTGGGTGTGTGGTGGCTGTTCATTGGTGGAAGGCAGTCTATTCGCGAGACGGGCACTAAATCTTATCGGTGGTTGGTTGTTGGCTGTGGGTGGCTGTGATTGGTTGGTGTTGTCAGTTGTGTGCTGATCGTGGAAGCGTAAGGGAGGGTGGCGCGGGGCGAGAGGAGGGGGGCAGCATGCCTGTAGCGCTTGCCTGAAGGAAGAATTTGAAGGTCTTGTGTTTGGTTGTTGATGCTGGGGTTGTGTGTTTGGATGTATAGAGCTTCTAAAATAGCTAGTCTTCTGGGGTCTGATTCTTTGTCGAGTATGGTGGTTTGTTTGTCTAGGTCGGCACGAGTTAGGGCAAGATGGTGGGGGGCTTGATAGTGATCTTTTATAGTGCCAGATTGAAGGTGGAGGGTTAGTCGACGGGAAAAGCGAGTCTGTGTCATTCCAACATAGGATAGGGGCCCACAGTCCCCAGAGGTGCAAATATGCTGGTATATCACATGATCGTCTTTCGGTTGGTTGGTGGAAATGGGGCGGTTACTGAGGACAAGGTTGGAGGTCTTAGGAGATTTGTAGTAAATAATGAGTTTGATTTTATTGTCAGGGTTGGTGGGGAGGACGTTTTTGTTAATTATTTATTTCATAATGGATTCGTCTGTTGTGTGGTCGGAAGACATGTAGTTTCTGTAGAAAAATGTAATGTCATTGGCCGGGTTGGTGCTAGGGGGGTCTTGTTTGTACCATTATTCTATGTGGTGGTTGATGGCATTGGTGACGTCAGTGTTGGAATACCCATTGTTGACTAGGACCTGGGTGAGCCTTTCCAGTTCATTGTGTGTGTCATTCCAGGTGGTGCAATGGGTGAGGGCTCTCCTGACATAGGCGGCGATGGTGGACTGTAGGTATCGTTTAGGGCATTCACTTTTCCCATTAAGACATTGGCCATTGTTAGTAGGTTTGGTGTACACGGTAGTTTTGAAGCCGTGGTCATGGAGGGAGACAAGGAGGTCGATGAAGGGTAGATGTCCATCGGTGGTTTCTTCGTATGTGAAGTTGAGTCCGGAGGCGGCCATGAAGCGCTGCTGGAGGTCCCTGAGTTCGCCCAGGTCCTTCACCCGCACTATTGAAAGCTGTAACAATAAAATCCTGAATGCTGAAACTGCTATTGCTTTTAACCTCGTCTGTTTAAAAGAGAATCTATTACCTGGCTATACTAATATATAATTATATATATATATAATTATATATAGTTATTATTTGGTATAACTGTAGGTAGTTTTTCAGCATGGTATACAATTTTTTGTAGGTATGAAATCATATATATATTTTGCATTCAATCGAGCTAACACGAGACCATTGTACACAGCTTAGGCCATACAAAATCTGAGTAAATAGTTACTCAATATACTGAGTTACTGAGTTTTTATCTTCCACCTGGTATTGTGAACGTAACTCTTTCTGCTGTATTCCATTCAGTAATCGATGAAGAATCTTCCACTGCACATACAGTGAATAATACAGCCTTATATCTGTGTTAACATTTGGAATACGGTAAAATAAACGATTGACAACAATACAATTACAAATATAGCTTGTCATGTAAATAGGGTTATAGATTCCAATGCACCGTCATATAATATACCGTATCGTACTTTTATAGCTAACGTCCGTTTAAGGGGGGATGCTATTTTTTCTGACACCCTTCTCCCTCATGTTTAGTCCCATTGGTTTTCAAATTGTAAGAGTTTCGGCCCATGAGTTTGACGATTTTAAAATGTGTCACCCTATTTATGTGTCAATAGTAAGACCTTTCGTGCCATTTAGGTGTCGATTTTTTTCTGGCAAGCAATAGCGAGCCTGTAATATAGGAGGAGCCAGCCTTCGGTCACGACATTTTTATACCGAACAATGTATACATTTATCTAGAAGGAGACTATTGGGGATGCTTTGTTAATGATTAATGGAGGTCTAGGGAGGAAACTAAAATAACAAAGTTTATCGACCAATAAATAAACCCTTCCCCCATAAACTTGCTTCATCTTAATTTTTCTCCAAGGTACACTCTGATGCCATAGTCTCTGGCCCACTCATACAAATTAGTGGACTGCACCTATTTCTAACTATGGAAGTATATTTCTGGAAACAAATTTAAGAATATAATTTACTATACATCAACTACAAAACTATATAATTATACTATTTAATGAAAAGCCAGTTCTATCTAAAAATGAATCCAGATAGTTATAATTGCATAAAGAAAAGCATAAAGGGTTCACGAATTCTTATGAGTGGGCTAGAGACTATGGTATCCGAGTGTACTAGACATCGGTTACACCAATCAATCCTCCCATCACTCTTCCATAAAGAACAAAATGTGTTATACATTTATGCTATGAATCACCGCACTCTGAAATTATTCTAATCCTTAGAGTAACTATAAGCATCAACAATCAATTCAAAACCAACCAAATCCAGTTGGTTCAAGTTTTTCATGAATAGGTTACCATCAAATGCACATATTTAACGATCAGCGAAATAGTCATCTTATTTTGTATTCAATTAAAACAAATAAAACAATGGTAAGTTACTTTCTGATGCAACATAACGCGTTTTTTTTTTTTTTTTTTAGTGTTTAGATAACCTTTTCCCAGCATTAAACAAACGGGATCGAGAGAAGTTTTCTTCTTAATGGGAGACTAGCCGTTTGTTTGGTCTATTAATTAATGTAGATAGTAATGTAATAGACCTCCATCAAGCTTAGAAAAACACCCCCTAGACCCTCATTCAAGATAAATGTGTACATATTTCGGTAGAAAAATTTCCCGGCCAAAGGCCGGTTCCTCTTAAAATTAAAATTGCAGGCTCGCTATTGCTCGCCAGGAAAAAATCGACACCTAAATGGCACGAAAGGTCTTAAAATTGACAACGAAATGGGGCGAAAGGTGCTAACATCGCCAAACTAATGGGCCTAACGTCTTATAATCTCAAAACTAGTGGGGCTAAACATTAGGGAGAAGAGGGTCCAGAAAAACGGTCTGCCTCCCCTTAACCTTTCAGTACTGGTGAAGTATTCATAATTTTAATCTGGCTGTGTTTAGACGATTTAATGAAGCTTAGGAAGGATCTGTGGTTCTTAAAAGGTTCATGCGAGATAACTAAAAGCCTTTAATCGTAGGCTTGTCCACCATTCTTTAACTGTCTTCGTAGCGCAATGGATAAATGCACTGAATTTCGGTGTGAGCATCCTAGGTTCGAATCCCTGGACTGCCACACGTATTTGTTGATTTCATTAATTGAGTTTAGGAGTAAAGTCGGTTGGTGGAGGGAACATAATAATTGTTCGAATCCCTTCCTAAGCTGATTAAAATAGTCTGATAGTAGCCCGAATAATAATAAACAAACACCACTGGTACTGAAAGGGTTAACCCTATTAGGTGCAGGGCGGGCCAATTTGGAGCCTCCCAGTTTTACTCCATTAGCTTGGAGATTTTAGGACGTTTCACCGCATTAGTTTGGCGATTATATGATGCTTCAACCCAATAATGTGTCGATTTTTCCTGGGTGAGCGATAGCGAGCCCGTAATTTGGGAGAAACCGGCCTTTGGCGGGGAAATTGTTCTACCGAAAAATTTACACATTTAGCTTGAAGGGGGTCTGGGGGACGTTTTTTTTAGTTTGAAGGGGGTTTGGAGAGGCGTTTTTCCAAGTCTAGCGGGTAAACTAAAAATACGTTGTTCGGAGATGGCTAAACCAAATAAAATCCTCAATAATAATTAAACAAAATATCAGAATAACCCACAAGACGGTACACCAGATAGTGTTAAGCAGTCTTAGCTCTTAATGTAACAAAAGGTCTTGCAGAGAATGGTATGGAGCCAATTGTATATCCAAAGCCGATATAAAGCCGGTATCACACGAGAGCTTTTATACTCAACATTTCATGACCAACATTTTTCTGGTAACATTTATAGGATATTTTACACTGGTATCGGACACTAGACTGATGGTAGGTGAATTTAGGTGACCCAAATATTATAAATGTTGACCTTACAAGCTGCCAGACCAGTGTTGAGGATAAATGTTGAGTGAAAAAGCGCTCGTGTGATACCGGCTTAACCCTTCTTTGGCGGCACGCATCATATGTCGAGTGAAAGAAATTTGGACTATGTGGCGGCTCACAACATAAGTCGTGTGGCATTTTCAGCACGTAATGTTGCTGAGAGAGAGACAAGTGGTGGCAGGAGAGTAGCGAGCGTATGACTGCTCCAGACCACCGCGGTGGACCAACTGACATGAATCCCACCCTCCTCCACCCTCTCACACTCGGTACATAGTGAATTGTGTGGGGAAAGTACCGAATTACATGGTTTTTGCACTCGTGTTGCGCGATTGTTGCAAGAAAACTAGCGGTCATACAAGGATCGTTGGGGTGTCATTGGAAAGCTCTGTTTATGCCCTTTCAGGGATAGATACTTGTTTTACGCTCTGGGTCTTATTTAGGCATGAAAATTATCACGTAAACAGCCGTGGCTACATATTATTTACAGCCTAGGCCGCTCGTTAGGTGTTAAGAAAGGTCGGCTTCCAGACTTCAAAGAGCTAAGTCTGCAAATGCGAGGCATGGCATTGAGGAATTATCTAACTTAAATCCCCTCTTTGCAGCAGTATAAAGTCTTCTATACGCTTTTATGAATAATGCTAACCGATTATATGCACTTTTGGTCAGGTGTTAATATAAGGGAAAACATTTAGATTAGTGAATTACTGTGAGAGTTAAAATAATAACCTTTTACTCTTTCCAGCCTTCCCGATGTTTTATTATTTTACATATTGTTAATGTTATTGTTTGTGTTTAATATTATTACTATAAGAAATTAGCATTAGTATTATTTATTATTATTATTATTTTACATATTTGTATTATTATTATTATTATTTTGTCTGTTTTTCTGTTTTGCTCTATTACTCTAGCGATTATATAACGTTTGGTCCTAATAATCCGGCGATTTTAAGACGATTTACCTCGTTAATTTAGCGATTTTAAGACACTTTGATCCATTAGTTTGGCGATTTCTTTTGAGGCGAGCAATTGGGAACCTATAGTTTAGGAATAGCTGGCATTGGCTGGGGGAAATTTCCCACTGAATAATTTACAAATTTCGTTTATATTAATGTGTTTTTAGCTTGAAGGGGGATCTTGGGTGGAGACAATTATGTTTAGCTTGAAGGGGGGTTTAGAGGGGTATAAGAGTTGAGGGTTACGGGGTTTTTTGTTTAGCTTCAAGGGGGTCTGGGGGTAGAGGGGAGGCGGAGGGAGGGGACTGAACTTGAAGAAAAGTTGTTGTGGGGGATGAAGGTGGTGGTGGTGGTGGTGGTGCATCCTAAAGAAGTTAAAGGTGCCGGGGCTGTGTGTATAAGGTTCACAAGGCTACACTCTATCACACAAATTATGACATTAAGGTTTGCAACAAAATTACAAATCTAACATGATGGGGGTCTGGGGGCATTTTTTTGTTTTTTTCTTTTTTTGTTGTATCTCCTTTTTAATATATTGCCTGTGGGTGTAGTAAAGAGGTTATATATTTGGAGTGGGTGCGAGAATGTCTTAACCCTTCCAAGATCCAATACGCATTTCTGTTTTGTTTCCTGGTAATTATTAGACGATTTTATTCAGATTAGGAAGGGTATATGGAAGTCAGAGGGTTGATTGAGAGAGTCTTTACCCTTTTAATACCCACAGATCCTTCCTAAGCTGCATAAAATCGTCTAGTGATAGCCAAAATATACTGCTAAAACGCGTCAGAACTTCAAGGGGTTAAGATGGGTCTGGGGCTCCATATTCTAGCTTGAAGGTGGGTAATATATGCAGGGTGTTTAACTTTAGCTTGAAGGTGGTATGCGGGTGTGTTTATATAACTTGAAAGGGGGGTTCTCTAGAGGAGTTACTAGTCACCATTTACCTGTTGCTCTTTGTTTTCGTTCGTAAGATTGTCAGACTAACGTGTTTCGTTTTTTTATTTAATACGATTTCTAAAGGTGTATGTGCTATTTTAACCCTGTTAGTAGAATATTTATAATAATAATAATAATGGTAACAATAATAATAATGATAATAATTAAACAAAATAATAATATTGATAATAATAATAATAATAATAATAATAACGTTATTTTGCCTTTGTACATACCTACACGCGATTATATATACAATACATTAACTGTCTTCGTGGTGCGATGCATAAGGTGTTGATTTTCGGTGTGAGCGTCCTGGGGTCGAATCCACGGACTGCCACATGTGTTTGTAAATTTCATTAATCGATTTTAGGAGTATAGTTGGTTATTGGAAGGAACATAATAATTAATAATATCCAGAGCGTTTTAATGAAAACATTTGTAAAGGCTTCTATAAAACATTATTGTATATTTTATATTTACTGGTACAACACTAGTTTCATAGAAAATGTAAGCTGTTGATTACAACATACAACATACATAATCATAAATACAAGGACGCGTTTCTTACATTTATTTCCGGCTGTTAGTAGTCAATATTTATTTAGTTTAGGAAGGAATTGTAAGTGTCATGGTTTATTGAGTGTTTACCCCTTTAATTCCGAAAAGGAGTTCCAAAACTAAGTTAAATCGTCTAATGTTAACTAGATTAATTTAAAAGGCATTTTCGGATACTGAAAGAGTTAATGTTATAGAATGAAAGGCTATTGTGAAGTACAAATAGGATGGTATCACACGAATGCATATCCGGCAATTTTGTTGAGGTCTTGTTGTCTGCCAACTTCATAGTGTAAGTTTTATCAGAATTCGTCAGCCTAACATAATCCAACTTCAATAAAGTTGCCGGAAAAATGCTCCTGTGACTTCGCCTTTACCTGGCCTCTACCACTACCAATAACCTAGCGACATTCTTTACTTTATTTTGGCTATCATTAGACATTTTTCACTCAGTTACCAAATAGGCCACATCAAGCTGGGTATAAAGCGGGGGAACATTCCTTAAGAGTTAAAGTTGGTCGTGATGAGTTGAGTGTTATCTGCCATACCCATAGCTTACTCTGACTGTTCCTTTTACTGTTATATATTTTGAATGGCGGCATCTATTCCATGGATTGACCTCGCTAATGCCAGACTGGGAGCCAAATCGTCAAATTTGTCCTTTGCCCCTCAATAGCGAAACATTGTCTTAATATAAGTTGTTACCCATGTCCTGACAAGTCATTTGATACTAGTTTGACATCTCTACCAGGGTATACAGTTTGGGGCAAAAATCAGTGCTTAAGAACTCTAATGGAAAGTAATTGATAGGGGGCTGCCAAAGCCAATGTAGAGTAAATCTATGATGTCCCAATATCTAATGTTGATTATATTGACTATTTGATTGTGTGTGCCAATTTTGATACTTTTATCACAAAAGTAACAATTTATCTACCTGACTGCCTCACTACCATGTTTTTATCAAGGTGTTACTATGTTGTAATTTGCAAAATTAGTATAGGCATATTAGCTCACTTCGGACCTGCTGGAAACTATTTTACATGGAAGAGTTTATTACAGCAATGTGGGGGAGGACACTATATAAAACCTTTAATACCCCTTAAATGATTGAGATTTAACAAAAAAATGTATAGAATATTTCATGTTTAGAATGATCTGTATTATCATAACCTGAAGTTTGACACGTCTATTTCGGGACACCCTGTATGTTCTAGATATTGTCTACAACACACACACAAGACAGATATATACAAACAGGTAGGGGTGATTGGAATAGTAATTTAATTAGTATGCAACGAAACTAAACAAACTGGGCCCATCTGGGCTTTTCTTCAGTATGACCCGGTGTTAGTCTGTTAAGCGGCAGTCACACTATGAAGACATAAGGGAATTACCGCGGCGACTTAGAGGTCTTAAGGAGGTCTTCATCTAAGTCACCGCGCGTCGTGGGTGGTCCCCGCGCATCCCCATGGTACAGTACGGTACGATGGGTGGCCAGGATGGTCGTGGCTGGTTTCGATTTGCTTTGAACATGCAAGAAGCATGGAAAATTGGTCGCCGAGCTAGCCGCGGTCGTGAGGCAAGCGCCGTCATGCGCCCACCGGTATGCGCGTGAGGGGGACCGGTATGCGCGTGAGGGGGACCGGTAGCCGACCGGTCAGCGCCGTGTGGCGCCATGCGTCGCCTGGGTACAAGGGACATGGTGTTTGAAGTGACGACAGGTGATGGTGGAATGGTGAGTTTTTTTTTTTTTTTTTTTTTTTTTTTAATAAGGTAGGGGGTGAAAGAAGAGATCCCAGATTGGGAAGGAAGAGAAAGTAGGAAAGATGAAAGACAGTAGAAGAGAAAAGTTAGTGGGCCGGCCACCTTGCTGTTTTTATTTATTAAAGTTAGTTTTTTATGGCAAGTTATATAGGTGCTGAGGGCTAGGAATTGATTACAATATGATTTCTAAGTGATTGATAGCTGTTGTTTAAATATTATTCGTTATTTGTAGATCTATCTACTATGTTATATTGAGGAGGAGGGAGGTTGTTTATTTCGCAGTATTTCTTAAAGTCATATTTATCTTTCAACTCTCTCCAACGCCAGTTATCATGTTCTTGCTTTTCTCTGGCTATCTCATAGAGGCCTATGCAGAAAAATCCGGTTTTGGCTGTTTCATGTTCTCTGATCATTTTGGCTACAGGTCTGCTTTAGTCTAATTGGATGCTGAGGGTGATGGGTCTCTACCTGTTTATATACCTGGTGGCTCGGGTCGGCCAGCGTCGTTTGGGAGTAGGGGACCTGCGTAACACGAAGGCCGTCAAGTTGCCTTCCTTTTGCCGTCCTGTTGCCTCGTTGCGCCGCATGACGCCGGCGGTCTGCTATGCTAGGTCTCCGTGTAGCCCCATCCAGTAGCCGTCATACGGCTACTGGACGCCGATGCCGTCCAGCCTGCCTTAGGCAGACAATTACTCTTGGTCAAGTTACGGATGATCGGCAAAGACAATCGTCACTCCTTGAGTCGCCGCGGTAATTACCTTAAGTCTTCATAGTGTGACCGCACCTTAAGCTGTCCAATAACTGGGCTTACACTCAATGTTCGGCAGGCAATCCATCCACCTTTATGTCACACAGTCTATTTATGGGGTGTGTGACCTTTTCCGCTCCCAAATCTGTTATTGCAGATTACAATGATTGTTTTTTTTCTGGCTAGAAACAGTAATAGGCAAGGTTTGATGAGATTATATCTATCTATCTATTGCTAGACGCCTTAATCCTCTAGAGGGTGACCTTAAATGAATTGCCTCCATGCACGTCTGGCATCCGTCAGCCATTGCTCCTTCTTCCATTACTTTTACTCGCACACCTCTCAAATCCATCCCTCCACTCCATTCTCGATCTGCTTCTCCCTCTCGGTCATTCCACCTCAGTCGCATACACCTTTTTAGTAATTTTTCACCATACATCCACATCTACTCCACATTGCTCTCGTTAATTATCATTCGTCTGCATCTCTCCATGTGACTTCACATGGACTTCTCAAGTAACTCTCATTCTCCTCTTGTTTTATGTCTTTCCAATAATGTCGATGCTTCACTTCCATACATTAATGTTGGGACTACCATACTATCATGCAGTGACTACTGTACTTCCGTGTACACCTCCCTATTACTTGTTACTACTTTCAACATTCCTACAACCCTCCTCCCTTGATGTACCGTCTTTCACGCTAAGTCTTCATCCACTATACTTACCTCTTTACAGATCATATTGCCCAAATACTTTAATGAACTGACATTCTCCATTACCTGATTCTTTAATCTTATGTCTTATGTCCATGGGCACATCACACACCTCTGCTTCAACCCAACATTCAGATCAGAGAACTTGCTCTGTTCATATTCTACAAGCCCTGTCGCCCTTATACCCACATACATGGTTTTAAGGGGGGGGGGGGGGGGACCTGGTTTTGTGTTCTCCTATTCACTCTCTCAGGGTTGTATCTATTCGGTCCCATTCAACCTACTGTTTTAAGGCGTTTATCCTTATGCTGGTGTCGATTTCTTCCTGGCGAGCGATAGTGAGCCAGTATTGTTTGGATAAATCCGGCTTCGCCAGAGAAAATGTTCTATCAACAAATTTACAAATTTAGCCTGCTGTCAATTTTTGTTTTTTAAATATGCTGGCTCGCTACCGCTCGCCAGGAAAAAATCGACACCTGGATGATGATATCTCGGGTTAAGAGACAATTAAAATCTTTTCTATTAACACGATATCAAAAGTGACTACTAAAATAAGTATATCACCAATTATACTACCAATAATTACAACATGCCTATCACCTAGATCGACAAATGTATAACCTTTAATAATATTTACGCTGGCTGTGTGTGTATATATATGTAGAGTCACGTAAAGGGTTGAATGAGCTTGAATACTATTTTGTAATAAACATGCTTCTATTTTTGTCTGTAAAGGTGTATATAATGTATGTGTAGTTGGCATTTGTATGCTTTTTTTTTTTATTTATTTTTTATTTTTTTATAGAAATGGATATATTATGGTCTACAGTAAATTATTTACCATGTTCTCATATATAGGTCTAAATGAATGGTGTAAGTGTGTATTCCATGCACAACAAAGTGTATGTCCTTTACTAATTAGGCATATACTGTTAGGGAAGCGTATGTGTCTTTGTGTCGAATTGTGGGTATAATTGCGAGTATGGCCTTTGAACATCAAGTCAATAGTTGTACAATGTATGTTATATATATTCAATTTTTGTAAATGGTATTACATGGGTAATTGTGATAATGAACAATCAGCTGTGAGCTCTGGGAAGTGAGTGTGACCTCAGGGTTAATCACCATTAATTTAATTTGTTTTATGTTATTATATTTTGCCTACATACATCCCTTTTCGAATTTAGAAAAAATCTTTACAACACATAGTTCCCGGGGCACATAGCTGTGCCTAAGTGTATTATATACAATTGCATTGTGATAGATCGAGTTATAGCCAGGTGCCTTTAAGAGAGACATTTCTCAAAAGGCTCAGCCTTATTTTTTTGTATTATTATTATATATTTTTGTTTTTTAACAAATCATTTGTAAGCAAAATTGTATTGTATACTAAAGGCTAAATAAAAAGATTTCAATTCAATTCAATTTCAATTAAAAAAAAAAACGTCTTAAAACAGTAGGTTGCATGGGACCGAATGGATACAACCCAGAGAGAGAAAAAAAGAGAGAAAAATAGCAGGTCACCCCCCTTAACCGCTTTCAGCAACTTACCATCTGCTCCGTGTATTCTCAATACTTTTCACAAACCTTTTCTTATCTACTGTATCATAGGCTTCCTCCATGTCCACGGAGACAGTATACAACTTCCTTTCCTTCTCCAGATATTCCTCCACAATAGATCTCAAGGGAAAGACTGGTCTACACAGCCTCTTCACTTTCTAAACCCTCCCTGTTCCTCACCTACCAAATCTTCTGTTTGTTCTCTCTCTCTCTCTTGATCATTATCTTGCAGTACATATTACAACATATTACTTTAGGCTAGGTTAAAATTAGTACCAATTGGCAACTTACCAATTAGTGGCATGAAGATGAACAACATGAGCTTGTCCATGTCAAAATGCCACCATTACATTGTGTGAATAAATTGTGCTTCCCTTGTCAGGATAAGTCACTTGTGACCAATCTGACATCTCTAACAAAATGTTCATATTGATATGAAAATCAGATATTCATCATTCAAATTGAAAATATTTGAAAAAGAGTTGCCAAAGCCAAAATAGACTAAATGTACAGTACATGGCTATACATGTAATTTTGATCGTAATATCCTCCTGCTTACTTGTGCTAAATTGATGCTTTTGTCAACAAGTGCACTATTTGTCTACGTAGTTGCTGCACTATTTTATACGAAAAGCACTGATGACGAAAGTACCTAGAGTCCATCGACACAGCTCGGCTATATAGTGGTGCCTATATAGTGGTGCAGGAAAGTGAGATCATTTGTGGGAATTGTGCGTTTCTTGACGAATGTGTCAACACTGGCACACGCAATAAAAACCGCAGTTCAATCAAAATTTGAGATGAAACCATCATAGGTTTAGCCTATTTTGGCGTTGGCAGCCCCTATTCAATTAATATCCATTAGAGTACTGAAACACAGATTTTTACTCAGCATAGATATTTCTGTGCTGTAATTCACTTAGTTTTGCTTACTAAGGTATCATGAATACCATTGTTTAATGTGGTAGTATCGAGATGCTGCATGCAACTTTATTAAACTGAATAATAATTCGTCAAACACACAGTATTTATCTTGTCCACGGCAGATCGTAAATGTAATTATGTTGGAAACGTCGTAACAATAACATTAGCCAGCGCTATCATTCAAATTGCCTGACTAGTGTGTATCAGTAAAATAAATCTGTAATCACTTTTAAATAACGAAGGCTCACCCCGAGCGTCATATTATTAGCTGGAAAATGTGTATTTTAATGTAGGAACACGTTTTTTTAGACACCCTTCATGTAGACTTGATTAATTGAAGTTCATTTGTGATCATGAAGGTTTATCACTCGACACTTATATTAATATATACAGTTTGAAATGGAAACAGAGCACCATCACCCGGTAGGCTATTACCTTGCAGCAGAATGTAGTGGATTATTTATCAAACTAGTTATTATATCCGAGATAAATTGTTAACATGAGAGATTCTATTATTATATTCCACCAAATAATGTAGTTGTGCACAAAAGTCCATTATTTCACTCTGATTATTTGCATGGAGTCAACATTTGTTAGGTTAAAATATGGGTGTAATCTGTAATGAATAGTTATTCCATATGACCAATTCACTTCTAAATAACACTCTATTATTGTAACAGATGCCATGCATGGGTTTTTATTACACGGAGTAATTTAAAATCGCATATTTATTGCTGCAATGATATAATAGGCATATTAACTTATTACAAATACAAATATTTAGATATAACAAAGTGTAGGTGTTAGTTATATTGTAAATTGTCATGTACAAATAATTGTAAAGTCGTAAACAATAATTGTAAATTATGGGCGGTTAATTCGAAATTTTGAAACCATTACTATTCTGAATGTCAATAAAAAACTTCAATTAGCATAGGAAGGACCTCTAGGATATACAAGAGAGCAAACCACCTCAATTAACTCTTTGAATCCCATACGTGTACAGCATATGTTTTACTCTCTCTCTCTCTCTCTCTCTAAATTTTAAAGGACATTAACCCGGCAACGGAGAGGGGGGGGGTATTGAACTAGCTGCCCATGGGCGAGCATATTGGCTCCATTCAGGCCTATAATCGTCATTTTACGATAAATATCGTTATTACTTATTCTATCTATCTATCTATCTATATGCTCAGGCCCAATCCCCATTTTGGTGGTAGCCGACTCAAGACAGAGCAAGAACAGGGAAAACACAAAAACAACATAAAACAACAAATAAACACAGATAAAAAGCACAAACTCACACACATCCAGGTCACCCAGGAGAAGACCCAGAGACCAGGGCCACCAAGGTCGCTCCAGCACTCCCCCGGCCCCTGACCACCCGGAGAGGTTCCGATCTCGGCAGGCAGACATGCAGCGGAGCCAAAGCCACAAGCCCTCCCACCACGCTTCCAGGCGCACCCTTCATATTAATCGTCTCCCCGGGCCAGGCGCCTGATGGACTATTATCTAGTCCAACTTGCGCCCGACCCCTTACTCCAAATGACCACGTGTTCACTCAACTATTCACAAGCATTCTCCATTCACTCCTGTCACCTATTTTACCTTCACTATGAAGATAGTAACCTGTAACAACAATAAAACAAGTGAAAATATAATTTTTCTGGTCAAAATCGCGAAGATAGATGGACCAGCCCATTCATGAATTATGGAGAAAATTGAGGCAACCCCTCCCTCACGAGGCCTCAAGCCACACTGAGCCTACTCATACACACACTCGGTTATGTAACACACCCGCTAGGCACGTAAGCACATCCTCCACACAGTTTGCTAATGTTAGCACAAAAATATACCAAAGAATTAGGGAATAATAGGGAAAATAGGTGATAATTGAAGGGGGAGGGGAAAGGGAGGAAGGAGGGGATGTGGAGGAGTGGTATGAGGTATAGGGGAAAAAAAAAAAAAACAAAAAAAATGGTTTAGTGCTACTGGGGCTGTTTAAATGTTTTTTTAGGCTTCCCTCTTAAGAGCTTTGCCACCGCCGCCGTTTACGGGTTAAACTACAAACACTTATGCTTATTGTTTACTGTTATCCAAATATTATCACCTATAGACTTTGTTTTAATTACAAGCTGATGCTAACTTGAAAGCCTTAATAGCTGATTTATCGATACTAAATTTAATATTATAAATCTCCTATGTCTCTGCGTCGTATTAATGCCAAGTTTTCATGTATATGTATGTATGTATATACTCAGACATATACCCCATGTGTTGGGTGGTTTACTAGAGACAGAGCTCGAACAGGAACAACACAACACAAAATAAAAGAAAACACAGTATATATTGCCCAGAAGTTCCAGACACCTAGGATCGCTAAGGGCCTCCAGCACTCCCCTGGCCCCAGACCTTCCATAGAGGTTCACATCTCAGCAGGCAGACACACAGCAGAGCACACCACAATGCCCGCCCATCTCACATCCAAGCATGGTCCTTTATATACACCGGCTCCCCGGGCTGTGTTGTATTAAAGCTTAGTCTTCATAATTAACAACATATTTTGTTAAAGAATCTATATATATGTAATAGCTGAGTAACCAATTTAAGATCAGGTGGACAAAAATAGGCTAAAGTAGTTATATTAAAACAGATAATACAGTGTTAACCATTTACAAATCCGATTGCGAAATATAATTCTGCTTTCTGGTTATTAGTATACGTTTATAATCAGATTAATAAGGGTATGTGAAAGTCGGAGTGTTAATTGAGAGTCTTTCCCCATACATGTCTCTCAGATTTTTCCCTTAACTGTATAGAATCGACTAATGGTTGTCCGAATAAACTGTCAAGTTGCGTCATAATCTTCAAAGGGTTAATATTTCCCTTTGTTAACGACGTGGCTGGAGTTGAGTTAAGAGGCAGCCAACAAAACTTTACACATTTTTGGCTCTTAAACTCCACCAAGTTGGGACGATATTGTAAATTGTTTTATATTGCCTTGGCAGTTTAAGGGTTTGAGTGAACTTATACCTTCCCAATATACTGTACAGTGGTTAAAAGAGAAGTATATATATATATATATATATATATATACTGTATATGTTTCTAGTCTCTCAGTGGGGATCGATCCATCGACCATCAGAACGATAGCCGACGCTTTAATCAATTACACCACGGCAGTCCAGACTGCCGTGGTGTAATTGATTAAAGCGTCGGCTATCGTTCTGATGGTCGATGGTTCGATCCCCACTGAGAGACTAGAAACATTTAGTGGCTCACGTGTATTTGTGATATATTCTCAATATACTGTATATATATATATATATATATATATATATATATATATATATATATATATATTGGAGATGTTTGGTGTTGTGGTGAAATTAATAAAAAATAGAATATATATATATATATATATATATATATATATATATATATATATATGGTCTATATGAGTGAGGGAGACAAAAGGCAGAACTGCCTGTAGCGAGTGCCTCCCCCATAGTTGAAAGAGTGACAGGGCCAGAATCAAGGGACGTTCGAGCCATAATGCTTGGGAAAACGGAATTTGAAGCAATTTAAGTCATAGGAAGAGGGAAAAACTGATTCTGGGAGAAAGTCACAGAGCTCAAATGCTCGTGTTTCTAAGCTCGTGAATAAACAGATTGAGGTGCGTCATTGTGGAAACAACTTCGTAAATGATAGGTGGAGATCAATATAACCCAACCTAACCTAACCTAACCTGACCTACGTAACCTAACCTAAACTAACTCAAGTAGACTAGGTTAGTAAACAGTCATTTCACAGATAGACAATTTTTTTTATTAATTTCACGAAATTACTCGTTTCACAGTCTGACTAACACATATACAAAGAGAGAGAGAGAGAGAGAATGTGCGTGTTTTAAGGAGGGTTATTTTATAATTTAGTTTTATATTTATTTTAATTTTATATATTTTCATATATGGATTTTGTTTAGTTTACTTCCTATACCTCTATCTAACTTAAGACAATAACAACACCCCCCTCGGAGATAAATTTGTACATTTTTTGGTAGGAAAATTTCCTGGCCGAACGCTAGTTCCAAATAAATTACAGGCTCGCTATTACTCGCAAGGAACAATCAACACCTAAATGACACGAAGTAGTATACGTAGTATTGACAAACAAGTGGGGTCAAAGGCCATAAAATAGCCAAACTAATGAGGCGATGTCTCAAATTATCATAACTAATGGGGACAAGCATTAGGGAGAGCAAAAAATGCCTCCCCTTAACACCTTATTGGCGGGCTAGGCGGTCTATTTATATGTACCGCCCAGCGGGGTGTTTTTAGCCAAAATAGGGCTGTTTACGTGATCATTTTCATGCCTAAATAAGACCCAGAGCGTAAAACAAGCATCTATCCCTGAAAGGGCATAAACAGAGCTTTCCAATGACACCACAACGATCCTTGTATGACCGCTAGTTTTCTTGCAACAACCGCGCAACACGAGTGCAAAAACCATGTAATTCGGTACTTTCCCCATACATTTCAGTATGTAGCGAGTGTGAGAGGGTGGAGGAGGGTGGGATTCATGTCAGTCGGCCCGCCGCGGTGGTCTGGAGCAGTCATACGCTCGCTACTCTCCTGCCACCACTTGTCTCTCTCTCTCAGCAACATTACATGCTGAAATTGCCACACGACCTATGTCGCGCGCCGCCACATACCCCAAATTTATTTAACTTGACTTATGTTGCGGGCCGCCGATAGAGGGTTAATGTATTTCGGCATGTGTGTATTGAGAGGTACCGAACGTTTAATTAGTATAATCGGCTTGACTTTCTGATTTTGATGGGTACAGGTTTGGTGTTGCGATTGTTACCTCTATCTTGTTTCTTTTATGTGGATGGGGGAGTCAAAAGGCAGAACTACCTGTGACAAGTGCCTCCCACAGAGTTAAAAATCAAGGAACGTTCGAGCCAAAGTTCCTGGATACAAGGAGTTTAAAGCAGCCTAACTCATAGGATGGGGGAAAGATGGGTTCGGGGAGAGAGATTTAGAGCTCAGCTGTTGAATAGTAGAACAAATGGGAATATAGGGTCACTCTTGAGTTGGAGAGTTGCACCGAGTAGGGGTGGGATTGTGTTGCAAGACGGGTGCTTGGTGCTCTACGTAGAGGAGGTGGTTTACAATGAGAGAGCTCTGAGCAACACTAATTATTGCAATAGCTGTAGAATATTGAGGGAGATGTAACATTGCAGCAAAGAGAGAGAGATTGCAGAGAATCAGTGAGTGGACGTGAGTTAATAATGCAAAAAGCTCTCTTTACTACTTTGCCTAAAAGTGGTGTGTGAAAGGAGCCTCCCCACACGTGCGAACAGTACTCAATACATGGAGGCACTGTGCCCCTGTACAGAGCATGAAGCTGATTAAGGGTAAAGAACCCAAAGAGGCGGTTGAACACACCTAGCGTCTGGGAAGCTGTTTTACCAAGAGTGGTAATATGATATTTCCAAGAGAGAACAACAGAAAAAAAAGACACCGAGAATATTAAGAGGAGATGAAGACATAATTTGTCTGTCGTTGAAGAGTAAGGGCTTGTCTTGTGGAAGATTGTAACCAGTTGACTAATGGAAAAGTGAGTTTTGGTGGCATTGAAAGTATCAAGGTTATCTCTGCCCCAATCAGAAATAGTAGCAAGATCTGACGATAAGTGCGTCATGGCCTCCTCACGTGAGTTTTGAAGTAATTGCTGGGAGGGATGTTGTGGAAAGCTAGTTGAATACTGTAATGTAGTCATCAGCATATGCGTGAATGGGGCTGGAGGTGCAGTTGAGAAGATCGGTAATGACTATTAGAAAGATAAATGGAGAAAGGAAAAAACCCTGAGGAACCTCAGTTGAGGAAGTGGCTGATGGCAGTCCCCAACAGCAGGTATTTAACGGCCAGAAAGGGTATTAGAGATAAAGGTACAGATGTAGGGATAGAAACCAAAGGACGGTAGTTTGGAAATTAAAGATCTGTGACAGACTCTATTGAAAGATTTCAATTTGTCTAGTGCAATATAAAAATATTCACCAAAGTCCCGAAAGGAGGAAGACCAAGAGTTAGTAAGATAGGAAAAGAGCACGAGTTGAGCGGCCCTTAAAGATGCCATACTGGCGATCTGAGAGTAGATTATGGGAAGATCAATGCTTAGGTAATTTTGAAGTAAATATAGTTATACAAACTTTAGATATGCAAGAAATTAGAGCAATTGGACTATCATTTGAGGGTTGAGAACGGTCACTCTTCTCTGCAACAGGTAAAATGAGAGCAAACTTCCAGCAAGAGGGGAGAGACAGAGACGGAAGGCTTTGCCTAAGCAGGGAGTCAGCACGGAAACACAATTGTTTAGTACAACATAAAGAACACCATCCAATCTGTACACCTTCTTAGTATTAAGCCGACAGAGGGTAGAAAAAACATCTTTAGAAGATATTAGGATACTAGACATAGTAGGACAGAACGAAGTGGAGAGGGAGGAATAGCACCGGAATCATCAACAGTGGAGTTTTTAGCAAAAGTTTGAGTGAAGAGTTCAGCTTTGTAAGAGGATGAATTGACAGTGGTGCCATCAGAGTGGGAAAGAAGGGGGAAAGACGAAGACTAAACATTGTTGGAAAGGTTTTTGGCTAGATACCAGAATACTTTAGAAGAGCTAGAGTTGGATAGGTCAGTGCATCTTTAATTGATGACAAATGTTTGGCGAGTCTAAGATCAGATTTAGCTTGATTCTGGGGAGAGACATAGGAAGAGTGAGATTATTGTGTTTGAAGAAGACAGTGCTGTTTGAATGCTTCCTTTTATTGCGGACAGCAGTAGAGCAACCTTGAGAAAACCAATATTGTTTTGCATTGCACTGAGAGAAAGAAAATGGAATGTTTTCCTTTATGCCCGAAATGATTACCTCGGTAATGTGTTCAGCACTCTCTGAGGGTCCCCAGACACGAAAGCAAAAGTCATTCCATTGGAAACCAAAGAAGTGCCGCCAAAAAGCCTGCCATTTGGCAGTGCCAAAGTGCGACGAGCGCCGCCAACTGGGACGATCGGGTGGTTGTACCAGGTGACAGGTGACGGAAATGAGTTTATGGTCGGAGGAGCCCAAAGGAGAGACCAAATTTACAGTATAAGCAGAAGGGTTATAGGTTAGAAATAGGTCAAGAATGTTGAGCCAATATTGGAAGCGATCCAGGATACGGGTGAATCACTGAACTAACTGCTCTAGGTAATTTAGGATAGAAAAGATGTAGGCTATACACCAGGTTGGTCAGACGGAAGAGAGGAGATTCATTGGCGGTGGTTAACTTTGAAATCTCCTAAGATGGAGATATCAGAGAAGGGAGAGATGGATAGGATGTGTTCCTCTTTATGTATATATATATATATATATATATATATATATATATATATATATATATATATATATATATATATATATGTAACAAATGGCTTTTGACACCACTGTTATCATGTAACAAAGACGTTTAGTGCAAATGTTCGGAAGGGGTTAACCAAGTAGGAAGACTGAAGGTGTCTTTCCTAATGTAGTTTTAGTAGACTGGTAAAATCTCTGCGTCTGCGGCCTGCTCTCTCGAAGATAGATAGATAAGATATGGTAGATAATCGCCGCCACCACCTTATACCATATAAATATAATATAGATAATTATAGGTAAAGGAAAAGATCTCTGTATCCAAAACCACGTTGATTTATTCAAACAAAAGTAGATTTAAAATTCCCCTAAGTTGTGAGGAATCTCCTAGGCTCCTAGGGCCTGTTGTCGTGCCCGTAGTTCGTGTCCAAGAGTAGTCTAAATCTTCTTCATACCTCCTACCTCCATGCACACCTTTAACATGTGATACCAACTTCCGATTAACGTGTACAGTCCCTGGTGTTCATAAGTGCGAGGTAAGCTTAAAATGCGTGGGAAGCAATACTGGCATGACAAAAGGAACCAGGAAATTACAATGAATACTCCCCAGGATATACAGTCACCTGCATAAATATGTAGACCACTGTAAGTAAATCACCTTAAAATTATATGAGAGTTGTAATAACGGTCCATATAAATAATGATTGAATCTAAAATATATATATATATATATATATATATATATATATATATATATATATATATATATATATATATATATATATATATATATATATATATATATATATATATATATATATATATATATATATATATATATCTATATGCATATTTATATATACATATATATATCTACATATATTGTATACTTTATAAATAGGTCTACATACAGTATATACCGACTATTGTTCGTATGTGTGGGGAGGTTGCCCCATATTGCACTTCTAGACAGGATAGAGTCAAAAGCATTTAGTTTTATCAACTCACCTCCTTTCACTAATGTCCTACAATTTATCTCTACTCACTGCAATGTTGCCTCTCTCACACTCTATTACTATATTACAATAATAAATGTTCTTCAGATCTCTTTCAGTTTATACCCCCTCCCTTCCGGAAAGTGGGGAGCACCCGCCTTTCAACACACTCCCACCCTTATTCCGTCCAACTCTCTCATTCAAGATTTATTTTTTTCCCAGTCTTTCCTCGAATCAACATGCAAGCTTTGGAACTCTCTCCCTCAAGTTGTCTATCCCTCATCGTATGACTTAAACTGTTTCAGGGTCAGTGTGTCCAGAAATTTTTACTCCAACGTATCTTGATTTTGGCTCTCTGTCACTCTTTCAATTTTGGGAGAGACACTTGTTACAGGCAGCTTTGCCTTTTGTCTCCTCCATTCACATAGACAAAAATATAAATAAAGATAAAATGAGCGTGAGAGAGAGAGTGGGAGATGTCACAATGTAATTAACCAATGATTTAGATCTAGTTTTGTATTATATATATATAATATATATATATATATATATATATATATATATATATATATATATATATATATATATATATATATATATATATATATATATATATATATATATATATATATATGTAAGTGTGTGTGTATGCTTCTGTTAGTATATGCATTGTGAATGTTTCAGATATATAATTATTTTATTGTGTACGTTACTGTATTTCTGTGCCGGTGCTTGTGCATATGTGTTCGTATTTTGTATTTGTATTGTGTATATAATGTGTATGTATGTGTATATGTGTGTATCTATGAGTTTGTGTGTGCTTATGTCTGTCTGTATATCTGTCTGTCTGTCCCCCCACCAATCAGCCAGGTAAGGATAAAACCTGGAAGTAGTATATATGTGCATGTGTGTTACTGTGTATTACTATATATGTGTGTGTATGAATGTGTGTATGTACCGTACGTATCTGTCTGTCTGTCCCACCACCAATCAGCCAGGTTAGGATTAACCCTAGATATAGTTTGTTTGTATGTCTGTTATTGTTCAGGTTGGGGATCTGTTCTTCTGCTCCAAGGTTAACTCAAACAGAAGGCAATATATTTGGGGGAACATCTCTGTGTATTTAGTTTGCAATCTCTATCTATCTATCTATATGCTCAGGCCCAATCCCCATTTTGGGGGTAGTCGACTCAAGACAGAGCAAGAACAGGGAAAACACAAAAACAACATAAAAACAACGAATAAACACAGATCAAAAGCACAAACTCACACACATCCAGGTCACCCAGGAGAAGACCCAGAGACCAGGGTCACCAATGTCGCTCCAGCACTCCCCCGGCCCCCGACCACCAGGAGAGGTTCCGATCTCGGCAGGCAGACATGCAGCGGAGCCAAAGCCACAAGCCCTCCCACCACACTTCCAGGCGCACCCTTCATATTAATCGTCTCCCCGGGCCAGGCGCCTGATGGACTATTATCTAGTCCAACTTGCGCCCGACCCCTTACTCCAAATGACCAAGTGTTCACTCAACTATTCACAAGCATTCTCCATTCACTCCTGTCCACCACCACTTCCCCTGCCTGATCTATAGTCATTCCTCTATCATCCAAAGCTTTTCTTACACAGTCTCTCCATCTCAATGGGGGTCTTCCTGCCCTTCTATCTCCCCTTATACCTGACTCACATATTCTCTTTGTAAGCCTTTCATCTCCCATTCGTTCAACATGACCATACCAGCTCAGCACCCTTCTGTCCACTCTGGCTGACAAATGTTCCTGCTGCCCCACTCTCCTACGTATCTCTTCATTCCTCAATCTGTCTCTACGAGTAACTCCACACATACTCCTCAAGCAGCTCATCTCCATCACATCCAGCCCTCTTTTCTCCTTTTTCTTCAGAGCCCATGTCTCAGCCCCATACATCACCGTTGGCACAACAATTCCTTGATACAGTGCACTTTTTACTGTCACTCCGAGATTTCTCGTCTTCCACATACTTCCCATTGCTCCGAAAACCTTCCTTCCTTCACACACTCTCTGTTTTACCTCCATTTCCATACCTCCACTCCTACTTATCATTCCTCCTAGATATTTAAAACACTCTACTTGTTCCAATATTTCCCCATCCAGCCTCACATCTAGATTCACCCGATGCTCTCCCCTATTACACACCATTACTTTACTTTTATTGACATTCACCTTCAGTTTCCTCCTTCCACAAACCACACCAAACTCTTTGACTACCCGCTGCAGTTTCTCATCAGAATCCGCCACCAATTCTGTGTCATCAGCGAACAGCAACTGATTCAACTCCCAATCTCTACCATTCTTTCCTACTATAATAGTATGCAATAGGGTTGTGTTATAACAATTTGATTTTCTACTTTATCCATTAGATTATTATTAAGGGGAGAATTTTTCTGGAAATGTCCCTCATGTTTAGCCCCATTACCTTTGCCATTTTAAGACGTTTGTTCCATTAGTTTTGCTATATTGATACTGTTCACCCATTTCTATGTCAATGTTAAAACGTTTCGTGCCATTTACTTGTTGATTTTATCCTGGCAAGCTATAATGGGCCTGTAATTTAGGAAAAACTGCCCCTCAGTCAGGACATTTAACATGTTTTTACTGAAAACTTTACAAATGTATCTAGAAGGGGGATCTTTTGGAATATTTTTAAAGCTTGTTGGGTGTCTAGGGAGGACTTTAGAAATAATTAAGTAAATAAGCTATTACATCAAAGTCTACCCTTAAGGTGGTAGGTTTTATTAAGTATAGGAAGTACAGTGACTCCGAGCCTAGTATCTGATACTTGCCCTCGTGTGATGCCAGCCTAATTATGATACATTGGTGAACTGTTATGTTAAACTGCTTCAACCACAAAAATCACTATAGTCTAATTAATTATACTTAGGCCAAATATCTCGTCCAATAACATTTATAACTCCAAATGGACTAGCGTAATTGAGCGAATATTTACACTATTTAGTTATTTATCCTTAGATATACTCTAATCACAAATAAATACCTTGTTTAATAAACATAATAATAATTACCAAACCTTCAAATATAATCATAAAAGCGTTGGAATTGTGTGTTTGTAGTGAGGCATACTTGTATTTGTTTTAATGGATGGCACTTTTATATTCAAATTTGCAATATGCATGTTTTAAGACTGAATCACTCAAGCAAGTTTATATATTTCTGCGTGTTATAGTCTCTATAAGTAACCATACAGTATTTTGAGGTATGTACAGTTTGCCATATTAATTTGAATACACTCCTTGTTGTTATACATGGAAGAAACATTAATTTGATTGAATCAACATTTTAGTTTTAATACAAATTAGTACGAGTTTTTCTACGTGTATGTCGGAGACAAAAGGCAAAGCTGCCTGTAACAAGTGTCACCCTAAAGTTGAAAGAGTAATGGAGAGCCAACTCCAAGGTACTTTAGTCAAGATGTCTTGACACGCGAAGATTGAAGCAGTTTAAGTCATATGATAAGGGAAAGACAGATTAAAGGAGAGAGTTCCAGAATTAACTGGTTGAGTAAACGAAAGACTGGGAAAATCGATTATCTCTTGGGTTAGAGACTTGGACAAAATAAGGGTGTGAATGTGTGGAAAATCAGGTGTCCCCACTGTTTGCAAGGAGGGAAGTGTACACTTGGAATTATCAGAATAACATGGGTTAATTATTATAGTAGTGGCCGAGGAGTGACAGAGATGCAACATTGCGGCATGCAGAGAGAGAGATTGTAGGGCATTAATAAGAGGAGGTGGGTTAATGAGACTAATTGCTTTAGACTCTTCCCTTTCAAGAAGTGTGGTATGGATGGAACCTCCCCACACATACAAACAATGCTCGATACATGGGCATAATGTGCCTCCGTAAAGAGTAAGAAGTTGTGCGGGGATAAACATCCCATATAGCCGGTTTAGTACACTAAACTTCTGGGAAGCTGCTTTAGCAAGTGTGGTAATTTGATCTTCCCAAGAAAGGTCAGAACAAAAAGAAACACCAAGAATATTGAGGGAAGATAGAGGGTTGATTTTTGAATTATATGATTTAATTTAAATTATATATTCTTCATGAAGTAGTTAAATAATATTTACAGTTAACAATTGTATAGCTAATTCATTTTGGAGGTCAATCATGCTGTTTTGTTCAATACATGGCATCATGGCGTGGATTATGTGACCAACTGTACACTATAAGACAAATTCCGGCCCAATATGAACCCTAGAACAGCAAAACTACTTCCAATGTGTATATATTAGTTAAAGAATTACCAAGAAGATTCGATTTAGTTCCGGACAGCTTCGAAAACTTAGGAACAAGATTTATGTTGGGTAAGAGGTATCCTCACCAGGATTCGAACCCACTCACTCCAGGTATATTTAGGAGAGTCGGGCACCGTAACCACTCGGCCATGAGCGGATATAAGGAAAGCAACCTTAGTTCTTATTTGAGGAACCAGGTTTTTAGTCTCGTGGAGGACTATGCCTTCGAACACGTGGTGAGTGTGTTTATTAGACTTCAACCATGACTATTTTTACGCTTCCCTCCCCCCCCCCCCCCCGCCAACTCGGTTAAGTGATATACGATTTTTAATCGTCCTAGTATCGTATATCACTTAACCGAGTTGGCGGGGGGGGGGGGGGGGAGCGTAAAAATAATCATGGTTGAAGTCTAATTCACTCACCACGTGTTCGAAGGCATAGTCCTCCACGAGACTAAAAACCTGGTTCCTCAAATAAGAACTAAGGTTGCTTTCCTTATATCCGCTCATGGCCGAGTGGTTACGGTGCCCGACTCTCCCAAATATACCTGGAGTGAGTGGGTTCGAATCCTGGTGAGGATACCTCTTACCCAACCTGCCGTACTTAATCGTACATAATTAAGATTTATGTTCTAGAGTGTACATTCAACAGCATAAATATTGACAAACCCATTTGCATCAGTATTGAACTTAAACGAAAGTGTTCATTTGTTTATGTTTATGTGTATGAAGGATACAATAGACAGGTTCCCTGCACGAGTGTTTCTCCCAAAGCCATAAGAGTGACAGAGAACCAAGTTCAAGGGACGTTAGCGTCAAAGTGCCTGGACACACGAAGTTTACAGTCGTTTAAGTTTAGGATGAAGGAAAAAATGATTGTGGGACAGAGTGCCAAAGTTCACTTGTTGAGAAGAAGAAAGAGAGAGAAGAGTTTCCATTTTTTGGGGGGAGAGCTGGACAGAATATGAATGAGACTGTGTTAAAAGGCGGGTGCCAACCACTCGCCACATAGGAGGGGGTATGCACTGACAGAGCTCTGAAAAACACTGATTGTTGTAGTAGCGATAGAAGAGGGAAAGATATGCAACATTGTGGCGTGTAGAAAGAGATTGTAAGGAACTAGTAAGAGGCAGTGAATTTATGAGGTGAAATGCTTTTGATTCTACTCGTTTGTGAAGTGCAGTATTGGTGAAGGCTCCCCACACATGCGAATAAAACTCAATGCAGAAGCGCATTTTTCCCCAATACATACCAAGAAGCTTTGCAAGGGTAAACAACCCAAGGAAACGATTGAGCACACCTAATTTATGGGAAACTGTTCTAGCCTGAGTGGTAATATGATCTTTCCAAGAAACGTTGGATGAAAAAGATACACCTAGAATATTGAGACAAGATGAAGGTTTGATTTGGGTATTGTTGAAGATTAACTGATAGTCTTGTGGAAGACTGTGATGGAGATATAGAGGGAGAAACTGGGTCCGGGAGGATTTAAAAGTAACAAGATTTTAACTGCCCCAATCAGAAATAATTGATTTTTCAGAAGCTAGGCGTGCCATGTCCCTGTTACACGAGTTTTGGAATGATTGTATGATGGGTTGATGTGAAAAACTAGTTGAATAATGTAAGGTTGAGTCATCAGCATATGAGTGGATAGGACTAGAAGTACAGTTGATAAATATTTGAAAGAGAATAACGAAACTATAGCTGAGGTTTATTACATTATGGTAAAGTAAATAACTGTTTACAATCTCTAAAGAAGAAAGGTGTCTCAGATACAAATTTGTATTCACATTAATTCATGTCAGGTGTTAAACCAGGACTCCCCGAGATACACTAGCCTGAGTGCCCCCTTCGCCGTTTTCTCTCCGTCATAGGTATTTTCAATTACAGACTAACAAAAGTTCTTGTCCCAATTCTAGCTCCGATTGCATCAAATTAATTTACCATCAGATATTAGATTTCTTTGCTAAATAAATATGTAACTATAAATACGACAAATTTACCCTAGCCTCATTTGATGTCAAGTCCCTTTTTACCAACATGCCCATCAACGAAACTATTGATATCTGCACCAACAATATTTTCAAGGATTCGGACTTAGTTCACGGCTTTAGTACATCAAAATGTCATAAACTTCTTTCATAAGCAGAACAAAACTGCTTGTTTTTGTTCAACGAATCCTTGTACAGACAAACGGATGGAGTTTCCATGGGTAATCAGTTAGGCTGTTGTCTCGCCAATTCATTCCTTGCCCATCATGAAACCATATGGCTTAACCAGTGCCCCGTAAATGTCAAACCTTTTATATATAAACGTTACATCGACGACATCTTCCTAGTATTCAGTTCCCCAGATCATGTCCCGTTATTTCTAAACTACCTGAACTCCCAACACCGAAACATCAAACTCACCGCCGAACTAGAGAACCAAAACAAGTTACCATTTCTTGATATTAATATTGAAAAATCAAAGCATTCATTTGTAACATCAGTGTACCGAAAACCGACATTCACAGGCCTCATGACTAAGTTTGACTCCTCCAACCCAATCCAATTTAAGCGAAATTTAGTTTACACTCTGGTCACCATAGCTTATAATATATGTTCCAATTTCATGTCCATGCATAATGAATTTCATTTTTTTTAAAGAAAATGTTAAGCGCGAACGGCTTCCCAATAATGTTCATTGACAAATGTGTTGGTACCCGGCTTAAACAATTACATTCTCCCTCGCCAAATATCGCAACAATCAATAAGGCCCCTTTGTGTTTTTCCTGCCCCTTTCTTGGTAAACAAAGCTTCGCATTAAAGCACAGTCTTCAAAAACTGGTCTCCGAGTGTTTTCCTCATATTTCATTAAGGGTAATATTCAAGCCACACATTACAATATCCCAGCTGTTCAAAGTTAAAGATCGTATCCCTTGTGTTCTACAATCCTCAGTTGTATATAAGTACAAGTGTAGTGGCTGTAATGCTACGAATATTGGTCAAACCAAACGTCAACTTTCAACGAGGATCTCGGAACACAAGGGTCGGTCTTCCTGTACCAATTTCCCTTTGTCCTAGCCATCATATTCCGCTATCCGAAACAACAGCGAAACCTCAGACCATACTATAAATAGCCAGGATTTTACCATATTGTTCACCAAGGGACTGGAGTTCTCGCAGAGAGGCTCCAGTCATGAAGATATTCTTGACTTACAGTGTTCTGGCTTAATAATCCAATAGGGTTGATAGCCTCTGAAATCCTATTTTAACTAAAACAATATTGTTCACTGCAACAGACGACATGACACGTGTGAAAGCAGAGTCCCTCCTCACCCACCACCTGCGCCCGTCTCTAGGCACCCAAGAGACCTTCACGCCCCTCCTCTGTTTTTAGTGTCCTGTGCTCTTAATATTAGGTACGTGTGTAGGCATATATATAAATAAATATATGTGCACATTTGTACTCCTGTTTCCTTATTTTAGTCGACCCCGTCCCTTTCACTCCATGACACTTTTAAATTCGCCACCCACATCAACTCTATTTTTAAACCTCAATTTATTGCATTGTTCTAAGTTTGCTCCCTCGCTTCTTGCCATACTAAGATTTCGCCAATTAACGCCTCTTTTTATATTTGAATATTATTCATTGCTGTTTCCCATTAAGTTCATACTTTGCATAATAATAATAATAATAATCTTCTGGTTACTTATATAGCGCCCGTATCTCCTCCTTCGAGGATTCACAGGCGCTTGGCTTTCTTTAGTCGACCAGAGACCATTACCCATCCCCCTTGCTCATGGGAAGATGGTAACCGCCGGCTATGTCCCAGAAAAACTTTTCAATCTGAGCGGGGATTGAACGCAAAACCTTCAAGATGGGAATCAGGCACGCTATCAACTGAGCCAGCCGGACGGCATATCAATATTTATTATTGTATGCATTATTTGCACTCCTTATTAATTTTTACTTATCATATATTTCAACTTATAATCTCTTAATGTAATATTCCTCAGCTATATGTTCGTTAAAATCATCTTTTGAATACAATTTTAATGTTCACATGTGATGACATTATGATATTTATGATAGATTTTATTCCTTCTCTTTTTAGGCTTGATAATGACACATGATTAGAGTTGAGACGTTGCCAATATACATATATGTTCCTGTTCGCTTTGGTCTTCATAGTCCTTATTCGTCTTCGCATCCCAGTAGGAGAATCAATTGCTTCCATGATATATATATATATATATATATATATATATATATATATATATAAGGGGATGTGTGGTGGAGTGGTCTTGCCACTGGACTGGTAATCCAATGGTCCAGGGTTCGAATCCTGATATATCAATGAAAAGATATTATTAGCATGGCATTTATGCTGTACCTAGTATCAGTGCATTACCACAAAGCCTACCGAAACGCCAAAAAAATACCCTTATTGTTCACTGATAAAATAGCACTGTATGAATATTCCCATATTCAAAGTATGCTACAGGGGGACAATGGCTAGTGAGTTCATTGCTCAATAGGTGCCGTTCTGAGAGTGAGGGTCCGAGTCTAGGGGAAGAGACAGTGAAGCACACATGCGAAGTAGCTTCAGAGATGGGGCTGCTTCGAGCCATGACTGGAGCTCTAAGTGTTTCACATATCTCTCTCCTTATACGGGAACAAGACATCACAGGCTTCACTGTGTTAAGTGGTTGGATGTACAGGTTCTCAGCCTATGCCTGAGGGGAAGTAGTAGGAAAAAAACAAATATATATATATAAAAGATAAGATAAATGAATATTATCTGAATAATCTGTCCCAACAGCACCGCTACCCTAAAATAAACAAAAGAATCCCATTACTGAGGAGACAGGTTATAATCTACGTGCTGAGAGAGATGTCTGAGCCTTGCATACACTCTGGTCGACGAGAGAGAGAGAGAGAGAGAGAGAGATACAACTAGACCACAATTTTATTATGGAATGGCGAAAAACTTAACAATTAAACAATAGAGTCAAAGACAACCAAATAGCAATACATAAACAATATTTATATATACAGTATATATATATATATATATATATATATATATATATATATATATAGAGGTAAAATCACAAATACGTGTGATCAAATTATGTAGTAAAACTCGCTAGGAAAATTGAAACAACGGAACACGAAGCATTCGTCTATTCTCTCAAGACATCTTCAGGGTAATACGTATTACCCTGAATATGTCTTGAGAGAATAGACGAAAGCTTGGTGTTCCATTGTTTCAATTTTCCTAGCGAGTTTTACTATATATATATATATATATATATATATATATATATATATATATATGTGTGTATGTGTGTGTGTGTGTGTGTGTATGTGTGTGTGTGTGTGTGTGTAATAATAATAATAATAATAATAATTAAAGTTGCAAGCAACGTTATCCGGGGTTCGAGGGGTTTTGCAAGCAGGGTATTGTGTTGGATACAAAAGTTGTGTCACAGATATCAAAAGATAATTTAACTTATCGGGCATGGAGAAAATACAGAAGGAACAGATTGTGCAAACAAACAAGAGCGAGAGAGGGAAAGATTGCCTGTATAAGGGATCTGCTTCTATTCGTTTAGTAACAGAGTTGTAGATATGTGGAATAGGCTACCGAGTGCTATAATGGGATCAAGAACAATAGAGCTTCAACTTGAAATTAGATAGAACGAGATGGGTTGGGTGTGAAAGGGATCTGCCATGTGTAGGTCAATCGGCTCTCTGCAGACTCCCGTTTTCTTATTTTGTTTATGTTCTCATTTGTGAGAGTGAGAGAGTATGGCAAGAGAGAATAGGATGTCATAAACGTAAGGAAGGTAGCGATAAATATGAGAGAGAGAGAGAGAGAGAGAGCGCGGGATGGGTTGGGTGTGAAAGGGATCTGACATGTGTGGGCCAATCGGCTCTCTGCAGACTCCGGTTTTCTTATGTTCTCATTTGTGAGAGAGAGAGAGAGAGACTAGGATGTCATAAATGTAAGGAAGACAGAGATAAATGAGAGAGAGTTGTTATGAGATGGGTTGGGTGTGAAAAGGATCTGTCTTGTGTGGGCCAATTGGCTCTCTACAGACTCCCATTTTACTATGTTCCTATTTCTTACAATTGTGTTTTGGTTTCAGGTATATGATATCATGGGTGTATAGTAAGTAGTGTAAATAACAGGTAGCGTTTATGAGATGGGTTGGGTGTGAAAGGGATCTGCCTTATGTGGGCCACTTGGCTCTCTGCAGACTCCCATTTTCATCTTGGTTGCATGTGTGAGGGATCTGCCTCATTTATACCAGTGTGCAAAACAAACAAGAGCGAGAGAGAAAGAGATTGGCTGTGTAAAGGATCTGCCTCTATTCGCTTGGTAAAAGAGTTGTAGATATGTGGAATAGGCTACCACGTGCTATAGTGGGATCAATAACAATAGATCTTCAACATAAAATTTGATAGGACGAGAGGGGTTGGGTGTGAAAGGGATCTGCCGTGTGTGGGCCAATAGGCTCTCTGCACACTCCCATTTTCATCTTGGTAGCATGTGTAAGGGATCTGCCTCATTTGTACCAGTGTGCAAATAAGAGAGAGAGAGAGAGATTGGCTGTGTAAGGGATCTGCCTCTTTCGTAACAGAGTCGTAGATATGTGAAATAGGCTACCTAGTGCTACAGTGGGATCAAGAACAATAAAGAATTTCAAGATAAAATCAGATAGACATATGAACGAAATGGGTTGTATGTGAAAGGGATCTGCCTTTTGTGGGCCACTTGTCTGCAGATTCCCATGTTCATCTTAGTTGCATGTGTAAGGGATCTGCTTCATTTGTACCGATGTGCAAGCAAACGAGCGACAGAGAGAAACTGGGTGTGTAAGGGATCTGCCTCTATTCGTTACTAACAGAATTGTAGATATGTGGAATAGGCTACCAAGTCCTATAGTGGGATCAAGAACAAGAGAGTTCAACATAAAATTAGATAGGACAAGATGGGTTGGGTGTGAAAGGCTGCCACGGGCATGTCTGGCTACCATTTACAATACCTCTACAGATGGGACCAAGAGAATCACCTCTACAGTAGCTCGCTTGAGGAGTGGAAATAATAGAAAAGGAATTAGGAGGAACAAAAGCATGGCCTGCAATATAGAAAAAGTCAAGAAGAGTGAATCAAAGAAAAACATTTTTATCATGCAGCCATGCAAGCCTTTTATATAAAGAGTATAATCTTAAAATATAGAGAATAACCTTGTACATGTATTAATAGGGTAAGTGTTTTTGTAGAATAATTATTGCCTTCACAATAAGGAAAATAATTAAATTTCCATACTACTATTCTGAGATAGGTCAAATTGAGTTCAAATTATCATCCAAATATAGCCTGACTGAAATTGAGGGAAGGTATGCAAACACGGGTAATACCTTCCACTGGTTCAGCTTTTAGTGGGTAGAGAACAGTGTTGGCTATACTTTTCTATAGGACAAACCTGTCCCTATATACAGACCTATTTCATATGGACTTAATTATTTTAGAGTAAATTTAAGTAATTTGCTAAATGAACTAGACAAATACCCAATTGGTTGCATTGTGAAAACATCTAAACTAACTCTTCTATTGCAAATTTAATGGAAAAGCGTGGATACTCTCAACATGTAACACAACCAACAACTGAAAATGGCACACTAATTGATCATGTTTATGCTATGAGATAAGGAAATATGAACGTGAAAGTTATTCCCACATATTACAGTTATCATAGTGAATTTCCATTGAAATTTGAATGCCCCTTTTTGTATGTTTTTCCTCTTCTATTCTTATTCTGTCTAATTCGGTTGTCCTCCGGATGGCCTATATCATATGCCACCCTGGCCTGGCTAGTTTATTGGCTCCTGACTTTATTTGTGTCTATGGTCGCTGGTGCGGTCAAGCTGACTCGATTCCCCTCAGTGGTGTATTATGTGTGTATCTCGGTGTGATTTATTTCTTCCTTAGACCTGATTTCTCATTCTTCGCCCTTGATCATTTCTTAATTGGTGCTGCAGTGTAGCAGTTCTTGACTCACCCTTCGGCCCTACCCTATAAGAGTTCTGCTGTGGAACTCATGTGGTGCGGCTGAATTGATGAAATGGTGAGAAATGTCTGCGTATCTTTACCTTCCTAGATTTGTTCACCTCTTGCCCTTCCCTACCTATCATATCTTGATTGGTTGTCCATCTTGATCTAATCCTACAGGCCAGCCCTATAAGAGTTTTTTGGGGGAACTCAGTGGTCTGGTTAAACTATTTTAATAAATATATTTTTAAATATGTAAGATATGCAATAAATTATGTAAAATATATTGTGTTTTCTTTATATACTGTATATAATTGTCATTATGAAGTTAAATTGATTTCACAGGGAAAATATATACTTGAACAATTGTTTCCGCTGACAAAGAAATTATAGATTCTTGGAAGATACCGTACACTACGAAAGATTATTCAACATGGAATTTGAATGGAATAGAGCAGCTTACCAACGAAAAGCCAATACTCCCCCCTCCCTGTGATTGTGTCAGCTTTTGTAAGCAGTGCAATAACTTAATGAAAGACAGAAAAGCTGCAGGATGCTCTGGCATTCTAGCTGAGATGATTAAGGCCTCAGGTGAGAAAGGAGTAGGTGTGTTCAATGAGCTAATTAACTTCATCATCAGAGAGGAAGTAATCTCTGATGAGTTGCACAAAAGTACATTATATACTGTATAAGAGCAAAGGGGACTCATTGGATAGGGAAAATTATAGGGGCCTGAAAATACTTGATCAAGTCATGAAAGTCTGTGAGAAAGTCTTTGAAGGTATGATATTGACGATATGCAGTTTGGTTTCATGCTAGGACACGGCACAATCCAAGTCATGAAGGTATTTGTGTGATAATGAAGATGTATGAGGACTCACAAACGGCAGTGACGGTACTGAGTGATGAGTTTTCAGTTCGCGTCGGAGTCCACCAGGGCTCTGTGTTAATGAGGCCCTTTCCTCTTTTGTTTTATGGTTCTGGAGGCACTATCTTGTGATTTCAGAGTTGGACTCCCCTGGGAACTGCTATAAGGGTCCTGAAAATGCTTGACTAAGTCATGAAGGTCTGTGAGAGAGTCTTAGAAGGTATGATAAGGGAAAGATACTGTATGTACTTAAAAGATAGGGATCTGATGTTGTGTTTACAGACTGGGAGAAGGCCTTTGATAAGGTGGCCAGAGAAGTTGTGCAGTAGGCTAGGAGAAAACTTGGCATTGAGGAGTAGCTGGTGCATGTGATAATGAAGATGTACGAGGACTCACGAACGGTAGTGAGGGTGAAAGGTGTACAGCTGAGTGAGGGACATATACTAGATATTTGGTGAGGGTTAGCTTTATATCCCACGTACTGGTTACTAGGGACATATACTAGGTGATAGGTGGAGGTTAGTTTTGTATCCCACGTTAGTTTTGTATCCAAAGTACTGGGTACTGGGTACTAGGGACATATACTAGGTGTTACGTGAGGGTACTGAGTGATGAGTTTTCAGTTCGCGTCGGAGTCCAACAGGGAAGTGTGTTAATTAGGCCCTCTCCTCTTTTTTATGGTTCTGGAGGCACTATCTAGTGATTTCAGAGTTAGGCTCTCCTTGCAACTGCTATAAGAGGCCTGAAAATGCTTGGCCAAGTCATGAATGTCTGTGAGTGTGAGAGAGTCTTTGAAGGTATGATAAGGGAAAGCATTCTATCAACGATATGCAGTTTGGTTTCATGCCAGGACGTGACACAATCGACAACTTCATAGTCAGGCAGCTGCAAGAAAGATATCTACTGAAAGTAAGAAGTTGTGCAGTAGGCTAGGAGAAAATTTGGCGTAGAGGAGTGGTTGGTGCGTGTGATAAGGAAGATGTATGAGGACTCACGAACGGTAGTGAGGGTGAAAGGTGTACTGAGTGAGGGGCATATGCTAGGTGAAGGTTAGTTTTGTATCCCACGTACTGGGTACTAGGGACATATACTAGGTGTTATGTAAGGGTTAGTATTGTATCCCAAATATTAGGTACTAGGGACATATACTAGGTATTATGTGAGGGTTAGCTTGGTATCCCACGTACTGGGTACTAGGGACATATTCTAGGTGTTAGGTGAGGATTAGTTTTGTATCCAACGTACTGGGTCTAGGGGGCGGCAGCCCCCACCCATAATACTAGGATAGGTTAGGTAAGGTTGTTAGGTTAGGCTAATGGGGATGGATGTAGTTTCCGGGTGTACGGTCGTCATGTTTACATAGGGCGATCACCGCGGTTAACTTCGCGTCTATTTTGACGGTGATTTTTTCGGTTATTTGCCCCCTGCTGGCAATATGACGATGACAAGACATGGGGGGGTGAGGGGTGGCAAAGCCACCCCTCAACATATTATTGTATCCATTGGCATTCAAAATAGACGGGAACATGATTGCAAACGTCCACCGCCTCCGTCATGTTTACATTTGTCGATCGCCGTTGTTAAGTTGGCGTCTATTTTGATGGCGATTTATTTTGGTTATTTGCCCCCTGCTGGAAACATATATGATGATGACAATATGTCATGGGGGGGGGGGGGGGGGGTGAAGGGGGGCAAAGCCCAACCTCAACATATTATTGTATCCAAAGGCAGTCTAAATAGACAGGAAAAGGATGGCAAGCGTCCGACGCCACTACGCGTACGCGTAGTGTAAACAAGGCTGGCGATACACCCGGTAACTACATCCTACCCGGCTAATGTCCTTTCAAAGGGGTAGCCTATAAATTAGTAAACACTAGGATAGCCTATATACCCGGTCAGGTGATACGCCCGATAATGCAACTCTTGCCGATAGGCCTAGCCTAAAGGCTAACCTATTCATAAATATCAAAACAACACCCAGCACACGGTATCACACACAATTATTGTCCTCTCTCCCTCCCTGCCCACCCCGAACCAACTTCCAAAAGCACATCCATACTCATATCTCTCACCGATCCATCCACTCACTCACAGACAACACGCAGCTGCATGCACGACCTCCCGAAATCCATCCTTCCGAATCCTCCCATCCTCGCGAGGACAGAGTCCACCTGGCCAGGCTGAGATACGGACACCATCCAGCTCTCCTGAGCTATCAGAAGAGACTGGATGACTCCGTTGTCGGTGCCTGCCCGGGATGTAACACAGCACCCCATACCATTAAACACATCATAGAAGACTGCATTTCACACAACCACTTACGCCAACAACACAATCTACACTCAATGAGAGCTCTGTGGGAAAGCCCGATCGTGGCCATGGCCTTTCTCAGGGACTCGGGGCTGTTCGGCTAGGCAGCTTAGGGAACAACAACAACAACAACCTATTCATAAAGGTGTCTATTTTGACGGGTTTTTTTTTTCGGTTATTTGCCCCCTGCTGGCAATATATATGATGGTGACAATATGTCATGGGGGGGGGGAAAGCCCCCCTCAACATATTATTGTATCCAATGGCATTCAAAATAGACGGGAACTTTATTGCAAACGTCCGACACCTCCCCCGCCATGTTTAAATGTCGATCACCGTGGTTAAGTTCGTGTCTATTTTGACGGCGATTTTTTTCGGTTATTTGCCCCCTGCTGGCAATATATAAGACGATGACAATATGTCATGGGGGGGGGGGGGGGGGTGAGGGGGGGCCTCAACAATGACCTCTAACCTCTGTATCTCAAAAAGGGCTAGAGCAAATTGGCTGCAAATTTCCACATCTAGGCTATTCCTTGACTGACTCTTCCCAAATGGTAGACATATTAGTTTGATCACTCTAGTTGTTTTTTAGTTACAGAGGTTATAGGTCATGATTTCTTGCCTACTTACAGCGAAAAGACTAGGCCTATTGTAGATTGGTAAAATATTTGCTTAACCCTTAAAGATCGGGGGCAATTTGCAGCAAGTTAGGAGCATTATTAAGGCTTTTAAAGGGTTAAAACCGAGTGCAAATGGCCAGGAGCACAGCGGGCCAGACAGCCGACTCCCAGGGCTTACCGCCGCCCATTAACTCATGTTCCCTGTGTTCTCGAGAGGCCGGCAGTGTAGCCAGTAGTGAGCATAGCTGGGAAAAATATGCCGCTATATGCTAAACTCCCATGTTACTGCTACCACTGTATGAGAACCACGAGTGCTACGTAGCTCGTTCTGGTCTCATTTTGAAGCTTTTAGTGCCTAGTATTTTGCTGAATACATTTTTTTTCATGCAGATACTTGATTTATCATTCAGGAGGGCCTGAATATGCCCAAATAAGCCCAAAACCCCCCGCTAGACAAGGGTTAATAGGCCTAGGCTATGTTGGCTGTGCAATTGTCTCGATTTGACTATTTTTACCTAATTAGGCCTAAAGCAGCCTGAGCCTATTCCCCACCCCCAAACAGTATCCCATGTTAAGCCCTAGGCTAGGCCTAGGCCTAATTCCACTCTCAATCAAAATTCGAACTGATAAATTCGTACCTATCGGTAGCGCTGCCTAGGCTAGGCCTATATTTTTCGTGAATAGATATAGAAAATGGTTTAAAGGAAAGACCATCCTATATTATGTTCAAATAATATATAATAGCACTGTGTATGGTTGTATTAAATTTAAATAGTGATATACTGTATGTGTATATAAATGGGATAAATTTTCCGAACTTAGCATACGTTCAGAAAATTAAAGTGCAACACTGTTGCCAGATACTAATCAATCCCATTATCATTATATCATAATGGATTTTACTCATTTGCATAATTTAAAATACCTAGGACATTAATATAATATTTTCCTATCTTTTTTGTAGTGATATTTGTATGATTTAGTGGTATATTGGTGTCTGTATAGGGTTATAATGCATTGTGAAAGTTACCTCTGAATCTCTGACTTGGTAACAGTTCGGTATGGGCCGGCTTAAGTAACCCTGCTTTCTGTGAGTACTACACGGCAAGAGAAGCTTTCGGTTCTGTCATTACTGTTCACGGTAAATAGCAACTGCTAAATTCGACATTATGTTCAAATAATATGTAATAGCACTGTCTATGGTTGTATTAGACAAAAATCGTGATAGGTTTCTATTTTATGTGGATAAATAATATTAAGCTGAATAAACTAAATACCGAAAGTTCACTAGAGTGGTTGTTGATACATTTGCTAGATATGAGGGAGGAGGGAGGTAGGAAGGAAGGGCAGGGTAAGTTACACAGGCAATTGCCAAAACTTTAAAGGTCCATATCATTATTATTAAACAAAGCATTTGGCAAAGGGAGGAATTGTTAAAAATCTTAGCCAATACTCTGTCATTCACCAAAAATAAATTTGAATTATCATTATTATTTGGTAGGGTAGGTATGTATAGGTAGGTTGGCTAAATAATTGCTGGAATTCATAGGGACTCGAACTGTTTTGAGAGAGTTAAATAACAAAAAAATAATAGATCTGAATAATAAAGAGACTATGTTATTAAGCAAAACTGTGGGATGCGTGGAAGCCTATAGACTGTAGACGGTAAACTTTGTGTGGGTAGCAAATGCGGTTTTAAAGTAAATTAAGAATAGACAGTTTTCAATGCTGCGGCCAAACTACTCCACCCATTTATATTCTTTTGGTATCAAAACGTTCGGAATCATGAGCCTCACCCAACTATGCAAGCATGGCTTTGATCATCGGCATAGTTTTCAAGATGTGGAATTTTAAGTGGAATTCGAGTTTTTTTCAAGATTGCCGGAAAAAAACCCACGTGCAAAAGCAAAACCTTCTCTATAACATTTGCGGAGCATTAGTAGGGGAGTCCATATGCCAAAGCCCAGTCGTTTCCTATGAATGGGAGAGACGGTATTTAGGCGTCAAGTTTTTTGGCAAATCGGCTGCCACAGACCTGTTTGGCCACCATGCCTGATGTTTAGCATATCAAAAGTTGCCCAATACAAAAACGCACCTCTTGTGAAAGTTTCGATCCCGATCCAAAAAGCGGTTCTGGAGTTATTGCGTCGAAACCGGCGCATAAGAAGAATTTGGATGAAAAACCGGGTTTAATGATTACAATAGGGGTTCTCCGTAGGGGTCGAACCCCTAATAAAACAAAAACGGTATTTACAGTTCATAGGTATACAAGATATCCGAATAATACTGTATTACCAGTGGATATCACACATGATGAGTGCCTTCAGACGAGTGGGTGGATCTGGTCTCTGAAACACACACACACACACACACACACACTCACACACACACACACATAACATACTCTCATACTATCTCTTACTCTCACTCTCAATTTATCCCAGCCTCCGAGTGAATACCGATTTTCTCACTGAATATTCACACTATCTAGTGGAGGGATATATAATTTGATTGTCTTGGTGTATATAGAAATGAAACATGGATTGCAACAATATTGGTACATATTATATTGTACAAACCTAAACGAATGTATTTGATAGTTTCAATATTATCAGCTGTGTAATCAATTGACCAATTGCGAGTTTCAGGCTATTAATGTCTTGTAGCCGAAAATATTGCTACTCAACAGAAATACAATAACAATAAAGGCTTCTGAAGGATAGAGATAATGGTCAAGTTGTTTATTGTATTAATAAATGTACTACGGCCGTATTTAATCTGGTATTTCTGCTTACTAACAATGTCTAAAGCTCCCACTTCCTCATAACCTGAAACTTGCAAGGGGTCAATTCAGAACACTGCTCTGTATAGCCTTCTGGCCTATTGGAGTTGTGTACGACAATGGGGTACAAAGTTTTGTTTTGTTATGAACCCCTTTCTTCCTCTTGTTTAGCCCCGTTAGCTTTGAGATATTAAACGGTTGTCTCATTAGATTGGAAATGTCAAGATCTTTCGCCCCATTTCTTTGTAAAATTTATGACCTTTTGTGCCATTTGGGTATCAATTTTTGTCTTGGTGAGCGAAAGCGAGCCTGGAATTTTTCAGCCGGGGCATTTTTCTACCGAAAAATTTACAAATTACAAAATGGGGGTATTTTGTAAAGTTTGATAGAGGTCTAAGGAGGAAACTAAACACAAAATACTAATAATACTAATACAATAATTGAAAATTAATACAATGCACAAATAAATGCATAAATAAACATTCCATAATTAAACCTCCATGCAAATGGTGATCTATCTGAAATTGAATAGGATTTAGTTAGCACTGTGTTGGAATAACCCTTTCCTCAAATTATATAATAAGGGGTTTAGTACTTTATCACATATTATCAGTCAGTTATGTTATCATCGTTCGATATAGGGTTGGTATCACCCTTCAACACAGGTAATCGAAGCCATCTTGAACTCCATGACATTGTAGGAGTTTCATCCCATTCCGGTGTTGACTTTTTCTAGGCGAGCGACAGCGGGCCTGCAAATTATGATCGGTTTAACCCTTCCAGCCCGGGTGTCCTTTTAAAAGGACGGCGCGGCAGATGGGCCAATACCCGGGTGTCCTTTAAAAATCCCTGTGCTTGAAAGTGTGCTTTGAAAAGCGCGTGGCCAAAATTTACGTTGTAGGGGCCATCGCAGCGCCACCAAGCCTTAACTACTACCGTTATCAGTACCAACGTGGCCGCCATAGCGAGTTATAGTGAAATCATGAATTCCGACGCGTCCGATTCTGTGCTACCTCCCGCGCGCCCCACTGCTACCCCACTCGCAACTTCGACGCCTGTTGCAACCAAGAAGAAAGCTCAACGAAAGAAAGTGAAACGTTTGTTGAGTGACAGTGCTATACAGCGAGAACTTTTTAGCCTTGAAAAAGCTAGGGAAGGCGAAGATAGTGATAGTGATGCCGACCCTGGGCTAGCAACCACCCGCATTCCTTTGTCCCGACGCCTTGACACGGGATGCCGCGCGGGTCACCCACAGCCCTCGGCTTCATCTCGCCCTCAGGATGTGCAAAGGGCCTCTACAAGTGGTACTAGTGGGGCGGCATTGTCCTCCCACAGTGTGCCACCATGGGCCCCGCATCATAGAGCATTATTTGCTGCGGAGAAGCCCTCGGCACGCCGCAAAAGGAGCCCAACTCCCAAGGCTGAGGCTCCCATTGTTGAACCCCTAGCCTCCCGCGCCTCACGCCGCTGACGCCCGGTCACTTCTTCACCCGAATTGTCTCCTGAAGAGGATGCTGACGACCCCAACATTGCCCCAGATGACCTGACGTCGCCTGAGGAGGAGGAGGAGGACGACGAAGAGGATGTGGAAGAGGAGGAAGTCCCGATAAGACAGGTTAGAGGGCGAGGTCGTGGACGTGGACGTGGACGTGGTCAGCTTGCCGACGCCGATGCCCCTGGGCCTGCACGTGGGCGTGGGCGTGGGCATGCAGGGCGTCCGCGTGGCCAAGGGCGTGTGCCAGGGCGTCCAGGGAGTGTGCCTGCTGCAGCTGCATGTGCTCGAGCATCCGACCTGTTTGTGTGGACAGATGGGGCTGATTTTGAGCCAGATAGTCCTGCCTTTGACGAGGTACAGATGGGTTCCGGGGTATCACCAGCATATCCCTGTGGCCCAAATGCTACCCCCAGTGAACTTTTCTGTGGCTTCTATGAAAATTAAGTCATGGAATACCTCGTCGAGGAGACCAACAACCATCATGACATCTGTGCCAACTTTCTTGGGAGGAAGACCAGTGCCAAGATGGTGGCATGGAGAGCTGTCACTGTGGCAGAACTATATGTGTTCTTGGCACTCACAATGCTGATGACACATATAAGGAAGCACGTTCTGGCCGACTACTGGATCCACTAGCAACCTCATAACGACTCCTATTTGGCAAGTACATGTCCAGGCACAGGTACTTTGACATCCTCTCCTATCTCCACCTGACCAACAACATGCATGTCCACTTTACCGACACACTATGGAAGATCAGGAAGCTGTATGACATGATACGTCATCGGTTCACCACCTACCTGATTCCTTTCCAGAAGATGTGCCTCGACGAGTCTCTGGTCCTGTTCCGTGGTAGGCTGCACTTCCGACAGTATATCCCGTCCAAGAGACACCGCTTCGGCATCAAGCTCTTCGTCCTCTGCGACTGCAAGACGGGGTATGTGCTGGACTTTGTGGTCTACAGCGGCAGGTGGAGAAATTGAGACTGACCCCCTCATTGGTTTTGGCGGTGCTGTAGTAAAGAAGATGATGGAGAGGCACTTCCATAACAACCACATCCTCTACACAGATAACTACTACACGTCGCCTATCCTGACCAAGTACCTCCATGACCGCAAGACCGGAACTGTCGGCACAGTCAAGGCCAAGAGGAAGGGCATGCCAGGCTACCCAACGAAGACAAAGAAGACTGACATCTTCCACAAGAAGAGTGGCCCCATCCTCTCCATCCACTGGCATGACCAGCGGAAGGTCAACCTCCTCACTACATGCCACAAGGCAGAGATGGTCGCCACAGGGAAGGTGGACCGAAGAACCAAAAACCCCGTCCAGAAACCAGCTGCTGTCTTGGACTATTAACCTCAACATGTGCCTCGTCGACAAGTCCGACATGCAGATGGGCTTCATCGACTGCCTGCGAACATCTTGCAGGTGGTATAAGAAGTTTGTTCTGCATATGGTAGATATGTCGGTCCTCAATGCCTACAACATCTACCGTCTGAGGACTCCAAGAGCCCCGAAGTACAAGTCCCTGCGGAAGTTCCACAAGCAGGTGATACTTGAGCTCCTGGCTAAGCATGCAGAACCTGGGAGACCACTACAAGGACCAGGCCAGCTGGACAGAACGGGGTGTGCCGACTTCTTCAGGAAGCACCAGCTCAACCCCCTTCCTTTCAAAGCACCCGGTAGTTGGGTTAGAAGCCAGCAGAGGTGCCATGTCTGCAGGCACATAACTCGCAGACCCCACAAAGTAAAACAAAACCAATGGAAATGCCTCGAGTGTGAAGTGGCACTGTGTGCTGGACGGTGCTTCAATGACTTTCACACTCTCCAACAATATTGAAGTGCCTGTGACAATAACAGTGAAAGTGACACTCTAAAATGTAGGCTAAGAATAATATAAAATAATAAATAACAGTGAAAGAGACACAAATAAGTAATAATAAGTGCCCTCATAACAATATGAACAAGTGAAAGTGGCACTATATATATTATTAGCTTACCTTACAATACATAAAAGTGAAAATGACACTATCAATGTTCATAGTCCAGTGAAAGTGACACTATAATAATAATAAACTAAGTATAAGTGAAAGAGACACACATAAGTAATAATAAGTGCCTTCATAACAATATGAACAAGTGAAAGTGACACTATATATATTATTAGCTTACCTAACAATACATAAAAGTGAAAATGACACCATCAACTATCAAAGTCCAGTGAAAGTGACACTATAATCATAATAATAATAATAAAACGAAGTAATAAGTGACAGAGACACAAATAACTTCATGAAAATAACTTTATTGAGTGAAAATAACATAATAACTATAATAAATTGCATAATGAACAATAAAACACTATCAAATCGCTTCCCGGCATAATTTGCGGGTGGAGCTTCGATTGGAACTGGGCGTCGTAGCCGGGGCCGCGGTTGAGTGTTCGGACGCGCCGAGAAAAATATGTGGCAAAAGTTACCTCCACTTCCATCACCATAACTCCAGAACCAGTTGAGCTAGAGAGCTCTACTTAACGCCATTCTACGCAACAAGGTAAGGCACACATTAGTGTCTCTTTCATTAATGTAGGTAATATATTAAGCGAGATTAGCCTTGGTTTACTTTTGTTGTTTTTCAGCCAGATCGCCCGGATACGACCTCCGTCATTTAGAAAGGCAGCCCGGGTCGGAAGGATTAAGGCAGGGATATTTCTACGGACAAAATTATAAATTTTACTTAATGGGGGTCTGGGGAGCGATTCTTTATTGATTACATCTATTTCTTCATTGATAAAAGTGTTAGGTACTCCAATATACCCAACTATTATTCCTTGAGTTACTTAAACACTAGAGTACATATATAAAGTATATCTCACTATAATAACCTTAATATTACTACTCATATTATTAAACAGAGTATTTTTGACATCAACTGTACATGATGGAGCCAAGTGGTATGGCGCCTAGAGTCTGGAGTTTGAGCATACGTCATATACCTGGTCAGCATACCACTCAACTCACATCATGGCATGGTTACTATGGAAGATCTTTCTATGGAAAGTTTACCTAGGGTGTGTCACTGGGTGAAACCACACCCAAATACGTCATTATTGACAGGTACCAGGATTGGTGGACTTTGTACACATAGAAGGTAATGAGTGGGTTTACGTCATATAATGGGTGTGACCCGTATGCTTATAGGCGGTAGCGAAGGGGGTTGAGGCAGAGACGACGGAGAGCCCCACAGCTGATAACGGGTCAGGGTGACAGCCCGTGTGTGTGATAAACAGAGGTATATCATACTTGAATTAATCTTACTATTACGAATACTTATATAATCAATATATTAGTGTACTTCTGAATAAGTCTTAAGATATCTTTCATTAAACTATTGTGAATTATTCTCAAGTTTCAGTTGCCTGTTTCTAAGTATTATTTTGAGTTATCTAATTAATCTCAGGGTAAGCCTGCGGTGGTGGCAGTATTAATATATGGGAATTGATACCCATATAATCCCTATCTTACTTAACCTCACATGGTGTGCAAGCGAGTGGTCCTTTTTACAACAGAGGCTACATTCATGTGTCGATTAATTGACCGCTAAAGCTACTCAAAGTATTTAATTCAAGTCAGTGGAGTCTGTCAAAATATAGAATTCACATACACGGCGGGCTGAAACACTTGTACATCTGGCAAGTTTACCTCAGTGCCCGCAACGCTCCCACACAACTTCGGAGCTGGTCGCAAATTCGTCATAATATTCTGGCAGCGGACCCAGAGAACCCTCAACTTTGTCTGACGGAGGAGGAGTCTTCATGGACATGGTACCGACCTGTGGAGTGATTGGTCATACATAGGAGGATCAAGATTGAGTGACAGTGGTTTGAGGCCGAAATCTTGACGTCGCCGGCAGTGAAAGTAGCCAAGCCCTACACGCCATAAGTCACAACAATTCTCTTCAGCCTACCCTACCCCAGAGGCACTGCAGGCAGTAGTACCTTGTTTGTGTTTGGGTGAGGACATACTTAGCAGCCAGGCGTGACATTGAAGAGGTAACGTGTTACTGGAGGCCTTAAGTGAATCTTTCTATCCATAAATTATACCAATCTAAGATCAGTTATATATAATTCATTTGAGTAATTAATGTTTTTATCACTGTCTTTTAATTAATTAATTAATTTGTGCAAAATAGGGTGTATTTAGATTTAGGAATTGTGCAGTGTTTTACAGGAATTATTTACCATTTATGTGGGGAGCATTTTATATATTATATGTTTATCAAGTTGAAAATTTCACATGTCATTAAAACTTCTGTTTAGAAAAAGGCCAAAGGTTCCCAATATAAATCCAGTTGATCCCGAATTATCTGATATTACTGAGGATAGCGGAGACGATTCTTCGGATGACAATTGGAGCGGGTCAGAACATAAATATTCGGAAGTTGAATCTCAGGAAAATCCAGGTAGTTCAGGGGCTCCACATCTGTATGAAAATGTTAATCAGAGTGTGTTAAGAAGCGGGACTTTCCGTGATACAACTCCTTCCTACATCACCCCTTTGCCTAGTATAGTAATTCCCACACCTTCCGAAGATAACGTCATTATGTCGGGTAACGAACCCCAGGCTTTTCACTTAAATGTTACCCATGGTCAGGCCGTAAAGAATTTCACTGGGTTGGAAGAACACAGAAATATGTTTTCAGTTTTGGATGATGTAGAGACAGAAATTGCAGCAAAAGGTATTACACAGGAGAAGGCCAAAATTTAAATTTTTCGCTCGAAAATTGACAAGGGGAATACTCCAGCTGGGTACCTTTTGGCTTGCGATGACCTCATAAATGCTAAGACTTACGATGAGTTCAGGGTTGAATTCCTAGAGAAATTTGGGTCTTCAGCTAAGGGGGAATTTGCAAAATTCCATGATTTCGCCGATCAGTTATTGAAGCAAAAGAAAAATCAGTCAGTGGATACCTTATTGGCGCAGTGTTCACAGTTCGCGAATTGTATGTCGCATGATCTAGTTCGTCACACCTGGTTTGAGGACAGTAAGATAAAAATAGGTCAGTTGAGCAAGTTACTGGGGTATGTTATGTTGGTTAGCGCCTTACCAGACACCGTGAAACCGATCGCACGACGTATCGAGTTCCCTCCAAATATGTCTCTCAATAAATTCTCAAAGGAACTTCGAAAGTCTTGTGATACTAGCGGTATAACCACCGAACAAATTCAGTTTTCGTGTGCTGCCGTTAGGAAATCCTTACCTGTTTCCCCAGCTCAACCTGGGCCTAAACAGAATCAACCTAATGGAAATTCCCAACCCCATTTAAATCCCCAGAACAGTTCTCCTCCAAAAAAAACAGAAACCCGCACAGGTAAGTCATAGTAGACAGAGTTACAGCTCTCGGTCATGGAATTATCAATCGCCCCGTTATCAGGGTTATGGCGGTCGACCGCAGGCCCCAAGCGGAGGCGGTCAGGGTGCGCAGAGACCTGCAATAATGGCTACCGGCGCATCTGGTCAGCACAGGGATGTTATGTGTTTTTATTGTGGTATACGGGGGCACATTGTTCCTCGTTGTAACATCAAGGCCAAAGAGCTATATGAATATACGGCAGGTAAGCAACCTTTCTGTCGTAGATGCAAGAATAAGGACCACAGGACCGGAGATTGCCCGGAAGTGAAGGTCGATACGGACGATTGGAAGGCGACTCACCCTAGATCGGGGGAAACCTACGATCGCTCCCAAGCAAATGCTCCCAAGCAAATGTAACGTAAAACATCAATGTACACAAACTCCGGAATTTCCTACGTTAAAGATAAGTGCCCTTATGCATTCACCTGACTCGTTAATTTTGAAGTCATGTGTCAATAATACAGATATAAGTGTTTTAATAGATACGGGTTCTCCTGTGAACCTCATGTCTAGCTCTGTATTTAAAAAATTTATCATTAAACTTGAATTCCCAGATGTTAATCTTCAGAGTGTTTCAGGGGATAATATTTCAATATTGGGGGTTACATACTTACCGATAGCATTACATGAGGACTTGGATTTAATGACGGAGAAAGTGTACGTTGTTCAGGGTTTAAACATCTCTTCGGACCTTCTGTTGGGTTTTAACTTTTAAGACAATGAGGGACCGTAAATTTATTTTAAGTCTAGAGATGAATGGTGTATGTATTGATGGTACTTTTATTGAGGCGTCATCTAGCTTCCCAGAAAATTTACAATTTGTATCAAGGGGTGTACGTAAGGGCGTTGTGGAAAGCAGTAAATCTTTTCAGGGGAAACGTCGTACATCTGGCAGGAATAGCGGGAGATGTAGATGCAGGCACTGCCACGGTACCACCCCCGCTCTTCCCGCCGTCGTAGATATGACATTGCAGGATTATTTAGAACATTCTATGGGGGATTCTGATATTCTCATTCACTGTAATACTATTATTGAACCGCATTCTGCGAAGGTTGTTAATGTTTATGCGAACAATCTTAAGAGTACAGTACATTCTATTGTATTATTACCCGATTCCTCAGCGATCAAGGGTATTACGTTCGCTCAAGCGTTGCATGAGGTGGATGACACCAATATTTTCCAAACTCTCATTTTAAATGTCACAAATGGCTTAACCTGACAAGCGTGAAATAGACCTAGGGGCTAGGGTGGTTATTTGTGCATTTCTAGCCTTGGATTCTGACAGAATTCGTTATATTTACAATATAGAGCATTATTTGTTTTCGGTATGCTTTTATTTTACATATATGATGTATATATGAACCTTCAAGAGTGCTAAAATAAGTGGGAAAAGCATTTGGGTGGTGAAAAACGAAGATATTGGCCACCCGGTCATAATCTCAGGCGAGAGAGAGCCACAGGCAACCCTCCTCTCTCGCTGTCTGTGAGGTAACTGAGACGAGCGGGGCGGTGTGGGTCGGTGTCTGGGTGTTACATAACGATCTTTTCTGCAACCCACTTGTGCTACATTATCGCGGGAGAGAAAAATAACCGATAAATGATGATAATAAGAGGAAAAATAGATGATAATTGAGGAGGGGAGGGAGGGGGGAATAAGGTGGGGAAGGAGGGGAGGGGGGTGGGTGAGATTTACATGGATGAGTACTGGAGGGGAATTATCTCACCTAGAGACAAATTCCTTTGTTTTGATAGGCCCTTTTTTTTTTTTGGAAGGCTTTTTTTATGGTCTTGCTTCCGTGAGGCCTATCGCGTTCCCTATAGGAAGCCTTCCGTGAGGCCTATCGCGCTTGCCGGGTTAATGAAATTATATGCGAATACGAAGTTATGTAATGCTTCCTGTGGACCTTGTAAATTTGAAGAAATTAATTCTCCTCCCGTTGCATCAGTGCGGATAGGGAACTCTCCTAGTATGGATGATAAAATACGTAAGATTTACAAGGATTTACAAGGTACCGACTTTCCTGAGGCTCAGGGTCCGCTTGAGGCGTTATCGAGAGAATTTAATGAGTCCGTACATTTGAAAGGGGACGCTATGGGGTTTACTGACATTATAGACCATAAAATTGTGTTTAGTGACAAGGATCAGAAGCCCGTTTACCTGCCTATGTATCGCTCATCGCACAGTCAACGGGAATTGACTGATAAACATGTTTCAGATTTACTTTCTCTGGACGTAATTCAACCATCAACGCCACTTTGGCGATCACCTCTTTTCTTAGTCCCGAAGAAGGCGAAGGGGGAGTTTAGAGTCGTGGTAGATTTTAGAAAACTTAATACCATTAATACCATATGCCGGCGATACCGGAAATTCTTGCTAGTTTGGGAACAAATAACAGGGTATTCTCAACCCTCGATCTTTCGAGTGGGTTTCATCAAATTGGGTTATCACCGGAATCAAGACAATATACAGCATTTCATTCTCCCTCCGGTACTTTCGAGTAGAAACGTTTACCCATGGGCCTTAAAAATTCACCAGCGATTTTTCAGAGATTAATGAATAATGTATTGGCAGGATTGATCGGTCACAATGTTTATGTATATATAGACGATATTATAATTTTTTCTAGAACGGTAGAGGAACATCTTATCGCACTGAGAAACATACTTTCTAAATTAAATGAGGCAGGCTTAAACATTAAGATCAGTAAATGTGAATTCTTTAAAAAGAAATTGTCATTTATGGGGCATGAATTAACTCCGGACGGGATAAATACCACTGCTCAATTAACAAATTCTATCACTAAATTTCCTACGCCCACTAACGTAAAACAGTTAAGGCAATTTTTGGGCCTATCAGGCTATTATAGGGCATTTATAAGAAACTACGCTAGTATCGCGAAGCCCCTATATAGTTTACTCAAGAAAGGCGCTGAATTTTTGTGGGGAGTTGAACAAGAGGGTTCTTTTAATGAATTAAAGGCGAGCTTAGCATCTCGACCGACCCTTGCTTTCCCTGATTTTAAGAAACCTTTCTATATTAATTCTGATGCATCATATACTGGGTTTGGGGCTGTTCTTATGCAGTATTACGATAGGAATCTCTTACGGCCGTTAGGATTCGCTAGCCGTTCTTTAAAACCTGCAGAACAGAATTATTGTGTTACCGATTTAGAAGGTGCAGCGCTAATTTGGGCGTTAAATATTTTTCGTGAGGTAATATATGGTTATGATGTAACTGTTTGGACAGACCTGCATAAGCCTCTAATTAAATTGTTTGATGATAAACTTCTCACGGGTAGACGTGACAGGTGCAAGTTGACATTAGCATCATACAATCCTACATTATTGTACGTTGAAGGCAAGCTCAACACAGTTGCCGATGCGTTATCAAGGAATCCTGTTTGTTTAGTGTCGGTTAACGCACTGTTGAGCAGTAAAAATATTGCGGTAGACCAGCGTAAAGATAGTTTTTGGGGTAAAGTAATTCTTGTTTTAGAATCGGGTGATTTTAGCGACAATGTTCTTGGTCACCCCAACTTAGCAGGTTTTGATTATTCCAATTTTGTAATGCATGAAGGGTGTTTGTACAGAAAAAGGGATTTCAACGACAGGGTAATTTTACGACTCGTCATCCCGGATTCGCATATTAGTACTTTATTACCTATTTTACATGGACATAGATACAATTGGGCATCCGGGGAAGCTTCGATGTTTGACACAAGCTCAGAGAAATTATTATTGGCGGACGATGAAAAAGGATATAGATAGACTGTTGTTCTACTTGCACCACTATTAAGCCTAAGTTGAGCCCGGAAGTGAAAATCGGGGAATATCCGATTCCGGCGTATCCTTTCGATGTGGTTGCTATAGATGTATTGAAACTTCCACTGACTGACGCCGGAAATCAATACATTATGCTCACCATTTGTCACTTTTCACGGTATGTCGTGTTATCAGTGTTGCAGGATAAAGAGGCAACATCGGTCGCTAATACATTTTTAGCGGACGTCGTGTGTAAATTTGGTTGTCCTAATACAATTATAACTGATAATGGTACAGAATTTTGTAATTCTAGTATGACGAAACTATGCGATGAATATAATATAGATCATGTTACTGTTTGTCCTCATTCACCCCAGTATAATGGCTTGGCGGAACGCGCTAATCAATCTCTTATCCGTGTTCTTCGCGGCTTATTATTAGATCGTGATACGAGTACTTGGGATTCAGTTTTACATTTTGCAGAATCAACACTAAATTGTTCGATAAATTCCTCAACTGCGGATTCGCCTTATTTTATTGTTTTTGGTAGAGATATGAGACTTCCTTATAATTCGTTAGTTCAGTCTAATTCTCCCGTTTATAACTGCGATGATTACGTGTTGTATCACTTGAATAATTTTCGGTCTATTTATAAGACTTTATGCACTTCTCTTTCGAAATCAAAGGAAGACATGATGGACATAGCGAATAAACGTAAGAGGAATGTTAATATTGTTGTAGGGGATCTTGTTTATTTGAGGGAATTTTACGCCAAAGATAAATTACAACCTGTTTTCGAGGGTCCTTACCGCGTAATTTCAGTTGACAAGAATAGTACTGTTATAAAACACTTAGAAAAGGGCATTGAAAAAAGGGCCTATGTGAATCATTTGAAACGTGTTATACGCAATTTACCTGGTTATGAAGATATTTCTGTTGACCACAAACCGGTGAGTCCGAGGAATGTAAAGGGACGTAAACGGCCTAAAAAGACAAATGGTGCTCATAAATGTAATTTAAGATCGAGTAATGTTGCTTTTGTTAAAGAGGGAAGTCATTTTGTTGCTCATTGGTGGGTTGACAGTTTGGGGATGAATTTGGATTCATTTTACATGTGAATTTTTAGTCACCATATTTTGTTGTTTGGTTCCTCAGACGGGTCGTAGGAAGGATTGTGGGACGTGTCTTGGTATTATGGATACCGGGATATTATGTCTACTATTTTGGGGAAAAATTTTGAAAGTTATATGCATGCTTTAATTCACGCGGAGAATGGGCTTGTGACATCTGACTTACTTTCCTTGGCTGACTTATTCGATTTGCTGAGATTGGCAAATAGGGAATTTGATTTGGTACCTTTGGTGGGTCACTCAGAATTAGAGTCTTATTACCCTTTCCTCGAGGTGTATGTGAGTCACGGTAAATTTCTTATTTTGATCCCTTTTGCTTCTGACATGATTTTGTCTTGGTCTGAAATTATACCTTTTCCGGTAAAAAATTAATAATTCCTTGCTCACTATTAATTTTCCTGCTAAGAATTTGCTAGTTTCGAAAGGGAAGTATACTGATGATTACTATTCGTTACTGAGTTCCTCCACTGTTCATGCGTTGTGTCACACGGCTCTCGGCTTGTTTACTATTTGCCCAGCCTCTGCCGTTCCTTTACTGCCAATGAAGTCTAACAAATGCGTTCAAGCTATTATTGGCAATGCCGATATCCTGGATAACTGTAATTTCACTCCGGTTCAATTTCACCCAAATTTTTCACGTTCACGTAATTAATACTAATTTTCTTTATTTTGTGAATGCTTCAGAACTACTTGTTACTTGCCCGGACCGTGCACCCTTTCATAAATCATGTATTGGCCAAGTTTATGTAAGGGACTCGTGTCTGTTGGTTTCGTCTCATCTTACTCTTTACCCATCATTGACTCACATGCTTTCGTCTACAGAACAGGACATTCTGTTTGCTAGCATTCCGTCTAAAGTAAACATTACAAACAACTTTTAATTTCCTAAGATAATTTCGCGTGAGATTGAAACTTTGGAGCTGATTAACACATCCATGGATACGTTGTCATTCATGCATTTCGTTCGCCCTGAGTACATCTACCCTCTGCCAATGTTCACTGGTCTTGTTTTACTTATTTTAATTATAATTTTCCTTGTAATTTCCAAGAACATTGAGGGTAGGTTGACAAGGATTGAGATTATTTAAAATATTAGAACATAAATTGTTTTCATTATGTGTAAGGCCGTAGAGGCCTGTAAACAGACCTGTGGCATTTTTGTTGGTACGATTCCGTGGTTAACTTACTTTGCATAAAATGTGTTTGTATATTGAAATTGTTCTTTTTCAGGTTTTTCTATTTTCAGCATTTTTGTATATTATATATTCAATGTAATTTTTATTGTGTATATAACTATTTTGCACATTTAATTTATTATTGCATATTGCATATTATCTGATTGGTTTAATTTTCTTTCCTTGTTATTCCATGTTGAAAACCAGATTTCAAAGGTATTCTCTATCTCTTTCTTTTCCTTATTATAAGCTTCACCGTAGTGTTTATCTATATTGAACATTAGTTGCACTCTACATCTACATATTCGTCACGGTGTTATCAATGTTGAAACCTAGTATTATAACTCTTGAAACACGAGTTATCAGTTTTAATTTAAGTGTTAACTTGGACTATAACCTACAATGTATTGTATTCATATTTCAGAACAACTAATGACTGGATAGAATTTCGATCAAAAGTCATTGATTAAGTGATGTGGTAATTGGTGGATCCTATCGAAAGGATGATGACCTTTCTCTGCATTGTTTCAATTATGTTCGATTTGCTCTTATGTCTTTGTTTGTTTGGGATATGTGTACACTTATATATATATATATATATATATAATATTATATATAATCTCTTTATATTTTTCATTATGTAAATATTTTCTTCCAGATTCTTCTTAATTTTAAATTCCTTTTACATGAGTTTACAACCTTCGAAAATCTTACAAAAAAAAATCACAAAACTAGAAAATTTAATTTTTATACTATAATCACTTTCTATTATATTTGTTTGGGAGTATATTTCAGTGGTAGAAATTATATCTCTTATTTTTAAGGGGAGCGTGTTAGGTACTCCAATATACCCAACTATTATTCCTTGAGTTACTTAAACACTAGAGTACATATATAAAGTATATCTCACTATAATAACCTTAATATTACTACTCATATTATTAAACATAGTATTTTTGACATCAACTGTACATGATGGAGCCAAGTGGTATGGCGCCTAGAGTCTGGAGTTTGAGCATACGTCATATACCTGGTCAGCACACCACTCAACTCGTATCATGGCATGGTTACTATGGAAGATCTTTCTATGGAAGCTTACCTAGGGCGTGTCACTGGGTGAAACCACACCCAAATACGTCATTATTGACAGTTACCAGGATTGGTGGACTTTGTACAGTAGAAGGTAATGAGTGGGTTTACGTCATATAATGGGTGTGACCCGTATGCTTATAGGCGGTAGCGAAGGGGGTAGAGGCAGAGACGACGGAGAGCCCCACAGTTGATAACAGGGGTTACGGTGACAGCCCGTGTGTGTGATAAACAGACGTATATCATACTTGAATTAATCTTACTATTATGAATACTTATACAATCAATATATTAGTGTAGGCTACTTCTGAATAAGTCTTAAGATATCTTTCATTAAACTATTGTGAATTATTCTCAAGTTTCAGTTACCTGTTTCTAAGTATTATTTTGAGTTATCTAATTAATCCCAGGGTAAGCCTGCGATGGTGGTAGTATTAATATAGCGGAATTGATACCCATATAACCCCTATCTTACTCAACCTTACAAAAGTATTATAAAATGCTCAAATATTGAAATAATGAATACAAACTTCAATAACAAATATACAAATACACCATAATAAATAGCCAAACTCCGGATGGACCAGCGGTAATAATGATACTAAAGCCGGTATCACACAAGCGCTTTTTCCCTCAACTTTTATCCTCAACATTGGTCTGGCAGCTTATGAGGTCAACATTTAAAACATTTCGGTTACCTAAATTCATCTACCATTAGTCTAGTTTCCGATACCAATGGAAAATACTCCAGACATGTTGCCAGAAATGTTTTGTTAATCGAATGTTGACTATAAATGCTCTCGTGTGATACCGGCTTTAGGCTATATATTGGACTAATAAAAAAGCAGAGGGTCTGGTGGTGGCAGCAGCTGTGAGGGAAGACACCTCTGATGGCCTAGATGTGTCTGGGAGATCCTATTAAAAGCGATACCACACGGCCGATGTTATAGGCAATTTCACCAGGCATTTGTGTTTGGCTTCTTCTGAATTAAAGTTGTATATTATCTCAATCTCTTGAACTTATATAAAGTCAGTCAAGTTGTTCATTCCAATGCCAATATACCAAGAAATAGTACGAGCAGAAACTTGTTCATCGAAAATTGTACGTAAAAAAACGCTCGTGTAACATCTCCGTAAGAAATAACGTTCTTTTGTTTCGACGCCACTTTAGGGCCGTAATTATTAAACAGCGTTGTCATAATATATGTTATCTAATTTAAAATTTGGATTCAAAATATAAATTACACTGTAAATTGTCGCGGGTATAAAACAGGCATATGATATCATTGTACTGTATATATTGAAAGATCTTTACTGTTTCAACCTAAAATTAATGAGATTTATTACTACCAAAATATCTTTATATGGTAAATTTGTATGGACACTTTAAGGGGGTGTTTTTTCTGGACCCCCTTCCCCCTTGACATTTTGACATTTTATGACGTTCACCCATTTGGTTTGGTGATTGTATGACCTTTCACCCAATTTCTTTGTCAACTTTAAGACCGTTCATGGCATTCAGGTGTCGATTTTATTCCTGGCGAACGATAGCAAGCCAGCAATTTAGGTGGAGCTGGCCTAGAAATTGTTCAACCAAAAATTGTACAAATATATTTCGAATGGGGTTCTTGGGGGTATTTTTCAAAGCTTGATATAAGTCCAGGGAAGAGGGAAAACAAACGCATATTAAAATAACCTCCCCCTTCATATAATACTAAGCCCAAAATGATTGCCAGTGTATATACAGTATTTTGTACCAGCATCACCGAATGTATATTATGAGTATGGATATATATGTCAGTGTAATGACAGATTAATGACACCAGTGGCACCAATATACCAGGGCGGCCGATCTACTGTTATGAAAGGATCTCGAGTGGAAGTTATTCATCTGGAAGAAAACTGAACACGTCTATACTTTGTTCAAAATAAGTAGGCCAACACCCTTGAACATCAACCCTTATAATCTCTTCTAAAGATGTACTTTCTACCCTCTCTGGGCTTAACACTAATAAGGCGTACGGTCCGGACGGTGTTCCGCCTGTTGTTCTCAAAAACTGTGCTTCCGTGCTGACTCCCTGCCTAGGCAAACTCTTTCGTCTCTGTCTATCCTCTAACGTCTTCCCTTCATGCTGGAAGTTTGCTCACATTCAACCTGTCCCAAAGAAGGGTGACTGCTCTCAACCCTCCAACTATCGTCCAATTGCTCTTATCTCTTGTCTTTCTATAAAGTTTTTGAAACTATTCTTGCTTCCAAATTTCTTAGGCATTACTCTTCTCATAATCTGCTCTCAGATCGCCAGTATGGCTTCCTTAAGGGTCGCTCTACTGGTGATCTTCTTTCATATCTTACTAACTCTTGGTCATCCTCCTTTCGGGACTTCGGTGAGACTTTTTCTATTGCACTAGACATATCGAAAGCCTTCGATAGAGTCTGGCATAAATCTTTAATTTCTAAACTACCCTCCTTCGGTTTCTATCCCTCCATCTGTGCCTTTGTCTCTAATTTCCTTTCCGGCCGTTCCATAGCCGCGGTTGTGGACGGCCATTGTTCACTTCCTCACCCTATAAACTCCGGTGTTCCTCCGGGCTCTGTCCTATCTCCTATTCTCTTTCTAATTTTTATAAATGATCTCCTTAACTGTACCTTAATTCCCATCCATTCATACGCAGACGACTCAACCTTACACTACTCCATTAGTTTATCAGAACGCCCCAGCCAGCAATCCCTCAACGACAAACGTAATGAAGCCATAGAACTCTTAAATTCTGATCTAAATACTATTTCCAATTGGGGCAGAGAAAACCTTGTTAACTTTAATGCTTCCAAAACCCAATTTCTCCATCTATCTACCCGTCAGGATCTCCCAGCGGACTATCCCTTATTCTTCAACAATACAAAAATCAACCCTTCATCTTCTCTCAATATTCTTGGTGTCTCTTTTTCTTCTGCTCTCATTTGGAAGGACCATATTACCAGTCTTGCTAAGGCAGCCTCCCAGAAGCTGGGTGTGCTCAACCGCCTTAGGGGGTTCTTTTCCCCTGCACAGCTTCTTGCTCTGTACATGGGCATAGTGCGCCCTTGTATTGAGTATTGTTCACATGTGTGGGAAGGTTCCTCTCACACCGCTCTCCTAGACAAAGTTGAAAGGAAGGCCTTTCGTATCATTAACTCCTGTCCACTCACCAACTCTTTGCAATCTCTCTCTCTCCGCCGCAATGTTGCATCTCTCTCGCTATTCTATCGCTACTATAATAATCAGTGTTCCTCAGAGCTATCCCAGTGCATACCACCTCCTTTACGTAGGGCACGTGGTACCCGTCTTGCAACTCAATCCCACCCCTACTCTGTGCAACTCTCCAACCCAAGAGTGAAACGTTACTCTCAAACTTTCTTCTACTCAACAGCTGAGCTCTGGAACTCTCTCCCAGAATCAGTCTTTCCCTCTTCCTATGACTTAAATTGCTTCAAACTCTGTGTGTCCAGGCATTTTGGATCTAACGTCCCTTGATTTTGGCCCTGTCACTCTTTCAACTATGGGGGGGGGGGGGCACTCGCTATAGGCAGTTATGCCTTTTGCCTCCCTCAATCACATAGAAAAAAAAACAAAAAAAACAACTCTCAAACGACTAAAGTAATGGTGCTAATAATTCTACCAATTGGGAAGGGTCAGTCAGGAAATAGCTGTGGGGATTTATAGCCCATTTGCTCTTACCATTTTTAGAGCGATAGAGGCTAGGGTTCACGAGATCCGTCCTACTTATTTGCAACAGGGTATAGTATTGAAGTGTTTTTTAAAGGATAACTTATTTGACTGATAGAGTGATGTACAGGCGTGGTCATACACTCCCATACATCTTGAAGTCTCGAAACATATTAAAGCAACCTCCAAAATACACCCCCCTCCCCCCCCACCATCTCTCTCTCTCTCTCTCTATATATATATATATATATATATATATATATATATAACGGGCTTTAATTAGTAGGGCTAATTATACTCTCCCTTACCTCAATATTTCCCGTAGAAATATTGTATATCATGTAGATGTCTGGAACACTTTATGTTAAGGGGAATAATTGTAGAAGTATCAAATAAACACTTGCAAGGGTTTTATTTGATTTATTACTTTGAAAATAGAAATCTGTTAGCCATTATAATGAATTGTAATAATTATGTTCTTTGCACTTTACGTCCCCTGCATTGGGAAGTGCAGTTTATATGAGTAAATGGATTGCTGAAATGGTTAATACTGGGAATGACTGACTGTAAGTGATTTCGGAAGCCATTGTAAGTTTAAGTATTTACCGTTATAGGCATTGGCGTTATTACTAATAGCAATTACTAAACTATAGCACATCTAATATAGCAACTAAGGACTGAGCTTATTTCCTGTATTACATTGGTTCTCTGAAAAGTAAGAAAAGAACTATTAGGAAATGTTACTAGAACGCAAGGTATGTCACTTGATACTTTAGTGAGAATATCGTCACTGTACGTGGTCAAGATTCTCACCCTGAGGTCTGTAATGAGTGACCGTCCTGTGAGGCTGTCTGATGGCTGACTGACCAGCGCGGCTCCCTGATATGAGTGAGAGGCGCGGCCCTAGCAACGTCATTAGTCCAGTAAATCTAGCAATCATTTAACTGGACCTAGAACAAATTGCAATAGAAGGTTTTTTGGCTTTAACTTGTTTATTAGGTCCCTCTGATGAACATATAAAAAGTCTCCAACTTTTGGACACTGGGAAAGTGGTTAATTTGCATAAATTCAAGATGGCCGCCGTCCAAAGCTTCAATTTACAGATAACTTTTTTCTGGTTGCTCCTAGACCCTATAAATGTATTACAAACAACGTTTTTTGGCTTTAACTTGTTTATTAGGTCCCTCTGATGAACATATAAAAAGTCTCCAACTTTTGGACACCTGGAAAGTGGTTAATTTACAGCCGAAAAACCTTACAGACAGGCTGAACTGTCTCTTTCACAAGGGGTGACACAGGCACTTTGTGCTTGTATGGGTTTTTGACCTGTTGTCCCTCTTTTTTATAAAAAAAAAAAAAAAAAAACATGACGTAGTATGACGTCATTCAGAGCCAATTATGTAATTCATGATAGGAGTTCGTATTCACTTGGATCATCGGTGCTTGCATCAAAGTTGCTATTTTGACAGAGTCCTTTACATTGACCACATGCACTGGAACATTCAAGCTCATTCCGTTTGCAACTACAGCGTTGAGTGTCACAGTTGCCCTTACACTGACATCTGACCAATTTCAGTAGTGAATCAGGAGCCACTGGCGAATCCATCGTCTTCGGTTCAAGCTGTCCCTTCCGCAGACACCAGCCCCATTTCTCGGGGTCCACACAGTTCCCCATCCATTCCTGGACCTGACAATAAACTCGGAACGAGTGGTATTTGGCTGCATCGGTTGTTGGGGGAAGGCTGTGAACTTCAACGGTAGTTGAACTTTTTGCCACCTTGTTGCAAAACTTTGTCTTTCGCAGTCCGTCAAGGGTGTCATTTCCTTTTCCCCCGTACAAATAAACCAAGGCCTTTTCACCAGCTGATGATATCGCGTCTTTACTTCCACTTTGGCAACAGAATGCTTCTATACATTTCAAGAAACCGTTGTCTTCCCTCACTTTCCTCAAGGCAGCCCCTTTACCAATACCATACAGTCGTGAGGTTGTGTCACATCCACAGAGTGCATGGACAACTGGCAGGACACGACAGATGCTTTCACCGAGAGCTTCTGCTACTGAGTTAATATGCCAACATTTCCCACCTTCCTTGCTCGACTTGAAGTACAAATCATTCATCCCTCGTTCCGCATAATGACACAACAGCACCAACAAGTCTGTGTCCTCACCTATCACATATGTCACGGTTTCCCTTGCATGCTCAATTCCCTTCTTCGCAATCATGACATCTGCATCTGCTGGCGCATTGACACAGTCAATTCCATTTGCCTTGAATGTTTCACACAATAAGTCAATGAAGTTTTGCTTATTGTCCGAGTTTGACAAGAAGTTTTCCTTTTTTGACCGAAGGGGCATGGTTGGAGTGAACATCACCTTTTGACCAAAGACTCCTTTTGATCGTCGATTGTGTGTCATGTCCTTGGTAGTAGGTCCTGATTTATAACCGTCGAATACAACCACCGGGTTGAGAAAGTTTTTGGAAACATGCTTCATGTACATGCTTGCAATGTCCTCAAATGTGTCACCCTTCTTCCATGGAATCCTTTGCAATAAGGAACCACCATCCAGAACATGGGTCACAGTCCTTTCTTCCTCAAATGATTCCAATGACGACTTGGGAACAACAGCAGCTATCTCATCTCCTAGCTGTGGTTTATTGGCTTCCCTGAGCCTCCCCCACTTATCGAACAGAGCAGTAGGGTAGCTAGACAACTCATACACAAAGACCTCTTCAACACCTAAGTCCCTGTTATTAGCAAAGATGAGGAGCCTCTGGAAAAGGAGCTGTGGGTCGATTGGTACTTTTTCAGCACTGATTGTAACCTTTGCACCCAACGACTCAACTTGATCTTTCTTCCTAAATGAAAAGTCAAAAGCATTGCTACCTTCCATCTTCTGCACAATGTTCATACCAACCTCATACAGTAAATGAGGATTGGCCGAGGCTGGTCCTGTCACACCGTTGGCAATATTCCTGAGTTCATTTGATTCTTGAAATGGATCATAATCCTTGAAGAATGCGAGAACCTTCTCTGTGTCCTTCCTATCTCGTTCACGCCTTGCTTCAGTCATTTCTTTGTGCTGCTCAGAGGTGTGGAAATGCTTCCCTGTCAGTTCTTGCATAACTTCACTCACCTCAGCGCAGGCTGGCATAGCAAGTAACCAGCGCAGGCGTTGCGTTTCCTCCATGCCCCTACCACGTGTCAATCCACCATTCGTTTTCAAAGAGCGCATCAAAACCTGCTCTATAACCAAGTCGCTTGGCAGTCCTGCCCACAGCCGACCACTTCGGCGGATCACAAATAGACCGGAGTTCAATTGACAGAACATGTCTGGGTTGAGCTGCTCAAGTTCAATCATGTCTTGAATGTACACATGGGCTGACTTGGCATAATTGTTATGACCACATGCTGCAAAGTACGGCAACATCTCCTGGAGTGTTCCGAGGTACAGTAGGAAATCGCCCATTCTCAGTGCCCTCAGGAAGCGACGCAGCAGGTCAATCATGTCCATGTATTGAATCCATAGCTTTCCCATCTTATGCTCTGCTAAGGAGCTCTTCTCAGCTTTAAGTTTTTCAGAAATTCTGTTGAAAACGTCTTTACTGCAGACTTCATCCGGTGAAACGTCTTCACGCAACAGCTTATCCAAAAGATCTGCAGCCTCCTGGAAGTCCTTGCATGCGTCACTTTCCTCATCTACCATTGAGAGGTTGACACCATATGCCCTGCCTAACCCAATCGAACTCAAGGCTGTGTCAACCAAGAAGTGGCCTCTGATTGCTCGTGCATAGGCTTTCCCACTCAGCATTTGGGTCACAGCATTTTCAGCGTATATAAGTTCCAAAACCTCCTTAAGCCCAGATGCTTCCATAACATGGCCCATGCATCCCAAAAAGCTCATCACAGAGTGAAAGCCACCAAGGTTCAAAACAATGGGTTTCAGTTCGCTTCCTTCCTTCTCATGAACAATGATCGTCTTCGCTTTCCAATAAAGCGGTTGGTCGAATGTCAGCATTGGCGTCGTTCCCTGGCGATGGCTTTCCGCAGCAACGAAGTGAAGTGTTGAGTAAATACAACTCATGTCCGTAGGGTCCATGTCAATCATGGGCAAGAAATGGACGGATGATTTCCCTGGGTGTGGTCCATGGCACACACTCTGCATTAAGCCGGACCAGCCTGGTCGCTTTGGTCGAAGCAACCATGACGTTTTCCACAGTATGTCCAGATTTTCAAGCTTGTCAGATGCTGAAATGGGGTTAAGCTTTCTTAATTCGAGAGGCCCACCCTTCTTGCGAACAATGCGGTAGTATTTGATTTCAATTTGAGCTGCCGTGAAGTTGTTTTCAGGTGACTGCAATCTTGGTATTGATGTTGTGTCTCTTACTTCAGGGGTGACAGCAACAATTATACCCATACCATGGTATGTTCCTCGCCTCGGTGTCCAAAAGTTGGAGACTTTTTATATGTTCATCAGAGGGACCTAATAAACAAGTTAAAGCCAAAAGACGTTGTTTGTAATACATTTATAGGGTCTAGGAGCAACCAGAAAAAAGTTATCTGTAAATTGAAGCTTTGGACGGCGGCCATCTTGAATTTATGCAAATTAACCACTTTCCCTGTGTCCAAAAGTTGGAGACTTTTTATATGTTCATCAGAGGGACCTAATAAACAAGTTAAAGCCAAAAAACCTTCTATTGCAATTTGTTCTAAGTCCAGCCCTACTTTGACTGGTCTACATGTGCATACAATGCATGACAAATTTGCTAGCAATTACTTCTGGATAATTGGCAATGGTTGTCTGTATACGATCTTGTGATCATGAGAACCATGCTTGCCTAACCTTATAGGAAAGTTACCAGAGATAGCGCTATGGCGATGGTGTGAACTTTTATAGGGAAGATCATACCAACACTTTTACAGTCCTGTTGTAGATTATTGCTTTGATTAAAGTTATATATATGTGATTATAGATACCTGTACAGCCACCTACAGTTGCACTGTTACACCGCTCGGCCACACCGACTGAGGCTCACCGAAGCTGAAAATAACTAAGGAGCATATATACATGGGTCGGTGGGCTTGCGACCACCACCCGTGAAAAATATTTAAGCAACGAAAAACGAACGAACAGCCTCGGATGCGGACTGACCCTGTGTTGATGAACCCCGACCGACTATAGACAATCTTATGGACAATCTTAGAATAGCAACATGGAATGTGAGAGGCTTGAATGATGACACAAAAGAGAGAGAGGTCCTGGAAGTGTTAGTGAATGCACTAACACACTGACACACAGAGAGAAAGAGAGAGAGAGAGAGAGAGGGATATATACAGTATATCTATATATATATATATATATATAATATATATATATATATATATATATATATATATATATATAATATATATATATACAGTATATATATATATATATATATATATATATTATATATATATATATATACGGTATATATACTGTAAATATATATATATATATATAATATATATATGTACAGTATATATACCGTATACAGTATATATATATAGGAACGCTGAACGCAGTAACAAGAAATAGGGTCAGTATGGAAGTGAAGAAGTCCTTGCATGACAGTGTGGTAATCCCGACACTGACTTACGGAAGCGAAGCATGGACGTTGGTGGGGAGACTTAGACCAAGAGTGAGAGGGGTGGAAATGAATTACTTGAGAAATGCGTGTGGAGTTACATGGAGGGATAGACAAACGAATGAGGAAGTAAGAAGGAGGTGAGGTGTGGAGGTAGATGTGCTGGAAAGTGTGAAAAGGAACACATTAAGATGGTTCGGCCGTATGGAAGTATGGAACGTATGGGAAGCTAGAGAATGACTAAGAGGGTGTATGAGACCGAGGTGGAAGGACAGAGAGGGAGAGGTAAACCGAAAGGGAGGTGGAAGGATGGAGTGAGGAAGTATATGGATGAAGGGGGTGCTGGTTGGGAGGAGGGGCGTCGACTGACTTGGAACAGCGATGCATGGGGGCGGTTCGTTCGTGGCCACCCTTTCGGGGATCACAGCTTCAGGCAATAGATAGATAGATATATACACTAACTTTATCCATCCCCAGAACTTTAATAACCCTGTACCCAGTGTATAGCAATGCCAAAGAAAATGTGATTTAGGTGAGGACCAACTTACACGTTTGAGTCAGCAGTTGCCATCTTTGCCTTACGCCTAAGAGTCAGGCGATCAATCCTGAACGAAAGACAATGGAAACGGCCTACTAGGATAAGGATAATGATGAGGAGAGTCAAGGTAGGGGTTAGTACAGTAGAATAAATTACTTTCGGGTTAACGAACGAAACTAACTAGGTTAGTGAACTCCTAAGAATTTATAGCTTTCATGAGGTTTAGTGTTCTCGAATGATGATGAAGTCCGATTAATTACCTGTGAAAGAAATGTTAATAGGGATGAACTCAGAGGAGAGGTTAGTAATTAGGACAATGTGCTGATGTGAAGGAAGTGTGTGGATGAGTGAAATCCTTACCTCGCAGTGATCAGGTGCCTGATACATCCAATGAGTATGCACTAAATTTCTTTTGTCTAGATAACAAGGGACACCTGGGTCTGGTTAGAGAAGTAAAAGATCTGAATATCTAGCAAGTGTTGATGAAACACGGGGAGCTGTGGAGCCGGGGCTTAAGAACAGTCTTTCAATGCACCAGAGTTAATCACAGATGCTTGAGTCAAGGTAAGTTCGCATGCAGCTTTGTCCGGGAACATAAAAGAAAACACATGCGCAGGACACACATACAGGTGAAGATAGGAGGACCTACATGAATTAAGAGTGTCTCTGTCAGTCACAGTCACAAGTTGACGGTCGTCTGTGACGAGCATCATTGTCTGCTGTGTCAGTCACTGTTAGTAACCATCCGTCTATAAGAAACGGGAACGGAATAAGTCTCCAGGCATTGAACATATGTGAGGACTGGAACGGAATGTGGACTATATTTGATGAGTATATCAGAACTGCTTCCATTAGTGGGTAATAGAATTCACATGTAGTTGTCTAACTCAAATAGCGGAATCAGGGCAAACTGTTCCTTCGCTATTTCTATGGCTGTACGGAGATTATCAACAGGCAGTAGGTCAGTGGTGACCCGTCTCTTAAGATCACCGCATATTAAAACAAAATCATCACATTCGTCATAGCTTTCGAGTCGTACTTCTAAACTCTGTGTATGGCTGTTGATGCTTTCTCCTTGACAGTGAGTCTCTTTCCGAGCTTTTCAACATCAGAAGCCTGGGATGTTCCGAAGAGCTCATGGGAGAGTAGGCCAACAAAATTGAACATAAGCAGTTAAAACAAATGAATAATATTACTGATGTATAAACTACAGAGTATAAAAAGTGCATACAATAGTTGGGTATATCGGCAGTGATTTATCGTTTTATTCGTATATTAAATAGGTTCACTAATACCAATACACCTCTATATCATTATAACCACTTTAATTTCCATTTTCATGCCCAATATTCTTGACAGTACTGTTGTAGCATCTTAACCTTAACTGAGGCCAGTGGTAGTCAAATAGACTGTAAAACATATGTGAGTGAACAGAGTAAGTAACGTGTCCTGACAATGAATCATTTGCAACCAATTATGCATTATAGAGCTGTGGTAAAATAATATATTGTACAAGGGTTAATCCCTTGGAATACATGGTTTTAGTCAAAATATAATTGAGCTAGTCTTGACAGATCATAAACAAAATATATATTGGTTATCCATTGGAAAGGATTACGCGAGATTAAATTGTAAATTGAATTTGGATACATTATAGGGGAAATATGTTTGTTAACCTCTTCACCACGATGGCGCCTTGTTGGTATATATTTTGGCAGAAGGTAGACGACTGTATGTTATGTTATTCAGAGGGTTAGTTGAGATCGTATTTACCCCTTTGAGTCCTACAGGGAGATGATGACCTAAAGAAAATCATCTAATGATAACCAGCATACTTGAAAAATACGTCATCGTGCTGATGATGTTACCAAGTATTTTGTATAAATATACTCAGGCACATACACCCCATAGCCGGGGGTGGTTGACTCGAGACAGAGCCCGAACACAAACAACATTTAATGTTCCAATTCCTAGGGTCCGGGATCAATTTTGCGTTCCCTCGCCCCAGACTTTGTCTCATTTAATAGGTGAATATTACAAGGGGAGGAGGATTCCTTGCCCCCATCTCCCAGAAGGAAAACTAGGACAGTATATTAGACAGACAAAAACCTCTAAAGTTGGGTATAGAATGCCATGCCTCACTCTGGATAAGACCAGCCCTCTCACTAATTTCTTTATTAATGCTAAATCTAGCTAACCTAAGATATTCGATTGACTAAGTTGAGTAAATTCTCTCTCTCTCTCTCTCTCTCTCTCTCTCTCTCTCTCTCTCTCTCTCTCTCTCTCTCTCTCTCTCTCTCTCTCTCTCTCTCATCTTCCTTCCCTTGTATAAATACATTGATTAATTTCTGACACTAATGCTAATTCCTGATTTGCACAAAGTATGTTTTGATCGTATTCCACAGTGAATATGACTTTCCCAGTTAGCTACAGGAATTGTTGAACAGTTTTTGATAAATAATTACACTGTAAACATTTATAAATTAATTGTACACAAATAGTACACATGAACAGTGTCCTAATTGTTTGTGTGTTCATTAATGTATTGTATAATATCTACTTGTAGGTTTATTTAGCAGTTCGAGAGTTCATATTGGGCCTGGATTTATGTCGTTGAGTGTACACTCGGCTGCACGAAAACATAACAATTCGTTAATAATTCTACACAGCATTGGCAGGGAAGATTTTTAATAGAACAAATACTTGAGCTATGTGGTTTACTTACTATTATTCGAAACTCCGAATAAACCCGTATTGGTTGTCTGTCACAGTCCCCACTGAAATATTGATTACCAAGAATTAGACTTCAGGGGAGGTATTAGTTATTTCTGGACCCCCTTCTCCTAAATGTTTAACCCCATTAGTTTTGAGATTTAAAGACGTTCACCCCATTAGTTTGTCGATTTTAATAACTGTCTGCTCATTTGTATGACAATATATAATTTTATATATTATGACTTTTCGTGCCGTTTAGGCGTCAACATTTTCCTGGCGAGCGAAAGAGAGTCTGTAATTTCGGAGGGACTGGCCTTCGTACAACAAAACATTCTACCGACAAATGTACAAATGTATCTTGAAGAGGGATCTCGGATGTTTATTTAAGCTTGATAGACGTCTAGGGAGGGAAGTGTTGAACACTAAATCAATTACTACAAGTGTTTACATATTAGTGTAAGATTTTAATACGTTAACCGATTAAAAATATGATTGAGATCGTCTAAGTAAAAATGTAAATAGTATATAGGGCATCAACTGGAAAGTATAGTATATAGGGCATCAACTGGAAAGTATAGTATATAGGGCATCAACTGGAAAGTATAGTATATAGGGCATCAACTGGAAAGTATAGTATATAGGGCATCAACTGGAAAGTATAGTATATAGGGCATCAACTGGAAAGTATAGTATATAGGGCATCAACTGGAAAGTATAGTATATAGGGCATCAACTGGAAAGTATAGTATATAGGGCATCAACTGGAAAGTATAGTATATAGGGCATCAACTGGAAAGTATAGTATATAGGGCATCAACTGGAAAGTATAGTATATAGGGCATCAACTGGAAAGTATAGTATATAGGGCATCAACTGGAAAGTATAGTATATAGGGCATCAACTGGAAAGTATAGTATATAGGGCATCAACTGGAAAGTATAGTATATAGGGCATCAACTGGAAAGTATAGTATATAGGGCATCAACTGGAAAGGATTACACGAGATTATAACTTACAGTAATACTTCCTAAGTAATTGCCAGAGTACAGTTCGGTGTATATAATATTTTCCTAGTTAATTAAGAGGTTACCTAAAATGTAACCTTTTCAATTAAGGTATATACATCTCTCACGAACCACCTGGGATTGAACCCTGGACCAAATGATCAACAGGCAAACGTGCTACTAAAATCTAGGGTTAAATCACAATGAGATTGAGTTATTTTTTTTTATTTTTTTTAATCGAGTGGTACTTGACTTAAGGAATATAAATATTTGTTTTTGTTTACTCTTTCTCTCTCATTACCTCCTTCCCTTCCCTCACATTAACGACTTGTCTCGTATAATGAACCCATTCTCTCCCATGCTCTTTCTCACACCTCTCCAACCACACCTTTCCACTGCATAATCAGTGGTATATGTTGTTAATTACCTCTTTCCATTACAGTGATAATTTTGACCTGCGTCTTCTATCTATCTATTTATTGCCAGTTGTCTGCTTTAATTTCGACATAAATATATAGTCTTTGCATATTTCTAGTTTAAGGTTTCTCTTATATGGGTTTTGCAAATAAAGAGGAGTGTATTCCTTGATGACAATCGGGAAATATTCACAATATAAAGCTGCCAATGACTTGTATATTTCAGTTTACTAATACTGCGGTAAAAACTAATATATTTTGTTTCAACCAAAGTTCAGTGTACAGTCACGAGCATAACTACTGCGACATCAACCAGATAACGTCAACTCCTTCATTACGAGAGGTATATACTAAGCTGAATAAAATCGGCTGACGGTAGCTAGAATGAAATAGAGAAATTATTGTGACCTTGAATACAAAGTTTAGCAATACCTTTGGAGACGAAAGGGCGAACATTATCTGGTTGGTGTAGCAGTATTTATGCTCGTGACTGTACATAGACTATATGATATTCATATTACGCATGGTATGAATTTGTATTAAATACCACTATTTACACATCTTAAAACTGCTCTAAAATTTCCTCTCCCCACTTAAGGAAATGTAAATATATTGTTACGATCGGCACAACGAAATAAACAAGGGCACTTAATATTGGACTACAAGATAGGCTATATCTGCAACAACGGTACGCTAATTCCAAACCCTCGAACTATTAAGACGGTGAACAAAACACCTAAACCCTCCAGAGTTAATCTACTGAATAACGGGGTATCAATTAACTGGGTTAAGTGTACTTCTACAAAGGCTTTCCGGTGACGGCAAAGCCTACTCACAACAAGAGTAATTACGTTAATAAAAAGCTCTCAAGTAATAACAATGCTTAAATAAACTATGACAAGATTTAATAAAAGGTTATATGCTTACGTTATCTTTAGTGTGAGTCTGAACTCAACACTAAACTCTTCAATGCTCTATGAAAACACTTGAAGTCTAGTCCTACAGCAAACAGATATGGAATCTTCTGAAAAGGTCTGATGCTCTAAGATGCTCGTTGAATATAGAACAGAAATAATGCAGGGGCAGGACACCAAAGTGTGTACCTTAAATACACATAAAAGTAGGATACATATATATGGAAACAAGGGAGTGCAACAAATCTGTGACAGCACTAACAACAGCCACTCAAAAACAGTACTTCCTTAGCCAAAGTAACAGCCATACTGGGTTGTGCACTATGCATCAACCTAGGCTAAAACAATACCTGAATAATTCCTAAAGCATACGCAGTTAAAGTTAATAAACAATATGCTGTCTTTCTTACTAATAAAGTCTAGCAGCAGCATAAAGGTACAAGGAGCCTAGGCAGAGCTCAAGCATGCTCGCAGCTTACTGTCTCCCCTGAACAGATTTCCCTTATCTTACGTTAAGTGACTAGGAGGCTCTCTTAGTAAGTCCAGATCTCAAGTATCTGGTCTTACCCTGGCGCTCCTCAAAGGTCAACAAAATGAGTTAGCAAGCATACAAGCAAGAGTGGGCAAAAGCCCTTCGCTTGTATACTGCTAGGCTCGCAAAGGAAAATATGCACATGGGTGTACTACAGGCTACCTAACTCCGTCGAAGTCGTACAGGCTCTGACTTGCCACATACATAACACAGACAACGACCAAAGGTACCCTCCACTGTCTAGCATTAAATAGTAATAAAGAACAACCAACTAATTAGAAGCACCCAATAATATGAATCCACGTGACTATGACTCTAATAATCCCTAAAGCTAGTGCAAAACATATATGTGAGAACAGGCGCTGGTAATACGACTGGCTGACTATGGAAGTCGTATGCGAGAACCAGAAGGGATGGATAATTGAATAAAGATAAGAAGTATTGGAAAGAAGGAGTTCAGAGCGAGGAACAGCAGTAAAGAGGGTTAGATTGGGGACAGAATGCACGGGACGTCTAGGACCAAACGCAAGATGCCATGCTCTGAGGAGAGAAGAGGGAAGGAGCCCCCCACTGCCGGGCTAGGATAGCGGCCTCCAATCACAGGCCACTACGTCACATGAAAAGCAGGCGTCATATGACACGCCAGGCCCGCCGTCCAATAGGGAGCGGGTGGCCCCACCCGAGCGAGGAATGCACACGCACATACACACACACACACTACCACCTCGCTTTACCCTCTCTCTCTCCTTGCAACTAACACACTACATATCTTATAACTCTATTCATCATGATATAAAATACTTCCAAGTGTCACAGACAAGAATAAAGGCAAACACTGATCTGTCTGAGACAACATGAACACTAAGAAAGAAAGAACATCGTTCTACGATTATTATAGCCCATTTCACTGCCCCGGCGAGCGCTAGCGAGTACGAGTACATTCTGGCAAGCTGGCCAGCGTAACAATATATATTAATGGCAATCAATCTATTGCCAGACGGATTGATCCTCAAGGAAGTGGCTACAAATGAATCGCATCAAGCAATCAAAAAATAAAATTATACAACATACAAATATAATAATGGCAAACATAAACTGAAGTAACTCACTGCATTATTATTCACAGTATTATTACAATACGCTTATATATTTAACACACGCATTATATTTTTGTAATTGAAATGCATATAAACATTTTGACGAGCTGAATAATACTAAATAACGCAGTACAATCATTTATATATACTCTCTCCTATGCAAAAATAATCGCCAATAAATATAACATTAGAACGAATTATTTGTATCCGATGACCACTTTCTCCACATGACGCGGGCCATGGCATGATCATTGGTCAGTATCCCACCTGACTGCTGATTGTTCGATTCCACCCCGTCAAGAGTTTGGACGCCCAGGTCTAGCGATTTGTGGCAGCTATCCAGTAAAGTCCCTGTGACTGTAACAAGGGCACGCCCTAGCTCTGTCACAGAAAGATACATATTTGACACATACGCAATTAATTATTCAAAAAACAAAATAGTAGGGACACATAATCGCATTAGTAAAGTATCGCCAAACATATAAATAAGCTTTCTATCACAGCCACACATTAATCAGCTTGGGTTATAGTTTGATATTATAAGTAAATGGATTCCTCAATGTAAAATAACACTGCATTTGCCTCAATGTCTTGAAAACGAGCATCCATTCAGACACAGTCATGCACTCTTTCTTGCGCACAGAGTATTAAGATTGATTCCATATAATTATCAATCATAAGATAAATCAATAAACACACACACACACACACACACACACACACACTATTCTTATAAGTGTACGAAGAAGACACTGCCAACAGAGTGACAGAGCTAAATTCAAGGGACGTTGAGGTCAAAATGCCTGGACACACTAAGTTTAAAGCAGTCTAAGTCAGAGAGTGGGAGAGAGTTCCAGTGTTTACCTGTTAAAAAAAAGAAAGACTGAACACATTTACCAATTCTTGGGGTGAAGAGCTGGACAGAATAGGAGTGCGAGTGTGTCGGAAGGCGGGTGACTCGCACTCGTCACAGGTAAGGGGGTATGCACTGAGAGTTCTGAAAACCACACACCAATATACAAACACACACATAAACACATACATACAGACATACACACGCACACACACCAATACCCACACTCACATCCACCAACACACACCAGTACATTTCTCTATCACCGGAGACAGTGGCTGACTTGCAAAACAAGACTTTGGTAGGTAGTAGGGGTAGGCAGCCCCACCCAGGGAAGTACTACCGCCAAGGTTTCGAGAGACTCAGGGAATAGCCTGAATTCCATTTTCTCTCCCAGGCCTTGGTAGCTGAATACATATCTTTCTGCCTCACACATCAGGGGTATCAGGAAAACCCTCTTTATATAACATACACATCCAGCTTCACGACATTGCCCTACATCGCTATCCTCTATCCATAAAACACTACTCTTCCCACTACATATCATACATGTAACACCATACACTTACCTAATAAATATGGCAGTACAATTGTTAAGAGCAAACCTGGTGGTCCTTCGGATATCCACCCCTGGCAGAGTTGGGTCAATGACACAGGGCCCTCCCGGTCGTCATCATGCGACTGTGTCAAGAGCATTGCAACGTCCCAAAGCTGCTCGTCGGTGCAGCTTTTTCTTTAGTAATATAAGGGGACTTCACTCTAACATCAATTCTGTACACCAATTTCTTAAGCAGAATCCCCTACTCTCCTTTTTTTGATAGACTCAAGTAACATCCACATCTGACATGTCTAGATTTAATTTTCCAGGTTATCAACTGCTCCAAAATTTCAGACCTAAAGGAGGTGTATGTTGCTTCTCAAAATCTGAAATTGCCCTGGAGGAGGTTACTAGTTTCAATTGCCCCTATTTTGATTATTCTATATACAAATTAATTTCGGCTGGTAAATTTAAATACATATGTTGCATCTACCGTTCCCCAAAAACTCCTCCAGAGCAAAGTCTTTTTGATTCTCTGTCCTCACAACTCAGTGTCCTCAACTTAAATGATTCTTCTGAAATCACTGTGTTGGGTGATTTTAATGTCCATAATGTTGAATGGCTCACTCATTCAGCCAGGACTGATGATGCTGGTCTTGAATGTGAGCTATTTGCAGACTCATTTAATCTCACTCAACTAGTCAACCAACCCACCCGTGTACCAGATAATCCTAATCATAATTCCCACCTACTGAACTTATTTTTAACAACCAATTCAGAAAATTATGATGTTACAGTGAGGTCCCCGCTTGGATCTTCTGATCACTGTCTGATACAGGCCACCTGTCTATCACCTACCACACCTTCCCACTCTGAACCTGTTTTGGTGACTAAATGGCATTACGATAGGGCAGACTGGGAGGGTCTTCAAGGTTTCTTTATTGATATTCCCTGGATCTCTTTCTTTTCTAATGATGCACACTCCACCTTGAGCCACATACAAGATTTTGTAAAAATTGGAATGGAAACTTTTATTCCTCATCAAAAGTACAGTAAAAGATCTAATTCACCTAAATGGTTTGACCATAATTGTGCTAGAGTAACTGAACAAAAAGCAATAGCCTACAATGCATACACAAGATCAAAAACACATGAAGCCTTTAATTACTTTAGAAACATCAGAAATCATGCCAAAACTGTATTAAACCTAAGTAAATCAAACTTTCTCCACAAGCAGGCAAATAAACTTCTAAATAATCCAAATGATAACAAAATATTTTGGACTACTCTTAACTCATTCATATCCAACTTCACTACTGCTTCATCCATTCCACCATTAAAATCTCTGACTGGCGATCTTGTAAGTGACCCACGAGGTAAAGCTAACCTTCTTGCGGATATTTTCTCCACCAACTCAACCTTAGATGAAATAAATCAAGATGTCCCTGTACTTAATTTTAATTCGCCTGAAATTCCCTCACTTAAGATCCACACCAGACATGTCAAAACTATTTTGCAGAATCTCTCAGTAGATAAGGCTCCTGGTCCAGATGAAATTCCTCCAATAGTACTTAAGAATTGCTCCTTGGTGCTCGCTCCTGTATTGGCAACAAATTTCCGTCTGTGTACTCATACCTCATGCTTCCAAGTACCCTGGAAGGAAGCAAACATTCATCCAGTTCCTAAAAAAGGTGCCTCTTCAGATCCATCAAACTACAGACCAATAGCTATAACTTCCACTCTTGGTAAAGTCTTTGAAATTATATTAAATAATCACATAATTAAGCATCTTGAGAATAATAAATTAATCAGTGATAGGCAATATGGTTTTAGACGATGTTGATCAACTGCAGACATTCTTTGCCTTCTTACGCATCAAATCAACCAAGCTACACACCAACATGGTGAAACACATACAATAGCACTGGATATATCAAAGGCATTTGATAGAGTCTGGCATCAATCCTTATTGTCGAAGATGTCACACTACGGCCTTGCATCATTAGTTCCACTAATTTCTTCTAATCTTCATAACAGAAAAATATGTGTAATGGTAGATGGCCTTTATTCTCAATTTCACTCAATAAATGCTGGTGTTCCCCAGGGATCAGTTTTGGCCCCAATTCTGTTCCTCATTCATATCAATGATCTCATATCTACCACTCATAATCTAATACATTCCTACGCAGATGACTCAACACTGCACAGTTCCTTCACATTTACCAATTCTTTCACCCAACCCGATCTTGTAAATTCAAAAATAAACACTGCAATTTCTCTGAACCAGGACCTTTCTAGAATTAATGGATGGGGACAAAAGAATCTAGTTTCCTTTAATGCACAGAAAACCAAGTACATTCAAGTTTCTAACCGACAGCATCTCACTGACTCCCATATATTTGTTAATGATGTCAATATTCCCACTTCCCCTAGTATTGACATTCTCGGTGTAACATTAACTACTAACTTGAGCTGGACACATTATGTTAGAAGCATTGCTAAGAATGCCTCTAAAAAACTGGGACTCCTGTACAGAGTTCGAGAATTCTTCACTGACGAGCAGTTGGCCGTAATATATAAAAGTCATGTGCGTTCTCAGATGGATTACTGTTCACCTCTGTGGGGTGGAAGTGGAGTGGTTGCATTGAGGCAGTTAGACAAAATTCAAAATAAAGCTATTAGATTAATCAATAACCCTGCAATCACACAGGACCTTCCTACATTATCCATACGAAGAAACGTTGCATCCCTTGCATTATTCTACAGATATTTTCACAGCAATTGTTCCGAGGAACTTGCTTCAATTGTGCCGCCTCTCCACATCTTTCCCCGTAGAACTAGGGCAGCTGAGAGCGCCCATGAATTTACACTTTCTCCTCCACAATGCAGAACTTCTGCTTATCAGAATTCATTTATCCCCAGAGCTACTACTCTTTGGAATTCACTTCCCTCGAATTGCTTTCCACAAACTTACAATCTACAAATGTTTAAATCCAGTTGTTACAAACATTTTATGAATGGAGGATGCCTTTAGGCACATGGACCTTTTTGTTTTATCTGTGTTTTTCCTTCCTCCGTTCATTGTCTCTAAAAAGACTAGAGCCTCTCCTCTCTCTATTTGTTTGTTTTCACCCCTACCCCCTTTCCTCTTGTTTTCCCTTCCTCTCTCTCTCTTTCTCTCTCACACACACACATACAGTGGTAGATAGAACAAAAGCCACCATTTTATTCCGTTCTTTCAATCTGGTTCTGAGTTATACAATGAATTTTCCAATGAAGGTCAATTTAGTGATTCACATGCATTCGGATGCCATTGTCTCTAGCCCATTCATACGGATTTCTGAACCCTCTATGTTTGTCTTGATATCAATTAGAACTGTGTGGATTCAATTTTGGACTTAATTTGTGCTTCAATAGATACTATATACAGTTTTTTAGTTGATATATATAAATTGTATTCATAACATCGTTTGTTGAGATATACTTCCAAAATTGGATATAAAGTCCTCAAATATTTATGAGTGATCAATATAATATGGCATCTGTGTGTACTGAATACATTACCATTAATCTCATAATGTGCATTACTTTTGCTACAGAGTATATATCTACTGTATATGTTTATCTGTTACCAGAAAACTTGACCCCCTAGGGGTGGACAAGAATGAATCGCCCTCATGTGCCTCCATATGTCGAGGCAACTCGTTGACAGGGAAGGTTGCTTTAGTCGAGTTATTTCCAGCTGACGGTAAATCCGATCCATTAGAAATATATTTTGTGTATGCAGTAAGAAAATATGAAGTCAACATGTTTCCGCATCATATAAATCAAGGGACTGGAGTTCTTTCAGAGAGGCTCCAGTCCTGACGTTACTCTTGACTTACAGTGTTCTGGCTGAATAATCCAATAGGTTTGATAGCCTCTGAAGTGTTATTTTAACTAATTATCATATAAATACCAAGATTTTATATTTGACAATATATTTCGCTTCATAATTGGTATTAGCAGAGTAATATAAGTAAGGTTATGGCAGTTTACCATCAGATGAAAGTAAACAGACTATAAATGTCTACTATACACATGAACAGTTTACACTGCATGCACATTATGTTTATACTAAGTCCCCTTCTTTCATTCCCACTGCTAATTCGCCAATATGTATATATTATTGTATATAGAGATACTGTTGAAACTCAGTCCCCATGAATAATTCCCACCGCTAATTTGACAATGTGTATGAATCATTCTGTATATAAGTTCTGTTTACACTCAGACTCCTTGTATCATCCTCACTGCTAAACAGACAATGTGTATGCTGTATAGTTATATGTATATATATTCTGTCTACACTGATAATCTGGCAATGTATATATATTTATGTGTATATATTATGTTTACTGTCAGGGCCCATATGTATCATTCCCAGTGCTAATTTGACAAAGTGTATATACAGTATATATCTATGTATATATATTCTGCTTACACTTACGACCCATGTATCGTTCCCACTGCTAATCTGACAATGTGTACATATCTATGTCTATATATATTCTGTTTACACTCACGCCCCATTTATCGTTCCCATCATTATCTATACAATCTCAGTGTATAGTAATTCTGCTGACACTCAGGCGCCATTTTCATTCCCTCTGCTAATTTGACAATGTATTAACATCTTTGTTGGAGCGTAGTGGTAGTACACAGTAATCTTGCCATTTCTTGAAGAAGCAAATTATTATGAGTAATAAAATTTACAGCGTTAGAACCTAAGCCGGATTGACGCTATCGTAGGAATGAAACTTTGTAAGAGGTATTTTTATTTCTTTTTGTCAGGACTCACTTCTCGCTCATGTTTAGCCCATTAGTTATGAGATGTTAAGACGCTCGCCCCATTAATATGGCGATATTAAAATATGTTGTCCCTTTTCCCTGTAAATATTAATACCTTTCGTTCCATTTTGGTGTCGCTTTTATTCCTGGCGAGGGACAGCGAGCCTGTAACTTTGTAGGAACTGGCCTTCGGCCGAAACAATTTTCTATTGAAATTGTACACATTTATCTGGAGAGGGGTGGGTTGGTGATTTTTAAAGCTTAGGAAACAAACTCTCTCTCTCTCTCTCTATATATATATATATGTGTAAATATAATATATATATATATATATATATATATATATATATATATATATATATATATACAGTGTGAATTAAAAACACGCTTACAGACTTCAAGTGCCAAGTACTGTTTAAAAATACAATTTCATTTTATTCTATAATTAAATACAACATAATTAATCATTAATGATTTAACCTTTTGGCTGCGGGCTGTTTTGGGCTATTTAGGGCCTATTCAGGCACTCCTGAATGATAAATCAAGCATCTGCATTAAATGATGTGTATTCTGCCGAAAACTAGGCGAAAACAGCTTCAAAATGACAGCAGAACGGACCGTATACGTGGTCTGGTTCACCCGCAGTGATCCCAGTGAAACGCAGGAACCCCGCTATTATGTAACACTCGCTCGCTTGGCTGCACTTATGAGAGAGACAGAGAGAGACTCGCCCGCCACACAGCCTTGCTCAGTGAGCCGCTCGATGCTCTGAGGGTCGGAGGTGGGCCCCTCACGCTCCCACCCACTGACACTCGATTCTTACGTTTTGTACAGGCTTTTAAAGCCTGGAAATTGCTGTAACTTGCCAAAACATTCCAGAACGTCACCCGCAGCGAATGGGTTAAAAGGACATATAGTAAAATATTCAGTGTTGTCCAATCACGTGCTATAATCCGAACACAAGCATTGGTCTCCCCCTTCATCCTCGCTCTCGCTCTCTCTCTCTCTCTCTCTCCCACCTCCTCCGCCCCATCAATCTCCTAGTGTATACCCAAATTTTTTTGAATTATAAGCATAACTTAGATTTCGGGGTGAACTAATGTAAGCCTACAACTCAAATAATTTTCAGTTAAATATCAAAACATGTTGTATTGTTTTTTCAACATCGGAAAGACCGAAAGCATCTTGGATGAAGCAAATTACGATCCTCAAGTGGTCTGCAGATATTACAATCATATTTTATTACATATAATCGATGTTGAATGATATATAAAACTAAAATAATTGGGCATTACAAAGTTATTGTCTAATTATATTTAATTTATTGTACAGCAGTGAACATTAATTCATATACAAACTGATTCGAAGCGATCTCGCGTTGAATTGAATCTCCTTACTAATGTTTACTGGGTATTTGCATTTCAGAGATTCGATTAATGAGTCGAGTCGAGATCTGAAAATCGATCAGAATTTATTACCACTACTGTACTGTACATGGTAATTAGTGTAATGAGGGATTAATTGAAATAATTTCAACCTCCAACTGATGTAATACAGTTTCGTAAAATTAATGATACCCAACATTTGTAATCTTTGAATCTTTATACCGAAACATAAAACATTTCCGTGAATTTCATTCAACATAAGAACGATCAGCCCCTAATAGAACTATGCTTCATAAAAGATTGAATTACCTTCTGCTGCGTTCGGATATCCGACCCAAACTTGGGCATCAGCATTATGCCCAGTGAACAGAGTTACAAATGTTACATATTTGTTTACGCTAATCTGTTTCTAATAATTAGTATTTTTCTGATAACCACATAATATCATCACCATATTCTAAGATACTTTGATTTCGTAATTACTTATATGTGAATAGGTAAACCTATAATTTCCCTTTAGTTCAGTCCATATTAAATAAGTTTATCATGAAACAATTATTTAGTGCTTTACTCGTAACCCTGTTTTGCTACATTTATCTCATTTATAAAACATTTCTGGGAATAATATTTATGTAATTTAAAATGTAAAACTTGCAAACTAAACAAACCAAAATTGGGACAAGGACAATATAAAGTCAAATTAAATTATCAAAATCGCTATGTGGAAACAACGCTTACTAAAATGAAAATTATTAAATAAAAGAACACAATCCACCACATAGGGTGTACATTACTACATGAGCAAGTTAATCTGTTTCCCAAGCAAACTAATCGCACATATAACAACGCACTATCGTCACGTTAAAGGAAGTAGTCAAGTTTTGGAAGTCCGGGACGTTCTGGCAAATTTTACTAAACTCTGCATGAATAAAGAAACTAAATGTTAAATGTCAAAATATTATTTAAAATCAAATTTGCAACATGACAAGACATTAACAATAGTACAAAATACAAATATTGATAAGATGTCTATACTATTACAAAATATTTTTTTTTTTTATTTATTTATTTTTTTTTTTAAGAGACAATGAACGGAGGAAGGAAAAACACAGATAAAACAAAAAGGTCCATGTGCCTAAAGGCATCCTCCATTCATAAAATGTTTGTAACAACTGGATTTAAACATTTGTAGATTGTAAGTTTGTGGAAAGCAATTCGAGGGAAGTGAATTCCAAAGAGTAGTAGCTCTGGGGATAAATGAATTCTGATAAGCAGAAGTTCTGCATTGTGGAGGAGAAAGTGTAAATTCATGGGCGCTCTCAGCTGCCCTAGTTCTACGGGGAAAGATGTGGAGAGGCGGCACAATTGAAGCAAGTTCCTCGGAACAATTGCTGTGAAAATATCTGTAGAATAATGCAAGGGATGCAACGTTTCTTCGTATGGATAATGTAGGAAGGTCCTGTGTGATTGCAGGGTTATTGATTAATCTAATAGCTTTATTTTGAATTTTGTCCAACTGCCTCAATGCAACCACTCCACTTCCACCCACAGAGGTGAACAGTAATCCATCTGAGAACGCACATGACTTTTATATATCACGGCCAACTGCTCGCCAGTGAAGAATTCTCGAACTCTGTACAGGAGTCCCAGTTTTTTAGAGGCATTCTTAGCAATGCTTCTAACATAATGTGTCCAGCTCAAGTTAGTAGTTAATGTTACACCGAGAATGTCAATACTAGGGGAAGTGGGAATATTTACATCATTAAAAAATATATGGGAGTCAGTGAGATTCTGTCGGTTAGAAAATTGAATGTACTTGGTTTTCTGTGCATTAAAGGAAACTAGATTCTTTTGTCCCCATCCATTAATTCTAGAAAGGTCCTGGTTCAGAGAAATTGCAGTGTTTATTTTTGAATTTATAAGATCGGGTTGGGTGACAGAATTGGTAAATGTGAAGGAACTGTGGAGTGTTGAGTCATCTGCGTAGGAATGTATTGGATTATGAGTGGTAGATATGAGATCATTGATATGAATGAGGAACAGAATTGGGGCCAAAACTGATCCCTGGGGAACACCAGCATTTATTGAGTGACATTGAGAATAAAGGCCATCTACCATTACACGTATTTTTCTGTTATGAAGATAAGAAGAAATTAGTGGAACTAATGATGCAAGGCCGTAGTGTGACATCTTCGACAATAAGGATTGATGCCAGACTCTATCAAATGCCTTTGATATATCCAGTGCTATTGTATGTGTTTCACCATGTTGGTGTGTAGCTTGGTTGATTTGATGCGTAAGAAGGCAAAGAATGTCTGCAGTTGATCAACATCGTCTAAAACCATATTGCCTATCACTGATTAATTTATTATTCTCAAGATGCTTAATTATGTGATTATTTAATATAATTTCAAAGACTTTACCAAGAGTGGAAGTTATAGCTATTGGTCTGTAGTTTGATGGATCTGAAGAGGCACCTTTTTTAGGAACTGGATGGATGTTTGCTTCTTTCCAGGGTACTGGGAAGCATGAGGTATGAGTACACAGACGGAAATTTGTTGCCAATACTTGAGCGAGCACCAAGGAGCAATTCTTAAGTACTATTGGAAGAATTTCATCTGGACCAGGAGCCTTATCTACCGAGAGATTCTGCAAAATAGTTTTGACATGTCTGGTGTGGATCTTAAGTGAGGGAATTTCAGGTGAATTAAAATTAAGTACAGGGACATCTTGATTTATTTCATCTAAGGTTGAGTTGGTGGAGAAAATATCCGCAAGAAGGTTAGCTTTACCTCGTGGGTCACTTACAAGATCGCCAGTCAGAGATTTTAATGGTGGAATGGATGAAGCAGTAGTGAAGTTGGATATGAATGAGTTAAGAGTAGTCCAAAATATTTTGTTATCATTTGGATTATTTAGAAGTTTATTTGCCTGCTTGTGGAGAAAGTTTGATTTAGTTAGGTTTAATACAGTTTTGGCATGATTTCTGATGTTTCTAAAGTAATTAAAGGCTTCATGTGTTTTTGATCTTGTGTATGCATTGTAGGCTATTGCTTTTTGTTCAGTTACTCTAGCACAATTATGGTCAAACCATTTAGGTGAATTAGATCTTTTACTGTACTTTTGATGAGGAATAAAAGTTTCCATTCCAATTTTTACAAAATCTTGTATGTGGCTCAAGGTGGAGTGTGCATCATTAGAAAAGAAAGAGGTCCAGGGAATATCAATAAAGAAACCTTGAAGACCCTCCCAGTCTGCCCTATCGTAATGCCATTTAGTCACCAAAACAGGTTCAGAGTGGGAAGGTGTGGTAGGTGATAGACAGGTGGCCTGTATCAGACAGTGATCAGAAGATCCAAGCGGGGACCTCACTGTAACATCATAATTTTCTGAATTGGTTGTTAAAAATAAGTCCAGTAGGTGGGAATTATGATTAGGATTATCTGGTACACGGGTGGGTTGGTTGACTAGTTGAGTGAGATTAAATGAGTCTGCAAATAGCTCACATTCAAGACCAGCATCATCAGTCCTGGCTGAATAAGTGAGCCATTCAACATTATGGACATTAAAATCACCCAACACAGTGATTTCAGAAGAAGCATTTAAGTTGAGGACACTGAGTTGTGAGGACAGAGAATCAAAAAGACTTTGCTCTGGAGGAGTATTTGGGGAACGGTAGATGCAACATATGTATTTAAATTTACCAGCAGAAATTAATTTGTATATAGAATAATCAAAATAGGGACAATTGAAACTAGTAACCTCCTCCAGGGCAATTTCAGATTTTGCGAAGCAACATACACCTCCTTTAGGTCTGAAATTTTGGAGCAGTTGATAACCTGGAAAATTAAATCTAGACGTGTCAGATGTGGATGTTACTTGAGTCTCTGTCAAAAAAAGGAGAGTAGGGGATTCTGCTTGAAGAAATTGGTGTACAGAATTGATGTTAGAGTGAAGTCCCCTTATATTGCCAAAGAAAAAGCTGCACCGACGAGCAGCTTTGGGACGTTGCAATGCTCTTGACACAGTCGCATGATGACGACCGGGAGGGCCCTGTGTCAATGACCCAACCCTGCCGGGGGTGGATATCCAAGGGACCACCAGGTTTGCTCTTAACAATTGTACTGCCATGTTTATTGGGTAAGGTGTATGGTGTTACATGTATGATATGTATAAAATACAGTACAGCACTCACTAACGATAGTGCTATCGGGTAGGTACCTGTAAGCATAGCATGCCTCAAGTGACCCCTATCAATAACTACCCTACAAATAACCTACATTTATAGCACAAATAAACTAAGGAAATCGCAAAAGTAAGCAATTGATACTATCGACAATGAATACATATAATATAAAGACAAATAATTGAAAAATATGAAGTAACAACAGATTTAAACAAAGAGTACTCTTTTAACAAGAACAATAAATTTAAAAAATCATCAATATTAATATTAATAATAGAAAGAGAAAAAGATAAACAATAAATACAGACACAAAACAATAAATACAGACAAAAAGTAAGCAGAGGTTATACAAGAAACTTCAAGTTAAAAATGCTTGATTAAAATTATTGATGTCAAATTTTAGAATACAGTCACAATAATTGACCCTAAAAAGATTAAATTTATGGACCAATTTACTTGCCTCAAAACCTCTGTCCACTAAGAGTCTGTATAGTAACCTAGCTCTAGCCCAAAAGTCATCTACTTTAGTGCAGATTTTACAAAATCTTATTAATTGGGAATAAAAACAATTATAAGTTATTTTACTATCGATATTACTACTAGGGAAAGGAAAGTTTATTACGTTAAAATTTAAATCATCAACTTTGTGATATACTTTAAGTATGCACTGTTCATTAACAATCTCTATATTTATATCAAGAACATTTTCAACTTTATAATTTACGTTACATTGTGTGAGGGGAATAGAATTAGGGTAAATAAGTTTAGCAACTTGACACACCCCATGTGTGACGCTCACCGCTTCCCCCAGAACCGCATGGCTTACTCGCTAGGACTCGCCAGGGCAGAGAATGTAGCTACAGTCTACCTATCATTGTGTACTTTCCTTCTCGAGAAAGCTTGTGTTGCAGACAGTTCAGAACTGTTCTTTGTTTTCGTCTGTCACAATCCTTTCTATTTTATTTAGTCAATTGAAAGTATTGTGTTAAGTAGTTGAATGATGGGAAGGCGAGCGGGAGAGAGAGAGAGAGAGAGACCAGGTGGTGTGACTTGGTGGTGAGTGTGGCGCGTGGCTGGCCCCCTTACATAGGCCTCGCGGGATTCGTTGCCTCCTGCCTAACACGGCCTACTAGGCGGCTGCTTACTGGGCGACTGTCGCGCGCCCTCGTGCCATTCCTGCGAACTGGGACTCCACTCATGCGGTCCCTGGAAATATCCTGGTCAGATCCGTCCCAGACAGCATACTCTAAGCATCTCCCTTGAACTGTTCCACACTCTTGTCTTAGAATCTTTCTCTTCTACTGCCTCTATCATTTCCACTACTTCCTCACCTTTTATTAATATCAATCCCCCTCTGGTTCCCTGCATCCACACCTTGAATTGGTGGCCAGACTGTATTATATGCTGGATCTCACATTTCTTATGTACTATGCTAAGGTTGAAGATAGTCATTGTCTTTTTGGGAGATTGTATTGCTCGGAATGTCTCCATCAATCACTAATGTTTCTACAGGGTTAAATAATGCTAGACTAGGGATCAGGTACCTTGCTGTTGGTGTTTTCACTGTGTGTAGGCTACTTTTGAGCTGCACGACACTACGGATTCTGTGGGTTACCTGGGTGGATCTTTTGTCTGTGTACCTTGGAGTTTAGACTGTGTAGTGCGTGAGGGCTGCTTGCCTAATCCACCCAACACTGTTCTAACTCTATTTGCTTTTACTTTTGAGGGTCGCCAGGAGGATACTCGATACTTGTGATCGAGAATCCTCAAGAGAGTACCCCTTCATATTAACGTAATCAGGCCGCACAGACCCAAGGTCCACACTAGGCTAGGAGCTGCCTTGCTCCACCAGAATTCTGTACCTTTGCGCATCCCAGCTAGACTTTGTTAACCCGGGTAGACATTAGCTGGATTAGATCATATACTCTTTTATGCATACCCATTATTTCTACACAAGCATTTTGAGGTCTAGGTTGCTGTAGAGAGACACAACCAGCATAGACCGGTTTTGTTAATAGGAGTACTACTTTTTCGTGGCGAGCATTATTACTGTTGCACCGCTTATAATATTCTTGTGTCCAATAACATTATAGGTCCAGCCTTTTCGTGTATTTAGCCTACACGTGCATTGTTCTGCCTCCTGCTATTTTGTGGTTCCATTTCCGATACGTTTTTCTTAGTAGCATCAGACATTATTCAGAAGATTCCTTGTTCGGTGCTTGAGGACTTTACAACACTTTCTTTCATAAATGAGTGACAGATATTATTGATTAAAGTAACGTTAAGTAAACCTTCTTCTTGTTTGCATTAGATCACTCTTGTGATTTAATTAAGTTAACTATCTTTTCCTTGTGTACCATAACTAAGCAACCATATGTTATAGGTAATAGGCTGTTTCAGAGAACATCAGCCTATAGTAGAAGCACATAGATACTGAGAGTTAAGATACCCCGCTATCGCAGATATAACTCCTGAGGGTATATGTGTTCTTTGTTCGACGGGATTATATATCAGGGGTTGGATCTAGCGTTTCCGTTGTTGCATTTATGCCAGTCTAGTCCAATGTATAAGAGCCACTGATTTAGACCCGATCGTAACAAATGGCGACCTAGCTCAGGATTTGGTGAACTGACATATAATTGCAGGTTATTGTGCAGATTTTTCTCACAGTTTAGGCAGTGAACATTTGTTGATTTAGTGGAATATTTTTTGAGGACATGCAAGAATAATTTTTTTAGCAAAGTAATATAGCACTTAAGCGGTCTCCGAGAATTTTTTATTGTGAATATTGTGGTATAAGAGTTTGGGGTACTTCTTTTTTGTGTATCAAAGTGAAAAATCTTCAGTGAGCATCATATCTTATAGCGGATCAGTGCAGGATGAAGACACAGTACGTGATGTAGAAGCTGAGGAGCAGCAGCATGGGCAGGTTGTTAACTTAGTGAACAGTGAGGAGGATGCAAGGAATTTTTTACAATGGCCTGTTACTTCCGACCGGTTGGTGGGTGTGAATCGGTACGGTCTCCAGTGCTTAGCCGCAGCTATCGGTCATGTATGTACTAGTGGCATGACCAAGGATGACCTGATGACGTGTGTGCTGGGTGGGGTGACTGGCGTACAAGGTAGGGTGAGTGCTCAGAGCCCTTTGGCCAAGCCTCCCCTTCACTCGACTCCCAATCCTCCTATTGGAGTACCGACCCTGAACACGCTTCCGCAGGTGGGTAGTGGCTGGCAGGGTGGTTTGCCCCTGGGGGGATCACCGGGTATTTCTAACATCATTGCATCTCCTCCACCTCCTCAAGGTTTGACCCCGGAAATGCTCTTTCAGCTCGAGATGGCAAAGATGCAACATCAGAGTCAACAGCAGACAGAGCTAGCTAAGATAGAAGAGAGAAAAGAGCTAGCTAAGATAGAAGAGAGAAAAGAGCTAGCTAAGATAGAAGAGAGAAATGAGCTAGCTAAGATAGAAGAGAGAAAAGAGCTGGCTAGGATGCAGCAACAGACGAGGGAAGCTGAGCTTAGGACTGAACTAGAATCTACAAGATACTGTGCCGACATGGATTTAGAGAAGTCTCGTGTTGAGATGACGGGACAGCGACTCGGTACTGGAAACCGTGCGCATGATCAGTCTCTGTCGCACCTTCTCAAACTGGTCCCTGTATTTGAAGAGTCTGGTGTCACAGAGTTTTTCAATAGATTTGAGAAGAAGTGCCGGGAGCATCAGTGCCTTGAAGTTAAGTGGGCGGCCCTTGTGTCCTCTAGACTCGTAGGTAAGGGGCTCAAGGCTTACGATGCACTGCCTTTGGAGTCCTGCGTTGTTTATGAGGAGCTCAAGGAGGCTGTCCTGCGGGCATATGAGCTACAACCCGAGACATATAGGTTAAAGTTCCGGGGTGTGACTAAGGGGCGAGACAGTACCTTCTTGGAGCACGCCCGGGACCTGTCCGACGCTATGGGAAACTGGCTCAGATCAGAGAAGACAACTACGTTTGATGAGATGAAACAGTTGATGCTTCTAGAGCAGTTGTATAAGTGTACGGGCGGCGACTTGACTTTAAACCTTAAAGAGAAGAACCCAAGAACTCTCGTAGAAGCAGCAGAGATGGCTGATCTTCGGTTGTCACTAATTCGGGGGTGCGGCTCTGCACAGAGAAACGATGTAGGCGTTAAGGAGCGTTACCCTCCCCCTCCCCGGAATATGGACACACATAAATTTAAAAGCAATGACTCCAAGACTGATCACAAACCTAGCACTGCCCCATTTAACACCTTATTGGCGGGCTAGGCGGTCTATTTATATGTACCGCCCAGCGGGGTGTTTTTAGCCAAAATAGGGCTGTTTACGTGATCATTTTCATGCCTAAATAAGACCCAGAGCGTAAAACAAGTATCTATCCCTGAAAGGGCATAAACAGAGCTTTCCAATGACACCACAACGATCCTTTTATGACCGCTAGTTTTCTTGCAACAACCGCGCAACACGAGTGCAAAAAGCATGTAATTCGGTACTTTCCCCATACAATTCAGTATGTAGCGAGTGAGAGAGGGAGGGAGGAGGTGGGATTCGTGTCAGTAGGTTCGCCGCGGTGGTCTGGAGCAGTCATACGCTCGCTACTCTCCTGCCACCACTTGTCTCTCTCTCTCAGCAACATTACGTGCTGAAATTGCCACACGACCTATGTCGCGCGCCGCCAGATAGTCCAGATTTATTTTACTCGACTTATGTTGAGCGCCGCTAGTTAGGGCTTAAGAAGGGTCAGGGGACTTTTACACCTCAGTATAAGTCCAAGGGGAAATTTGAGTGTTATCACTGTCACAAAGAGGGGCACATGGCAAAAGCTTGTCCGAGCAGACCTCCCTCGGCGGCTGTGTCATTGGCTCGCAGCATTGGGGTGTTCCAGAAGTCTTCTGTGTTTGCTGGAGGCATAAGATCAGAGGATGGAGCACCGCCAGTGAAGAAGGATCCGGAAGGCTCGAACCCTGTCCGCGATGCCTTTTGCAACCATAGAGGGCATGGCTGCGTGAAGTGGGGGGGCAAGAAGCACGGGGTACAGCTTTTGCGTGACACAGGTGCCTCTCAGACACTCTTGAAGAATTTCACTGGTAGACCCATAAACGCGGCGTGGGTAGTTGTGATGCAAGGAGTTAATGCAACTAGGTCATACCCGCTTGTTAGAATGGAGCTTGAAGTTGACGGTGTGACTCGCGAACTGGATGTGGGAATCGTGGAGAAATTGCCTGTTGGGGGCGTCGACCTCCTTCTCGGCAATGATTTTGCGGTGCCTGCTTCTAAGGTTTCACCCTTAGTCGTTGCCGAGGAGCCGGCCGACGTGAGTAGGGAGGAACAGGAGTGGGTTGAGAAGTGTCAGGTGCAACCAATGGCGTGTGTTGTAACCAGATCTCTCGCATGCAGGGAGTCACAGCCTAACCAACAGTCTTCAAATAAGCAGAGGAACGGTCACGAGAAGGTGCTGAAAGCTGATACGGTGGAGAGTCTAGTACCAGCATCGCTTCTCGGGGACTCAGTATTAGCACCGTTATTAGAGTCTGGAGAAGCACCACCACCTGTCACTGAGAGTGTAGAGGCAGGGCTTAAAGAGACTCAGAGGCAGCAACGGTATACACGGAGAGATCAACGGGATGCAAAGTTCGATGTTGGGGGAGGGCATGAGTTGTTTCGCAAACACTTAGACAGGCTAGCTCCCTCAGATATTCGCAAATTGCAGCTAGAAGACCCGGAGGTTCTAAAGTGTAGTAACGGTGCTGTCGAACTCGAAGAGGACAGGGATGCAAAGTCTGGAGATTTTGTTCATTGATGGCATCTTGTATCGGCGATTCCAAGACCCGCAGAGAAGTTGGGAGGGTGGGTCAGGAGTGGTAGACCAGCTGGTCGTACCGAGGGTATGCAGGGATAGCCTACTTAGGTTGGCTCATGATGTACCGCTGGCGGGACACTTGGGTGTCCGTAAGACGGTGGCGGCTTTGGGGAAACTGTTTTGGTGGCCTGGTTTGAGAGCACAAGTGGTGTCATGGGTGGCAATGTGCAGTGTGTGCCAAAAGGTCGGGAAACCTAACCAGAGCATCCCAAAGGCTCCGTTGCACCCAATTCCCGTCAGTGGGCCTCCCTTTCGTAAAGTAGTAGTCGACATGGTTGGCCCCCTCCCCCCCACAAGTGCCGGAAATAAATATCTCTTGACAGTCATGGACGTAGCAACTCGGTACCCAGACGCATACCCGATGAGAAATGGTTTGGCGAAGACGGTGGTCCGTAACTTGCTATTATACTTCTCTCGGTACGGATACCCGCAGGAGATATAGTCAGACCAAGGATCGAATTTCACCTCCAACTTGTTCATTCAGACAATGAAGCAGCACGGGATAGTCACTGTAGTGTCATCTGCTTATCACCCAGAGAGTCAGGGGGTGTTAGAGAGGTGGCATTCCACTCTAAAAAGCATGCTTCGCTGCTATTGTCTTGAGAACGGCAAGGACTGGGATCTTGGCCTGCCGTATGTGTTATTCGCTGCACGAGAGGTACCTGGGGAGAGTTTGGGGTTTAGCCCTAATGAGCTTGTGTTTGGACACCGCGTCAGAGGGCCTCTCCACATGGTAAAGGAGATATGGGAAGGCACCGCTAAACCATGTTCTATGCTTAAGTATGTCCTTGAGAGTAGAGAACGAATGTTGCGTAGTCTGGAGTTGGCTGGCCGCAATCTGGTAGGCTCTCAGGCCCTCATGAAGGACAGGTACGACCACAAGGTGAAACTCAGGGTGTTTCACGTGGGTCAGGAGGTGTTGATACTACTCCCTCTTGTAGGTCACCCCTTATCCGCAAAGTACGCTGGTCCTTATAGGGTAGCAGAGAAGCTCTCGGACTTAGATTACCTGGTGGCCACTCCAGACAGGCGTAAGAGGAATCAGTTATGTCATGTCAACCTGATGAAGGAGTATGTGAGGCGCCCACCTGAGCCTCTCACTGTCCCCGTGATGATTTTCAGCAGTCAAGGGGGAGAAGGAGAACGGGACAGTCATGCGCAGGTGGATGACAACTGGGATTATCATGTTTCTGCAGATCAGTGGGCGGGAAACACGAGACAAGCGGCTCATGAGGCTTTGCAACACCTACCTGGGCAACAGCGTGTGGCTGTCGAGCGCCTATTTTGTTTATACCCTACTGTATTTGCGGAACACCCAGGCCTCACTACTCAGGAGGTGCACGACGTTGACGTCGGAGACCACCCACCCCTCAAATCAGTGCCCTATAGGGTGCCCACCTATTAAACTTCCGGCCCTCCGGGCGGAGTTGGAGTATATGTTGCAACAGGGACTGATCGAGAAGGGGGCGGTAAAGTGGACATCTCCCGTAACGCTGCAACCTAAGCCGGATGGCAAGGTGCGCTTCTGTGGTGATTACCGCAGGCTAAACGGCTTGACTCCGTATCCAACCCATATCCTCTTCCCAGGGTCGATGACTGTGTAGACAAGATTGGCAGGGCCAAGTTCTTGACCAAGGTGGACCTGGTAAAAGGTTACTGGCAGGTGCCTTTGTCTGAACGGGCGAAAGAGGTGTGTGGTTTTGTGGTGGATGGTGCTACATATCGTTGTAATGTCATGCCGTACGGTCTAAAGAACGCACCAGCGACCTTCCAAAGCTTGATGAACGAGTTAGTGGCTGACATTCGGAACTGTACCGTGTACCTGGACGACGTCATTATCTACGATGACGATTTCAAGAGCCACTGTGAACATGTAGAATCCCTATTTAAGAAATTAAGCGAGGCAAACTTGGTGGTCAACCTGGGAAAGTGTGATTTTGTGCGGGCTACCGTGCAGTATCTGGGGTTCATGGTGGGTTTGGGCCAGGTGTGCCCCCCACAGAGCAAGATATTGGCTATTAACCACTTCCCCAGGCCGTCCACCAAGAAGCAGATCATGAGGTTTTTGGGCATGATTGGTTACTACCGCCACTTTATAAAGGGCTATTCTACTGTGCTAGCTCCTCTGACAGACCTATTGGCCTAGTTGAGAAGGAACTGCTGGCGATTGTGCTAGCGCTCAGGCACTTTGAGGTGTATGTTCCAGCCTATGGACCAGTTGTGGTGATCTACACTGACCATCACCCCCTCAATTTCCTGAATGAATTCCATAACCGGAATATGAGGCTGACCAGGTGGTCATTAATGTTGCAGGAATACAACCTAGACATACGCCATATTGCCGGTTCTGAGAATGTGATTGCTTATCGAGGGTGGAAGACCCGGGGTAGATCATCACAAGGGTAGCCTCCTACTTTGGTTTGATTAGTATGTTTACGTCTGGTGCTTGTTGGCTCGCGTGGGTAGCCCAGCGTATTGGGTCGTAAAGTAGGAGTTGCTGTGTTGGTATAGAAGAAAAAAAACTAGGCTGCCCCTGTAGTGCAGCCGCCATAAACATATTAAAAATATAAAAATCCTATAAAAACTCTTTCTTTGATAGTTAATTTTTGTTTAAGTATGTTATAGCAGAAATTCTGAGTTGTACTCCTCTCAGAAGCTGGGCTAGTGAAGCTCGCTCTTATGAACATAACTATGTAATTTAATCTATTGTGTTGGGAGGGGTTGTTCATTTTTATAATGTGTTATTTTGAAGAGAACTGTGCTTTACATTTCATTGTCGCTGGGTGACTAGGAGTGGCGAATTTTGTATGGGTTCTGCGTGTCAGATTTAGAGCTCATAGTTGGAGCCTCTTAAAAATCTTGGGTGGGGTGTGACGCTCACCGCTTCCCCCAGAACCGCATGGCTTACTCGCTAGGACTCGCCAGGGCAGATAATGTAGCTACAGTCTACCTATCATTGTTTACTTTCCTTCTCGAGAAAGCTTGTGTTGCAGACAGTTCAGAACTGTTCTTTGTTTTCGTCTGTCACAATCCTTTCTATTTTATTTAGTCAATTGAAAGTATTGTGTTAAGTAGTTGAATGATGGGAAGGCGAGTGGGAGAGAGAGAGAGAGAGAGACCAGGTGGTGTGACTTGGTGGTGAGTGTGGCGCGTGGCTGGTCCCCTTACATAGGCCTCGCGGGATTCGTTGCCTCCTGCCTAACACGGCCTACTAGGCGGCTGCTTACTGGGCGACTGTCGCGCGCCCTCGTGCCATTCCTGCAAACTGGAACTCCACCCATGCGGTCCCTGGAAATATCCTGGTCAGATCCGTCCCAGACAGCATCTCCCTTGAACTGTTCCACACTCTTGTCTTAGAATCTTTCTCTTCTACTGCCTCTATCATTTCCACTACTTCCTCACCTTTTATTAATATCAATCCCCCTCTGGTTCCCTGCATCCACACCTTGAATTGGTGGCCAGACTGTATTATATGCTGGATCTCACATTTCTTATGTACTAGGCTAAGGTTGAAGATAGTCATTGTCTTTTTGGGAGATTGTATTGCTCGGACTGTCTCCATCAATCACTAATGTTTCTACAGGGTTAAATAATGCTAGACTAGGGATCAGGTACCTTGCTGTTGGTGTTTTCACTGTGTGTAGGCTACTTTTGAGCTGCACGACACTACGGATTCTGTGGGTTACCTGGGTGGATCTTTTGTCTGTGTACCTTGGAGTTTAGACTGTGTAGTGCGTGAGGGCTGCTTGCCTAATCCACCCAACACTGTTCTAACTCTATTTGCTTTTACTTTTGAGGGTCGCCAGGAGGATACTCGATACTTGTGATCGAGAATCCTCAAGAGAGCACCCCTTCATATTAACGTAATCAGGCCGCACAGACCCAAGGTCCACACTAGGCTAGGAGCTGCCTTGCTCCACCAGAATTCTGTACCTTTGCGCATCCCAGCTAGACTTTGTTAACCCGGGTAGACATTAGCTGGATTAGATCATATACTCTTTTATGCATACCCATTATTTCTACACAAGCATTTTGAGGTCTAGGTTGTGTTACGACTGGGGTTTAAATATATCAGGGCTCTTATTCATTGGACTAGTAATGGCATAAATGTTACAACGGAAAGCGCTAGATCCAACCTCTGATGTATATTCCCAGTGAACAAAGAACACAAATACTCTACAGAGTTCTATATGCAATAATAGGCTATCAAACTCTCAATAAATGTGCGTCTACTCTAGGCTTCATGTTATGTGAAAACAGCCTATTACTACCTATAACCGAATGTGCTTGGTCATGGTATGCAAAGTAAGGTGGTAAGAGAAGTTACAGCTTACGTTACTTTAATCAATAAATGTCAGGCACTCCTGCATGACAGAAAGTGCACTAAAGTCCTTCAACACTAACAAGGAATCTTCTTTAAATGTTAGATGCTATAAAGATGCTCGTATCGGAAATGGAACCCAAAAAGGCAGGCAGCGGAACAATGCTCATGCAGGCTATGCACACAAAAAGGCAGATTATATAATGCCGTCGGAGCCAAGAATATCCTAAACACTACAACAATAATAATAATCGCCACGACAATGCAGTATTCCTATCAACAAAAAGAGCCTAAGTCGTTTGTGTCTCAATACATCAAACTAGACTGCGAAATGCTTGTGTAATCATAAACGGGTATACATAAAAAGAGTAATTGGTTTAATATACTTAATGTCTACTGTGACTGATAAAGTCTAGCTAGAGTCAATGATACGAGATACTGGTGCGCATGGCATGCCGCATAGCCTAGTGCAAATCTCAAGTCTGTGCGTCAAATATTACGTTATAGGGAAGGGTAGCTCTCTTGAGAAACCTTGATACCGAAGTATTAAGCGTTCTCCTGGCGTACCTCAAAGACAAACAACGAGCTTAGAACAGTGCAGAATGGTATAGGCAAAAAGCCCTCACTCGTGCATGCTCTACTCTCAATGGCACACAGACTAGAATTTACTCAATCAACTCCAGTTCTCAGGTATGTCGTGCAGCTTTTAACTAAAGCCAGCACTCATAGGAAACAATACCTTATAATATCAGACTCCTAGTCTAGCATTATCTAATCCAGCAGAACACTAATAATTAAAGGAAGCAGTACTAAACAATATGAATGCCAACCAATGCTTCGTGATCCACTTATCTTAACAACTAATATACAAGGGTTATATCAGACCTTAACGCACAATACAACTGGCCAGCATGAAGCTGATTTTGCAGAGTTAACCAGAGGGGGTATAATATTAATAAAGGGTGGTGAAAGATATGAAAAAAGAGAGAGGTAGGCAGAGGAAAAGATTCTCAGGTGCGGAGCGGGGGACAGGTAGCAAGGAAAAAAGATGGATGCGTTCTAGAAACCAGATCTGAGGGAGAGAGTGGCGAGGAACTGTATATATACTCGCACTAGCTCGAGCCGTGTGGGAAAAAAGCGGTTACAAGTCCTCTAGCCACTAGCAAGGGAGCTAACAGCATGGGAAGGACCTCTCTCAACCAACCCACACGAGGCAGCCAGCCGTGACGTCATCGAGCGGGAAAAAAACACTGCGCGCTCCCTCTCACTCTGTTCTACTCTCTCTCTCTCTCCCAGATCCCATCATTACTAGTTAATGATAGAACCTATACTTTACAATTAAATATATAAAGCCTTGACATGGGTGAAAACAAAGAGCCTTTCTGGACTGCCCATGACACGAGCTTTCATATGAAATAAAGCACACTCTAATACATAAACTGTAGCCCCATCCACTGCCCTGGCGACCCTAGCGAGTCACTGTAGGACAAGCCATGTGGTTCTAACGGAGTGGTCAACGTCACACCCTCCCCAAGATTTTTCTCAGAGGCCCCAAGACTCACAAAAATCTGATGGTTAGAACCCATGCTATATCTCCACTTCCCATCACCCAGCGGCAGTAAAATATCTAGTACAGTTCTTCAACAAAACATTTTTCAAAATTATAACCCTCCCCAACACCATAGGTTAAATTATATGTAGTTATGCTCCTCAAGAGCGAGCTTCTCTAGCCCAGCATTCTGAGAGGAGTGCAACTCAGAATTACTGCTATAACATACTAAAAATATTCAACTATCAAAGAAAGAGTTTTTATTTGATTTTTATGTTTATAATTTGTTAATTTCGGCTGCACTATAGGGGAAAACCTACTTTTTTCTTCTATACCAAACGCTCAACTCCTGCTTTACGACCCAATACGCTGGGCTACAATCGCGAGCCAACAAGCACCAAGCGCAAAATACTATTCAAACTAAAGCAGGAGGCTACCCGTGTGTCAATCCACCCAGGATCATATACCCTTGAACGACCATCTGCAACCACGTTGTCACAACCGGCAATATGGCGTATGTCCAGGTTATATACCAATAACCTTAGTGACCACCTGGTCAGCCTCATATTCCGATTGTGAAACTGGTCCAAAAACTTGAGAGGGTGATGATCTGGGTAAACTACAACGACCGGACCATAGGCTGGAACATAGACCTCAAAATGCCCAAGCACAACAGCCAGTAGCTCCTTCTCGACAACAGAGCAGCTCCCCTGGGCTGAATTGTACTTCTCCGAGCAGAAACTAACAGGATGCTCCAGCCCATCATCGTCCTTTTCCACAAGGACGGCACCAGCCCCCACACCACTAGCTTCCGTTGCTAGTTGGAAAGGTAGGCTAAAGTCAGGGGCCCTGAGGATCGGGTGAGTGCACAACAGGTGGTTTACTTCTCTAAACACTTTCTCACACTCAGGCGACCATTTGAACTTCTTATCCTTCCAGTTATCCTCCACCTGAGCTTGACTGTCCCGTTCTCCTTCTCCACCTTGACTGCTAAACGTCATCACAGGCACAGTGAGAGGCTCAGGGGGGTGCCTCCCATACTCCTTCATGGGATTAACATGACATAACTGATTGCGCTTCCGTCTGTCTGGAGTGGCTACCAAGTAATCCATGTCTGATAGCTCCTCCACCACCCTATAAGGACCAGCGTACTTTGCGGATAAGGGGTGACCTACAAGGGGCAGTAGAATCAACACCTCCTGACCCCCGTGAAACTCCCTGAGTTCAACCTTGAGGTCGTACCTGTCCTTCCTGAGGGCCTGAGAGCTAGTCAAATTACGGCCAGCCAACTCCAGACTGCGCAACATTCGTTCTCGACTGTTGAGGTCATTAGGTGCCAAAAGGTACCGATATTAAGTAATACTAGGTTAAGAATTTTGAGTTTAAATTCAAAACAAATTTAAGAAGAGCCGGGAGGGAAAATTAGTATAGAAATATGTGGAAAGTTAAACACCAAATTTTAGTCATACAGTATATGGTAAATTTGAACCCGAGCTGGAAAAAACACACTCTCTTAGAAATAAAAATCATACCAAGCCTAACCTTTAGGGCATATGATGAGTGTTAATTAATGAAAATAGTTAATCAAATGAATTTGATAATTTAAGAAATGACAATATAGTATGCATAATTTAGTAAATTTGGAAGAAGTTATTACAGTACAGTTCCCATAATTCAAATATCCTACAGCTATGCCAATTGTATTATTAACATTATGAGGCCTAAAGAAAGATAAATATTTAATAACTTAAGCCTAAAATTATGTCGGTTAGGTGTAATTAATTTTGAATTATTGAGGAAATGTATTAAACACTGTACTGCATGTATTATTAATGTATTATCTATACATGATGAGAAAGCATATCATATGCCATATCCACCAGAGCAATCTCGCCCTGGCCAAAGAATGTCCGGCTGGTGGCCAGGATTTCTGAGTATAGGCGGTCTAAGGCTGCAGGTGTGAGGTGAATGCCGTCAGGCCCGAAGTCGGCCTCCGAGGTATTCATGGATGAATACCGCGCACGAGTGAAGGGGATATGCATCTTTAGCCAACGATTGACTGCGTTGCGGATCGTATTAAATTGGTCCGCGTAAAAAACACGTGTAGCTGGCCTCTTCTCAACCCCAATCACTTTGCAGTGCCCCCCAGTGCCCCTCTCAACCTCCTCTGCTAATTCGCATATGCCCTCAGTTAAACCTCTAGGGCTCACCCTGCTCCTTATGTCGTTTCCTCCTATGACAAGGAACGACAAGTCTGGCTGCATCTGCAGCAGACGACTCCAGGCTCCCGAACCCCTCAAGCTGTCGATGCGGGCACCTGGGGCGGCCAGAGGAGTCACGGCAAAAAAAGGACGGTAAATTGGTCGATCTATGTACAAGTGGCGAACGTAAGAATGGCCTATTATGGCTACTTTTGTATGAGCCCCGGATATACCGGCCTCTCTACCGCAAAGTCCTCCCCCACTCCCACACCGACAGCTCCATGGGGCCAAAAGCCCTGGGCCATGAGATCGCAACCGGGGGAAAAAAAAACACACAGGGAAAGCCCCAAACCAAGCCAGCCAAGAACCCCCCAAAAAATAATTGAATGCAAAGGCACGACAATTCACCGTCGAAGGACCAATTTATGTGGTTAATTACAAATTGCAAGTGGACTTTAATATAATTGTACTCATATAAAGAAAAAGGGGTTACCTGATTATGGTACTAACTCAGAGGGATGATCAAAGATGGCGGATAGCAGTAGGGCTCAACTCGATGTTAGTGGGACAAGGAAAAAGGAAGGAAGTAGCTAGGCTAGGCTAACTTAATACTAATGAATTTACTCTAAGCTTCTGATTCAATAATATGACTAATTAGATGATGGGGAAGTAACTCGTGGGACACCCTGTATAACATGGACGTTGCAACAACTCAATGTGTTCGTCACTCTTGCTTTGATAATTAATTTAACTCAATCTGGCATGGAGGTGTTTTTTGTGGGTGTGTCAGGCGGCTTTAGTGAGGGAGGAGGATTGTTAAAGCTGAACTACATGACCAAGGAAATAGGTTTTGGGTTAACTATAGGGGCATGTATTTGTATTGCCAGGAAGTTGTGGCAGACAGCTTGAGGGGGTAGGGTTTATATATTAGTGTGTTTATTATTTATTATTGTTCTAATCTCCTCCCTAGAGCTCGATCAAGCTAAATATATTATACTCAAGATCCCCCTTCGAGACGAATTTGTTCATTTTTCGGTAGACAAATTCCGCCGGTTCTTCCAGAATTAAAGGCTGGCTATCGCTTTTCAAGAAAGAAATCGACACCTAAATGACATGAAAGGTCTCGATATTGATAACAAATGGGACGAAAAGTCTTAAAATGGACAAACTAATGGGGCGATAGCCTAAAAATCTCAAAAGTAATTGGGGCTAGAAAATGAAGGAGAAGGGGTCCAGAAAAAGCAACTACCTCTCCCTTAACTATAGGGACATGTATTATGCAGTCGTGCATTGGAATATCTGCACAATATATATAGGGACGGTAATAATACAAATTATCAATCATAATGGGTATACTTAAGTTAATAACATACACTGTCAGTTGTCTAACGCATAGGGCATGCTCCATTAAGTCTGGAGTGCTTCATGACACAAATCATTACCCATAGCCTAAATATTGAGAGGCATAATAGGTTAAACAAGGCTTACTAACACAAGTTGAAAGTTCATGCCATGAACTCATAAAATTCTTATCTTTCCTGTCTCATCACAGGAATGCAATAATGCATGCTATGAATGCGAGTTTGAGGCACCGGGTAATTAAGCCTTGACCTGAGGTCACTCTTCTACTTTATTATTGCATTCTCTGCAAGAGAGGCTGAAGGCCACAACAGTTCTCATTTCCAGTACCTCCCTTCACGATGCCTTGAAACGTGTACGGCTGTATTCTTCAGCAATTGTTTACCCTTTACGCAGCACCTAATACAAAACGAGAATACTGTAGGCATGTTGTATTTACAGAGAGCACACGGATTAGCATTCCATTTTCGAAAGGTAACATAATTTTTAAAGTTATTTATCTTTTAGCGGCGCTGCGCAGGGAGAACATTATCTTAGAATAAAGGCAATAGTGTTCCCCTAGGGCTCATCAACTCAGGGTTGTTACCCATCAAATTCACAGCGAGAGGTGTTAACAGGTTACGCGGTGATTTTCAAGGGAAACAACCCTGAGTGGAGGAGACCTATTAGAACACTACACATTATGAGACACATGGTCTTTCATAAGAAACTCGATCAATCATTTCAAGAGCAGTCTGGGATGAGAAGAGTTGTGGCCTGGAGCCTCGACCGGTGAAATCCTCAGGTTACGTGGCAGTGAAAGTAGCTATGCGCAGTTTAATGTATTTATCTATTAAGCCATACAGTATACGTATATAAAAAGTGTATTTGTATAACAAGAGAGGGACGTAGTACACCGAGCTCCTTATAGGACTAACATTCCCATAAAGTAAATACAGGTATGTAACTTTATCCTTGCCGACTCACTTAAACTCCAGCGCGCAGCCCCTTTCTTGCCAGGCTGAACCCTTTGTTCTCCACCCACTGTGTTCATAGCCTACCTCTTAAGGGGAGATCTCCACTTGAGGGATTTTTTTTCTTGACCCCTTTCTCCCTCATGTTTAGCCCCATTGCTTTTGATATTATAAAACGTTTGCCCCATTAGTTTAGCGATTTTTAGAACTTTCACCCCATATTAAGACCTTTCGTGCCATTCAGGTGTCGATTTTATCCTGGCGAGCGATAGCGAGCCTTTAATTTAAGAAGAACCGGCCTTCGGCCGGAATATTTGTCTACCGAAAAATGTACAAATTTGTCTTTAAAGGGACTCAAGGGGGTGTAATTTTAAGCTTGATGGAGGTCTAGGGAACAAACTAAATACCTCCCCTTAGGGGGGGTGGGGGGGGGGGGATTTGGGGACCCTCTTCTCCCTCATACATAGCCCCATTTGTTTTGAGATTTTATAGCATTCGTCCAATTAGTTTGGGGATTTTAAGATCTTTCGTGCCATGTAGGTGTCGAATTTTCCTGGTGAGCAAAAGCGAGCCTGTAATTTAGGAGGAACCGGCCTTGGGCCAGGAAGTTTTTCAGCCGAAAGGTGTACAAATTCAACTCGAAGGGAGTTACTTAGTAAATACTGTAAACAGTTTCCCCTTAACAAACAAACTGACTGAAGGCAACAGAACCTCCTCCGTAGACCTCCATCAAGGTTTTATAAACAGACCTCCCTTCCAGAGAAAAAGTGAAAAATTTCCGCCTCATATGATGTTTATATCCATTCTGTCCACATTTCTAGGTATAATGTTATCAAGATGTATAGTATGTGTTAGACACAGACAAAATATATATGTATATAACACTGTATATAATTATATAATGTACGGACGAAAAGCGAAGGGCAATTAGGTTTAGTAAGTATTTGTAGGTATTAGTACTATGTTTAATATTTTCATCTATTTTTGTATAATATAAAAAAATATAATATATACAAAAAAACAAAATATATATATATATATATACTGTATATATATATATATATATATATATATATATATATATATATATATATATATATATATATATATATATATGTTTCTAGTCTCTCAGTGTATATATATATATATATATAATATATATACGGTATATACAGTATATATATATATATACAGTATATAGCTTGTTTAGTTTGCTCTCCAGACCTCAATCAGGCATTTTAACACAGCCCAAAGACCCTCCTTCGAGATATATTTGTACATATGTCGGTAGCCAAATGTCCTGGCCAAAGGCCTGTTACTCTTATATTACATGCTCTCTATTGCTCGCCAGTAACAAAATTGATACCAGAATGGCACGGGAGATTTTAATGTTTACAAACAAATGGAGCGAATGCCTTAAAATTGTCAAACTAGTGGAGAAAACGTTTAAAAGTCTCAACACAAATTGGGCTAACATGAGGGAGAAGGGGGTCCAGACAAATAAAGAAAATCCTCCTCTCGTACATGCTAACGGGAGGAAAAACAGAACCAGGTCACTATTCCCAAAGCCAACCTTGAAAATAGAGGGAAAGAGGGAAGGGAGGGAGAAAAGTGGGGAAGGAGAGAAAAGGATGGGGACTATACAGTATACAGTAGGGAGGGGGGGGGGGGGCAGGGAGGAAGGACGTGGGAGAACGGATAAAGGAAGGAGGAGTGTGAGCTAGAAGGAAGGAAATGGGAGGAGAAAGGAACGGGAAGGCAGGGGAGGGGGGTGTCATTATGGAAGCCAACGAGATTGGAGCCATGAGGGGTAAGCGAGCGAGAAGAGTGATACCAGGAAGTGGCCAATTCGCCTTTTCAGATGCCATATTTTCACACTTTCGTTGTTGTTGTTGTCGTTATTGTCGAGCTTACGGCCCAGACACTTGATGGCGTTAATGCTGGTCCTATGTCCCATCGAAAACCAAGGCCTCTCTTGGATTTATACATGAGGAAACCAACGACCCTTAAATAATAGTTTCCCTAAAGCAATTAAAAGATAGATAGTATTTGGCTGAAGGTATTATGTAAACATTAGGCTAACGTGAAATACTCAGACAAGGCAACGTATAATTTATCTGACACTTTTCAGTAGTTGTTCTAATATCTCACTGCTCTGTATTAAGATTGCCGATGTATACCTAATACTCTTTTTTTTTTTTTTTTTTTTTACCCACAAATCGGCGTAATTTTTGGATTTGTGCCACAGGGACATCCAGTGTTGAGCTGAGGAGTGTTCATATATCATATTTCCATAATATAATATAAATAAATAGAACAATTATTATGTATTGTGTGTTATTAACCTTAACCATGTTATAATAGGGCTCCGACATGACACTACTTTTAAGGACGTGTTAAACGCAATATATAGAATAATAATGCAGTCTCTTGTGGTTTGTTAAGTAATAATTAAACATAGATGTGTGCTCACAGCTGTTTAGGGTATGTTTCGTGATTATTTACTCCCATTAAATACATTATGAGGAAATTATAAAGTAATCGTTGTGATTAATTTCAATTGTTTGATGCGAGGAAATGAATTATAGGTTAATTTCTTCTCTTACCTCTTTGAATATTTAATGACCAAATACACAATTACTAAAATGTCAAGTTTAAAGATAATCACCCAAGCTTTGGTTATTGCTTATCTGCACTATTGATGTAATATGGGTTAGTTTAGGCGCATATACATTTTAACATTATCACAATACTCTGATGTAAACCAACTCAACCCATTACAAATTCAATATACTGTAATGTTTCTGGTCGCTTTATATGAATATGTTATTTCATTGGTCAATGCAATACATAATTGGTCAGTCCGAAATTAAATTTTTGCTGTTAGGCTAATTTTGAATATCCTGATAGCGAACACACATTTGTAATTTATTTCATTGTTTTCACTCATCTTACAATCATTTATGAATAGAAACTGTCTTTGTAAATGTCATATTCAAATACCCAGAATCAACCTGAGCAACGCTTGATAATCATATAATTGCGAACATTTAGTTTCGACCAGACTAGAGGCCTAGTATCTTATATGTCATGGTTCAGTAATAAACTAAGTAGAGGCAATGAAACAATTAAGTTGGTAAATATATACATAAGGAACAAACAATGGTACTATATTTTGTTATGTTATATAACGGTGACGACTCTGAAATTAGTAAAGTGTGTAGGCCTATGTTGGGGTTCTTTAGCCTACACGATCAATATGCAATGCAGTACAAAGGAAATCAAACAGCTACTTCACACAGTGGCTGTGTGAAATATGAAGACAAATCCCCTGGATTTTGTTCAGCAATATTAGTATCGCGTCCATACACTAGATGGTGTTGGTTGCAGCCTCAAATCGATGCCAGACACCGCTATCTATGGTATCATTGTGTTTAATGGAAGGCATAAGGAGATTCCTATCTCTCTTCTACTGTATCTGCTAATATGACCTTAATGGGAAGTTTATAGCCTTTCTGGACTCCCTTCTCCCTCATGTTCAGCCCCATTGGTTTTCAAATGTTAAGACCTTCGCCCTTCTAGCTTAGCGGTTAAATACATTTCACCCCATGTATTTGTCAATATTAAAACTTTTCGTTCCATTTAGGTGTCGAATTTTGCCTGGCAAGAGATAGCAAGCCTGCAATTTAGCAGGAACCGGTCTTTGGCCAGTACGTTTTTCTACCGAAAAATGCATACATTCGAGTATTATTCAAGGAACCTTTTGCAACAATTCGCTCTGGTTCACGACCATTACATTCGCCCCCCCCCCCCCCCCCCAAGAGTTATTGTCATCATATTTATAGCCAGGACATAACATAATTATATCATATACTGTATAATGCTGGCAAATAACAGCTGGTCGTGGGATAATCTCGGAAAAGTCGGTCAAACTAGACTAGACGGATACCGTGTGAATATCGCTGCGAAAGGTTGCTTGAATAAAATATAATAAATAAAATAATACATTATTTTATTAATGGCAGAGAAACGTGCATAGAGTTGAATTGTTTTGGCCATTTAATCACTTCCAGGAGCATACTGGGACCTATGGAGCATGACATGTACTCTGTACATGTTATGTGGACATATTTATTAGTTTTGTGTTTTATTGTTTTATTTGTTTTCTTTAATACCGGTATTTAATTATTTGCATGCCCTCAAGAGATACCCCCTTTGAGATAAATTTGTATATTTGTGTGGTTCCTTTCTATGTTTGAGGATTCATATTGGGCCAGGATGTATATCTCGGAGTGTACAGTCAAGAACTAAATAGCGACGCATCTATTTGTATTACTATAGAACAAGACAATACAATGCTATTATATAGCCCACCTGTTTCAAAACTTAATCGTAAAGGTGCAAGGATTCAAATTGTTGTAACTTTATACATGCTTAAAACTGTATAGTATATTCCAAATATTATAATAATGTACGCAAGTAAAGGCAAATTGATCACAACAATGATTGTCACGCAACACATTAAGCTCAAGTGTTCCGGTAAAGTCAGCAAGGAACTTATACCTCCCAAATGGACTCTCATGCTCACTTTAAAACTCCAGCCCCACTCTACTCGCAAGACTGGGCGCTTTGTTCTCTGTCCTTCTGTTTCCATAGTTTGCATTGTAATATATTTTGTCTATGAAGGAGGCAATTAAAGTGTTCATAATTAACGACTCATTTACATAATTAGTGGTGGTAATAAAATAATCCATTCGAATGGTTTATCACTAACCCTAACTTATTTTAACTCAAACAGGATTCAAATAATCGGACTAATTTAATACCATTTATGAAGAGTCAGACATGGAAAAGGTGTGGTAGTATATTGCCCATTTGCTCTAGCCCTTTTCGTGTTATAGAAATCTGGGTCAAGGTTGAGTTTATACTATAAGGAAGATAACTCGATAATTATGCCATATATACAATCTTTATGACCAATACATCATTCCTATATATGACATTACCGGTTCAAATTAGTATTTACCCATTATCCAAAGGCGTTAAAACATGCACCCCAAAAACAATATTTCATCATTAGCCTAACCTTACAACCTAACCTAAGTTGGGGACTGCCATCCCCAGACCCCAGCTGGTTATAGCATTGATATGGAAGAAATGAAAATACTAAACATTCTGTGGAAAAGTTAACACAAAATAATCTTCACTGATTCAAGATGGCCGCCATTTTGTATTCCACCCTTATTTAACTCACAAAGTTTAAGGAAAAATAATTTAATTTTCACTGGTAGTGACACTTATTGGAATAATGTATGGTTGTTGTTGTTGTTGTTGTTCCCCAAGCTGCCTGGCCGAACAGCCCCAAGGCCCTGAGTAAGGCCAAGGCCATAAACGAGCGCCCCCACAGAACCCTCCCTGCCGACCACAATAAAGCCTGGGTGACCGAAGCCACTCCATGGCGGGGAGCTGAGAGGGTGCGTAAACGCCCGGGAAACCAAAGCCCCACCCAGGGCCCTGTGCCCCTCACCAATTATGAAGAGAAAGTTGAGGGGCAAAGGAATAATGTGACGCTTTAGCTTCCAATCTTGGTAGATTGGGAGGTCAATCCACGGAAGAGACGCCGTCACTTGAGATCTAGAAAATATATAAGTAAAAGGAACAGTCAGAGTAAGCTATGGGTATGGCAGAGATCGCTCAGGTCTCACTCTGATAGACCAGCCCATCGCCATGGAATAATGTATGGTTCATGAAGATTGTTTAAATGTCATAATTATCGAGGCACCTGCATTATAGTATTTTATCAACCTCGTCCGAAACCTGGGATCAATATTTCTGGCCTACATATAATGAATATATTTCACTGTTAGCAAGAATGAAATTAAAAAGAGGAGCCATGTACTAAAAGGGGTAATATTTTGTCCTCCATCCCCAACTGTTTTCGCAGCCGACTACTTACCGTTTTCTGAAGCACTTTTAAGAAGTCAATGCAGAGCTGGAGCAGCTGTAACACAAAATCTCGTAGACATTTCTTATCTGTGGTACCATAGCATTTAGGTAGGCCTATATGGCCGTCAATCTTAAATATCTTCTGCACACCATAGAAATTTGTTTAATGTTTGCAAATTTGCTGAATCCTGAAGAAGGTAATGGAGAAATTAAGCTGAGGTTACTTAAATGGCGAAGTTTTTTTGTTTTATCTTATTGTGGTAGCATTTATGGATATGTTTGGATGTCCTTAACCAGGATATCGTGAAATAGACACTGTATTCAATGTTTTCATAGTACCGTCACAAGTCATAAAAAGCATTCACCCATTGGGAATCTCTGAACCATTTTGGATAACATGTTTGGTCCGTACTAGCCTAGAACTGTTGGTGCCGATTTATCACCTCCATATTTTCGCCATGTACGCAATTCGGTACTCCTACCCGTGAAACACAATTCACCTTCTTGGCACTAGTCCATTACCTACAAATATGTGCCCAATACTTAGTGTTAGAGGCTCCTTTAAGAGTTAAGTCCGTGATAAATCTGCCACTTTATGTGTTCGTCTCCCAGATTTGTTGACTACCTGGCCGGTCCCGGCGGTCCGTTCATACCAACTCACATGCGAGATGTATACTTGGTTATCGTATTTCATTCCGGGTAATGCCCCCTACTGGCAACATGGATGATAATTACCGTAAGTCCTGGGGGGTTGAGGGTGGGCGGAGCTCATCAAGTATCCATCCGGATCCCTAATTAGGCTTCCTTGAAACATACGAAAACCTGACCCAAATATATGCCTCGGGTTCGTGCGATTTACTTATTTTTGGGTAAATCAATTGGCGTATGTTATGTTTGGGTAGTTTTAGGTATATCTAGCGGCCTGCCTGCAGTCGTGTGTTTACGCTGAGGAACGGGTGACGTTCGAGTGTGGATCGTCCCGCATTTATCGTATATTATGTCTTTATTTCATCTCGTAAGTACAAAACTTGGCTCGCGTTTCCGTATTTATGTACTATTAAAGGTGTGGATAATGTTTGTTTACCCATATTCACTCGTTAATCGTCTTAATCCCTCATTTTCCCTAAGCTACAAAGCGCAACCCACTTGTGTCTTTTGTAAATATTCTCGGGGCAATGGGGCAGTATAATACTGATTTATAGGTTTTTACAATAATATTATTCTAGAAAATATACATAAAATTCGCCAGACCATGCTTGGGCGTGGAATGTATACTTGATTTTAATTTTGCCTCGATTTTGTGCGTTTGTGCTTACTTTTGGGTAAGTCAATTGGCCTACGTTATGCCAGAGCCAGACGGTTGGCGTAAAATAGGAAAGAAGAGTATTTGGACAGAGGAAGAACAAGCTGAGACGTGAGAAGTACAGTAGTAGACTGAAAGTTCTTGGGCTCAACCATGTTGCTGCGTTATGTTTCCGTAGTTTTAGGTATATCTAGCGGTTTGTCTGCAGACGTGTGTTTACGCTGAAGAACATGTTATGTTCGAGTGTGGATCGACCTGTATTTATCGTATTTTATGTCTTTACAAACCTTGGCCCAAGTTTCCATATTTATGTACTAATAAAGGTGTGGATAAAGTTTTTTTGTTTATCCATATTCACTCATCAAAAGTTTTAACCCCTCATTTTCCCTGAGCTTCAAAGCCCTCCCCACTTGTATGTGTGTTTTATATAATGCCTGTATATAATATATATATACTGTATATATATATATACATATATATATATATATATATATATATATATATTATTCAATATTATTGGGGTAATGGGACTGTATATTACTGATGTATAGGTTTATACCATAATATTATTTTCGAACGTAACATTAACACCAGTGTTCTAGGTAAAACTAAAAACAAAAACAAACTATAAAAGTGGCTAAAGTAATATAGATGTTTACCGTCTTGTCTCACTTGGGTTCCATACAGAATAATATGGGTGTATTATGGCTCGTGACTGTACCCCAATTACAGAATTCAGAAGTACATCAAGAAATTGATAAAGAATTATGGTTGGAATCACAAAACCTGGCGACTGGTGTAACTGTTTAAGAATATGGATGTAGGCCTATGTCCCAAAGTATTTCCTCACAACATTTACTATTGTTTTCCCGTAAAGTTTCCAAATTGTTTTCCCGTAAAGTTTCCAAAGACGACCACTTACAGTTTTCAGCAGCACATTAAATATACCAGTGGATAGATTGAGGTGTAGTTCCCCTACAATGTTGAGAGGGTTGATTTTATTTTGACGATTATAAATAGGGTAGTCTGTCCTAAACCACTTTCTCACAACATAGGCCTATATATTCCCTAAATTCTTCATAGTACGTCACTAATTGTGTATTATAATGTTTTCGTAGTACACCAGTTTCGGAGATCGACAACACTTTATACACTAAATAAATAACACTTGCTAGGGTCACACAAAACGTGGCTTGCAAACTACGATAAAACCCGTAGGAGAAAAAATAAAACAAAAGTAATGCAACCCTGCGCCTCTGTAAGCAAACACGTGAACTTAGTGCAGGTTGCTGTAATTCCACACACTCGGACATTAATCGTGACCTTAGGTTTCAAATCTAACTCAAAATGATTCGAATCTTGTCATTCAATCTTTATCTAGTTTACATTTTGGAAGTATATTTTGGTGTTGGAGGGTTCATATTAGACTAGTATTTGTGTCTTAAGTGTTCAGTCGAGGTCATTAATGTTATACATATACAGGGTGTAACGCGATGTGTGACAATAACTTACACCAATTATCTATCGTGTAATTTTGAGTAAAATTTGTTCTATAACCATATGCTCTCTGCAACCCCAGTACAGTACAGAGCCTAGAATTCGAGCAACTAAGGTTTAAAATCTGTGGTGGGGAGGGTGTAATGGAGTACGAGCTTTGCAGGGTAACGGGAGACGAGTTGGTTGCCAGTTATGTTCTAGTCATTTATAGGTGATATTCTAGAGATGTAATAGTATTTTGTAGCGATATTTTGTAGTGCTTACTATCTAGCACCATTCTAGCGAGCTTTAAGGACTACAGTAGCGAGACTTAGCAACCCTGCGTTCATCTTGTTATTTCATTTGAGTGGGAAAATTAGTAAGCGAATTCACAGATCCAAGGATGTCGTCTGCGTGCAGTTGTTTACTATGTACAGCTTGTTCATGATACAGCATGTTACCTACTTACAGCAATGAAGAATATGCAGATATCGTCTAAATTTACAGATTTTGTGATGGTAATCCCAGTGCTGCAGCCAGGTAATACAGTAGGAGATATAGGCTACCCAAACGGAAGATGCCCTGGTGCTCGATTTTTTAATTTTTTATAGCAGCTGTGCAACACAGGTAGTGTTCCTAGCATTAATTTGAGGGCAAAATGCATACAACCACAACACAATGACAGACAAATAATGCATGCAGTGTTAAATATCCCTGACATAAGTGTGTGCAATGCAGAATGTATAAATACTGTAAATAGCCTAATCAACTAAACTGTTATAATCCCTACCACTGTGTATATGAATATATGCCTACTGTGTACTTTACTACCAGTACTGTAAATGTTCAACTATTAAAGTAAAACTAAACAGTACAAAACAAACAACTTTCACTAGCCTACCCTAATATCGGGACACCTTCGTATGTTGTGTGGCATTTTTGTTATGTTATCTTATGAGATAAAGTATTATTTAATAACAGGAAAATAATAATGGAAGAAGATAAACTTGGATTTCGGTAAAAATCAAAAGCCTGACCAGTTTCAACATTTGTTTATTGAGTGAGTGTGGCAAACTGTCACTCTTGTCGTGTGAGCACCAGCTGATTGGAACGTTTAAATGCAGGAGAAGAACTGTAATGTTGCATCTCTCTCGCTATTCTATCGCTACTATAATAATCAGTGTTTCTCAGAGCTATCCCAGTGCATACCACCTCCTTTACGTAGGGCACGTGGTACCCGTCTTGCAACTCAATCCCACCCCTACTCTGTGCAACTCTCCAACCCAAGAGTGAAACGTTACTCTCAAACTTTCTTCTACTCAACAGCTGAGCTCTGGAACTCTCTCCCAGAATCAGTCTTTCCCTCTTCCTATGACTTAAATTGCTTCAAACTCCGTGTGTCCAGGCATTTTGGCTCGAACGTCCCTTGATTTTGGCCCTGTCACTCTTTCAACTATGGGGGAGGCACTCGCTATAGGCAGTTATGCCTTTTGCCTCCCTCAATCACATAGAAAAAAATAAAAAAATAAAAATAAATAATAGTAGGCTACTCCTGACTTCAGTGATGTTAATCACACTTTATAATAATATTCCTTCATTGAATGTGCTGTGGGTGTTATGATATTGCTGGTAGTACTATCCTACAAATACAAACATTATATAACTGGTAACCAACTCGTCTCCCGTTACCCTGCAAAGCTCGTACTCCATGATACCCTCCCCGCCACAGATTTTAAACCTTAGTTGCTCGAATGCTAGGCTATGTACTGGGGTCACAAAGAGCATATGGTAATACATTTTTGTTTACTCAAAATTACATGATGTAAATTACACTGGTGTAAGTTATTGTCATACGTTGCATTACACCCTGTATTATCCAAGCTGTCTCGTATTGAATTAAAGCTAATTATTAATTTCATATCTGATGTGTATATGTCGGAGGTTCCTATAAAGTCATTTAGATCGAGGCTTTACCATGTATCACAATTAAAAGCTGCGATTGTACTAATGACGGACGTTTCGAAGCTAGCTTGGAATTAATCGATCTCTTGATACATTTTTTACCTAATAAATGCAGTTCGAAGAACCAGAAAGAGTAATGCTTTATGTCCTGGAGGTTATGTTTAACTAAATATCATAGATTAACAGAGATCGATCAACTTCCGCCATATTGGTGCCACTAGCGGCATTAGTTTCTCGTCACACTCAAATATGTCCATACCTATAATAAACATTCGGCAATACTGGTACAGGATATATGGTTTGGTAATTGGACCTAAACTCTACATGGTCAACAATACATTATTATCCTGTTGCAAATGATAGCACCAAAATGCCATCCGCAGAAAAAGTTGGGCACTCTCTTTTACGACAAGATTTCTACACCATTTTAACCCTCCGCCCTCGGCTGTCATTGTACGCGCCTATACCCCTGACTCGGGCCTTTTGCCAATATCACTCGACTATACACCTTATAGATAAGCAATAAAAGCATGCAGAAGTGTCAAACTCAATGGGAAAATGGAGAACTTAATGTTGTCGTTATCCAGGCATGGACTTGACATTGCTACATTGCCTGGCAATGTTATTATGGTGTTGTGCAGATGACGATTTTACGCGTAAGATTTAGGCTATGTTCGGAGGCGTCGCCGCGGCCCCGGCTAATACGCACTAAGTTACTCATCGCACCAGTAACAATTTGATAGTTTTATAGTTATTATCTATTACTATAATATTATTGCTTGCTATGCATTATTGCATATCAGTGTGTATTTGTGGCATTTATGGGTGTACGGTACACGATATTAGGTGTCACTTGCACTTACTAGTATGGTATTATTTATTATTATCGTAATATTACTTGTTATTCATTCTTATAAGTCATTTTCACTTACTAATAGCGTCGTATCTGGCGACAAGGGTAGCGCACTTCCCAGCTCACTCACACGACATTTTTCACTTTCATCGTCACTATTTTCACTTTCCCTATCACTACACTTTCAAGCTCTTCAATATCGGACAAATCTTTATGATCTAATTCATTAAGCACTCTCAAAACATCACCAGGACTTAGAATGTCATTCGTTTTAACTTTCTTCTCATTATTCTTATGCGTACGTGTTGGTTGGGCAGTGGCAGAGTTAGGTTATTATTTATTACAGTAGGTTATTACTATATTATAGAAGAACTATTTATGTGAGACATTTATGGGTGTACGATACACAATTTTAGGTGTCACTTCCACTTATAATTATTATGTCACTTTTAGGCATTATTGTGATATATATTTGAGTGTCACTTTCACTCACTGTTTGTTTTCACTTGCTCTTTCACTGATTTATTAGAGTGTCACTTTCACTACGGTGATTCATATAGCCCCCATCTTCCTCACTACCTCTCTCTGCTGCCTGGATCCTCTCTTGCTCTCTTCAGCGCACTTTCCAGGATAGCCTTTCTATAAAAATAACTAGCTACCTTGGCAGGGGAAGGTGTTATGGGAGCACTAGGGGTGCGAGAATCTAGCGTTATATCTGGCGACAAGGGTAACGTACTTCCCAGCTCACTCACAGGACATTTTTCACCTCATCGTCACTATTTTCATTTTCCCTGGCACTACTCTCTCAAGTTCTTCAATATCGGACAAATCTTTATGATCTAAATCACTTAGCACTCTCAAAATACCACCAGGACTTAGAACGTCATTCTTTTTCACTGTCTTCTAATTATTCTTAGGCGTACGTGTTGGTTGGGCCCCGGCAGAGTTAGGCACAGAATCGGACACAGGCTTTTCAATGTTTTCCAATGTATCCATAATGGCGGACCGATAACAACTGACGTTGCATCATAATGTGAGCGTGGGTGCGCTGCAAGCGCCCTCGTAACAACAAAAATAGCCCGGGATCATCAAAATCTCATAAATGATGCGCGGGAGTAAAAGAGGCCTACCGAGGTCCACGGTGGAAGTTCTGTGTGGTGTATAAGAGGCCAACCGAGGTGGATGGGTTAAGGTGATCAAGACCACCAAATTATAGAGTACAGAAAGATAGAGAGGAAAGAGAGACGCCACAAATTTGAAAATAGCGATCCGCGCGTTCGAGAGATGGCAGCACGATCGCTAAAGAAAATGGGAGGGTCCTCATTATTTCGTAATAATCCCTACCTTGTACTAATAACACTATTAATAATCAATTCTACGCTATCCAGAGACTTTGTACACATGACAGAGTTAAATAGACATAAGTAGAGGCTAGTGTAAAGGCTAGATCATCGTTAAATTGTCGTCATTATGAGGAGGTTCACAGTCACATCTCTTCTACCCCCAACATTGTTGTTGTGAGAGCAATGAGTTGCCAACGTCAAACATGCTGGGAAAAATATCCCTAGATGTCATAAGTATAACCTAAGAAGGTATTTCGTGAAATGTCCTGTTTTAGTGCAACTTCATAAATTAACATCTACATAACATGTAACTAATAATATATATTCAAAATTACATTGTAATTCTTGTTGTGTTGCTTCGAGTTACACAGCCTACATCACCTGTCCAATCTCTTCAGTACGGCCATCCGATCCTCCCAGCCGGCGGCGCTTGTGGCACTTTGGCGCTGCCGACTGGGACGCTCTCCGGCAGTACTTCTTTGATTTCCCATGGAATGACTTCTGCTTCCGTGGCCGAGGACCCTCGGAGAGTGCTGAACGCATTACCGAGGTAATCCTCTCGGGCATGGAAGCGTACATTCCTTTTTCTTTCTCTCAGTCTAATGCAAAAAAAATTTGATTTACACACGCTTGTTCTACTGCTGTCCACAACAAGGAGGAAGCATTCAAACGGTGCCGATGCTTTAAATCTCAAGAATCCCATTCTTCCTATGTTTCTGCCCGGAATCAAGCCAAATCTGTTCTTCGACTTGCCAAGCACTCTTTCATCAATAATACATGCACTGAACTATCCAACTCTAGCTCTTCTCAAGTTTTCTGGCATTTAGCCAAAAATCTCTCCAACAACTTTTCTTCCTCGTCTTTCCCTCCTCTTTTGCACTCTGATGGCACAACCATCTCTTCTTCCTCTGACAAAGCTGAACTCTTTGCTCAAACTTTTGCCAGAAACTCTACCTGGGATGATTCCGGTGATATTCCTCCCTCTGCACCCCCCTCTCTCCTACTTATGTCTAATATCCTATCTCTTCTAAAGATGTACTTTGTACCCTCTCTGGGCTTAATACTAAGAAGGTGTACGGTCCGGACGGTGTTCCTCCTGTTGTACTTAAAATATTGTGCTTCCGTTCTGACGCCCTGCCTAGGCAAACTCTTTCGTCTCTGTCTCTCCTCTAACGTCTTTCCTTCTTGCTGGAAGTTTGCTCTCATTCAACCTGTCCCAAAGAAGGGTGACCGCTCTCAACCCTCCAACTATCGTCCAATTGCTCTCATCTCTTGTATCTCTAAAGTTTTTGAAACTATTCTTGATTCCAAATTTCTTAAGCATTTCTCTTCTCATAATCTGCTCTCAGATCGCCAGTATGGCTTCCTTAAAGGTCGCTCTACTGGTGATCTTCTTTCATTTCTTACTAACTCTTGGTCATCCAACTTTCGGGACTTTGGTGAGACTTTTTCTGTTGCACTAGAAATATCGAAGGCCTTCGATAGAGTCTGGCACAAATCTTTAATTTCCAAACTGCCCTCCTTCGGTTTCTGTCCCTCCATCTGTGCCTTTGTCTCTAATTTCCTTTCCGGCCGTTCCATAGTTTCGATTGTGGATGGCCATCACTCATTTCCTCATCATATTAACTCCGGGTTCCTCTGGGGTTCTGTCCTATCTCATATTCTCTTTCTAATTTTCATAAATGATCTTCTCAACTGTACATCCAGTCCCATCCATTCATATGCAGACGACTCTACCTTACACCACTCAATTAGTTTTCCAGAATGCCCCAGCCAGCAGTCCCTCAAAAGTAAATGTAATGAAGCCATAAAATACTTATCTTCTGATCTAGCGACTATTTCCAATTGGGGTAGAGAAAACCTTGTTGCATTTAATGCTTCCAAAACTCAATTTATCCATCTTACTACACATCAGGAACTTCCAGAGGACTATCCCTTATTCTTCAGCAATACAAAAATCAACTCTTCATCTTCTCTCAATATTCTCGGTGTCTCTTTTTCTTCTGCTCTCACTAGGAAAGACTGTATTACCAGTATCGCTACGGCAGCCTCTCAGATGCTGAGTGGGCTCAACCGCCTCAAGGGGTTCTTTACCCCTGCGCAGCTTCTTGCTCTGTACAGGGGCACAGTGCCTCCTTGTATTGAGTATTGTTCACATGTGTGGGGAGGATCCTCTCACACCGCACTCCAAGATAAAGTAGAAAGGAAAGCCTTTCGTATCATTAACTCCCGTCCACTCACCAACTCTCTGCAATCTCTCTCTCTTCGCCGCAATGTTGCATCTCTCTTGCTATGCTATCACTACTACAATAATCAATGTTCCTTGGAGCTTTCCCAGTGTATACCACCGCCTATACATAGGGTACGTAGTACCCGCCTTGCAACACAATCCCACCCCTACTCTGTGCAACTCTCCAACCCAAGAGTGAAATTCTATTCTCAGACTTTCTTCTATTCAACTGCTGAGCTCTGGAACTCTCTCCCAGAATCAGTCTTTCCGTCTTCCTATGACTTAAGTTGCTTCAAACTCCGTGTGTCCAGGCATTTTAGCTCGAACGTCCCTTGATTTCGGCCCTGTCACTCTTTGATATCTGGGGGAGGCACTCGCTGCAGGCAGTTATGTCTTTTGTCCCCCTCATTCACATAGATTTTTGTTTTATATGTGTTTTTTATATTGTATATGTATTCCTAATAGTTTCCTCTTGCTTTTATATATCTATTTTATTTTAAATAATTTACACATGTTTTTACCAACATTAAATCACTCTTAAAGACGTTCCCTTTTTAATCTAACGCCCCCTCATTATGCGGACTTTCCCTAACTATGGTATCACTGCAGGGGAAATGTGGTGTAGTGGTCTTGCCACTGGCTTGGTAATCCAATGGTACCGAGTTCGAATCCCGATATATCAATGGGAAGATATCATTGGGATGGAATTTGTGCTGTACCTAGTATCAATGCATTACCACAAAGCCCACCGAAATGCCAAAAAAATTCCCTCATTGTTCCCTGATTAAATAACACTATGTGAATATTCCCATATTCAAAATATGCTATAAGGGGGCAATGCCTAGTGAGTTAATTGCTCAATAGGTGGCGTTCTGAGAGTGAGGGTCCGAGTCTAGGTGGTGAGACAATGAAGCACGAAGGCGAAGCAGTTTCAGAGATGGGGCTGCTTCGAGCCATGAGTTGAACTCTAATGTTTCACGTGTCTCACTTCGTAGACTGGAACAAGACATCACGGGCTTCACCGTGTTGAGCGGTTGGATGTGCAGGCTCTCAGCCTATGCCCGAGAGAGAGTAGTTGGAATATAGAAAAAAACAAAAAAGACAAGCCAGGCGCGCAGGTATCAAGGAATATTTAATAAGGAATATCCACTGTGACCTTTTGCTCAGGAGAGGTGGTGGGGGTTAAGCTGGGTAGGAGAGAATGGAAGTGGTCTGGTGGTGAGAGTTATTATAGTTAGTTCAGGATATACAGTGCATGTTGTACTATTTCATATATGTTCACCAACCAACTTTACTTGTAAACTGAATAAATGAAATCAACAAATACTGAATCAAGTGTATTCCCCTCCATACGCATTGAATCAAATAATATCCTCCATGATTTAGGAACTTATAATATTTGGATAAGGACTTTTATGGATGTAATCTTGTCACCGAGAGAATATATATATATATATATATATATATATATATATATATATATATATATATATATATATATATATACATATTGATATATATATACAGTATATATAATTGTCTCGATGGCAAGATTTAATCCACAACAGTCCTTATCCAAATAGTATAAGTTCGTAATGCATGGACGATATTATTTAATTTACAGGGTAATGAGAGAATACAATATAATATATACTCGGACTGTAAATCTACATTAAACACCTGTTATCGAATCATTCACCTTAACTATCGAAACCCAAATCTGTAGAACGGTGTCATACATTTGGGTTACAGTACATGTGTTGACGGTGGGTGATGGAGTGACCGTCAGCGGTGGTACATGGGAGGAGAGTGTCGGGATAAAACCAGTGGCCCAGTCCACAGTGCCTCAGTGCCACTCCAGACGTCGGGGTGAAAGGTTGCGCGGCCTGCCGGGAGCGGTGCCTCGAGTGTGAATGGGATGACGTGGTGCCGTGGATTTAGGTACTATTTGTGGGAAGAACAAAAAAAAAACATAATTGATGGGTGAACGATTTTGGACATAAAGGTACTGCGTGAATTTAGCATCAATCATTTACATAGAAATGTTTGTTTGTTATGTTTTTATCATGTTTTAGTAATATTTCCGAATCAGTAATATGTGCGAGTATTGATTGAAATAAATCGTTTTCCCTTGAAACGGAAATTGACTAAGTTTCCTAAGATTTGACCCACATTTCCATGTTATAAATTATTTGAACTATACTGAAAACACATGATTAGATAGAAAACACCAGACAAAAACAAATATATTGCCTTGAATAATGTGTAGTGTTGGAAAAAATCTATAACAAATTGACAACTTTGTTCACAATTATCGTCAGCAATATTCTGTAATACGTAAGTATTAGTAGTGAATACCATAGCCTTACTATACAGTTATATGCATAAATAGAAGCATTCATAGTCTCATATTGGGTATTACTTAAATCACTTAATTCCTTCATTACATGACGCCAGTTTGGACTATATTCTAGGCAATATTAGGCAATTTATTGTTTATATTATGGAATACTTCTGTGAATCAAGAGGGTAAACACTGTCTTCATTTATCCTCTGATTCCCACAGGTCCTTCCGTAATTGCATAAAACCATCTAATAATTACCAGAATCATGCAGGGTGTCAAACGAAAGCCGAATCCATTATTGTTAGTATTTACTATTGTACATATAAACCCATCACCTTTAAGGGAGCCCACCTCGCTTTTTTTCTCTTTCTCTCCCTCTCTCTTTGGCTTGTATCCATTTGACCCCATTCAGCCTACTGTTTTAAGACGTTTACCCTCATCCAGGTGTCAATATTTTCCTGGCGAGCGGGAGGGAGCCAGCATATATATATATATATATATTTATGTTTTGACAGCAAGCTCAATTTGTAAATTTTTCGATAGAAAAATGTTTCCGGCGAAGCCAGATTTCTCCATACAATGCTGGCTCGCTATCGCTCACCAGGATGAAATCGACACCTGGATTCAGCCAACGTCTTAAAACAGTTGGCTGAATGGGGCCGAATGGATACAAGCCAGGGAAAGAGAGAAAAAAAAGAGACAGATAACAAAAAAGCCGGTGGCCCCCTTAAGTGATAAGGGAACTAACTCACTGACCAAGGTTATCATGTCGAAATATCATCCCCACAACAATAACAATGTTGTATTGTAGAGTATATCCGTTGTTAATATATCTCTCTGATGGTACACTTGGATGACATAGTCTGTACCCTACTATATGAAAACTATTATATGAATATATTTATCTATACATCAACTACAAAACCATATATACTATTTATTGAAAAGCAAGTTCCATCCGAAAATAAATCCAGATAGTCATAATTGGACAAAGAAAAACATAAGGGTCCACTATTTTTTATGACTCTGCTTGATAGTATAGCATTCGAGTGTACCAATGTTCCCCTGGACCTTAGATAACAAATGTTTCTATTGTTTAAGTGTTCACATTATTATTCATAAACGATTGAACCTCCTATTATGTAAATAATTTGTGTTACATTTAAGCACACGTTTACATGTGGCCTTCACCTAATGAATTCCAATCTTGTGTGCAGACAGTCAGGGATATGTAGGATGTGTACAGCGTAGGTACGGTTTGGCTTCCTTTTGATAAGGTTGGTATAAGATTATGAAAAGATTCCTGGGTGAAAATACTTGTGGGTGAACAGACTTGTGGGTGAAAAGACTTGTGGGTGAAAAGACTTATGGGTGACAAGATTTGTGGGTGAAAAAATTTGAGGGTGAAAAGACTTGAGGGTGAAAAGACTAGTGGGTGAAAATACTTGTGGGTGAAAAGACTTGTGGGTGAAAAGACTAGTGGGTGAAAAGACTTGTGGGTGAAAAGACTTGTGGGTGAAAAGACTTGAGGGTGAATACACTTGTACTGTAAGTGAAAGCAAAGACTTGTGGGTGAAATACATTGGTCTTTAGTTAGTGGTTGAACAAAACTATAGATTATATAATTGTGAATGAAGTATTTGTTTACCTATACAGTAGCTATGTGGGAAATAATCCGGTATTTGTGGGCGTATAGGATTGTGGGTAATATAAATTGTGGGATAAAAAGCTTGTCAGTGAGAAACATTGTGGATAAAACTGCTAGTGGAAAACAAACTTGTGGGAAATATACAGTATATATGTTCATAAATAGGTAAATTACAGATAATAACTTGTGGGTGAATGTCTAAAGAAATGTTGATATAATAATTATGTTTTGGTAAAAACTAGTGGCGTGAGAGACTTGTGGATGGACAGCCACGTTAAGTTCTGAACTACCCACATCAAATATACAAGAGTCAGTATATATATATATATATATATATATATATATATATATATATATATATATATATACTGTACTGTATATATTTTTGTTTCTTTTGTTCTCTATATCCCAACTACTCCCTCTCGGGCATAGGCTGATAGCCTTTACACTCTACCGCTGAACATGGTGAGGCCCGTGAGGTCTTGCTCCAGTCTAGGGAGCGAGACATGCGAAGCTTCAGGGCTCGAAGCAATCCCA